>CM031233.1:145346654-145737527 GCA_018340775.1 Taxus wallichiana var. yunnanensis
AGCATTTTGATGGATTGAATGAAAATAGGGCCAAAGCCCAAAGCGTGAAGCATGGAAAGAATAAACAACCATTCAATGTCATAGGCTTTCCTAAAGTCTATTTTAATGAATGTGGCCATCTGGTCTGATTTACGTGCCCATTATATGCCCTCCCAAATGGCATTGATATTGTCCAAAATGTAACACCCCTAGATGAAACCAATCTTCTCTAGTTAAATGATGGAGGGAAGAATATGGTGTATCCATGTCATGAGGATTTGGAAATAATATTGTAGGAGACATTAAGAAAAGTGATGGGTTTCCAGTTGGTAATTAGCTTGGGGTCTCCAGGTTTAGGGATGAACTTGATATTCCCTTTATTGATGTGAGTGCCAAATGGCTGGTTCTGGAAGCCTTCAAGATAGACTTGATGGAGGTCCGGGAAAACATTATCCCAAAGTGATTTATAGAATTCACATGGAAATCCATCACACCGAGAGCTTTATCATTAGCCATTTATATGGCCACTTCATGAAGGTCATCAAGGGTGAGCATGTGGTTGTCGTAGAAAATATTTGAGCTAGAGAGAGTTTGTAAGGCATGACATCCAAGCATTGGTCAAGATATTCCTATCGCTCATCTAAGGGAGCTTGATCTTGAAAAACTAGATTTTAGTGGTTGTGAAGGCTTGCAACATATGATGGGAGTATGTAACCCAAGTCCCACCATCACAAATGGCATGAATTTTTGAAAAGAATGCTTGATTTGAGGGATAGAAAAATTTCTTTTAAAACATGATACCCCACTTTAAGCGAGTTAATACGGGCACATATTTGAGCTCCCCGAGAATTTTAGTTGTCCACAATTTGGATTTCTTGATGAAGCTTAGTCACCTAGAGTTGTAAAGTTTCAGAAAAATGATTTACTTCAAGAACCACCACCATTTGGCTAAGAGTGGAGGAGGTAGCCAAGTATGAACGGTGTTTGATTCTGACCATTTGTCGATCGTAGATTCTAAGGAATTTGGTCATCTTAGTCATAACATCCTCCCACCACTAGGTCAGCTAGAACACAGAGGTGGATGATAGTTTTGGAAATGATGTGGTCAAGGAGATAAATTCCACACTGTTTGATGTGATTGAGAGTGGGTTCGTGTTCCATCAAGGTAGTATTGAGAAAAAAACTAACCTTTATGACAAAAGGTCACCTATCTTGCCAAGTGATACGAAATTATATGGGGGAGTGGTCTAAAAGGATAAAATATGACATCACTTCCACAAGCAAGGAGTAAATGTTGTCAAACTCAAAAAAATATTGAGTTGATAGCATGGCTCTATTGAGCCATTTGAGAACCCGATCCGATCCACCTCAGAGATTGGACCAAGTAAACCATGCTTCAGAGGTGGGAGTGCGAGAGGCGTTAGGGTCATAAAACCCAAATTTATTGTGCATATAAAACCACACCTCCCTTTTTCCAGCTATCCATTGCATAGGAAGGTACACATACTTATCGAGGAGGGCATGTCCACCATATTAAATTCACTACATATAACCCAATAAGCATCGGGAATGGCATTAGCTATCCACCACCAAAGATCGACCCTTTCATCCACATCATTAGAGGCATAAATGTTGATAAAGCCAAAAGGGAAGTTGTCTATATTAAATAAGGCCCAAATGGCATGATTGGTGGGGTCGACACCATGGTCTATAAAAAGGGCCACCATTTAGGAGAAAAAAGGGGATATCAAACCCTCACCCCTCCTCATGATTACTATAGAATTTCAAGATGTCGGGCTAGATGGATTTACATGTTACAAATATATTGTGTAACATTATTGATATATTGTAATATTATTAATAATGAGTTTATATAACTCATATTAATAATATAGTTAGTGTGAGTGTGTTGTGATAAACAACTCACATAGTTATTTTGGAGTGTGAGTGATCCTAGGGATAAGTTTGAGAGATTCAGGGGAGAGATATGTGGAAGACTAAGTGATAAGACTTGACTCTAGATTATATGATCAAGCATTTAAATGAGAAGCTATCTCTAGATGAATACAATATCCTGTATGTTTTTGAATACAAAGTTTGTTTTGTTAAAAAAATTATTGAGAATGTTCATTAGTGCAATCTAATACCAAAATAATATTTGGTATCGAGCATGAAGATCTATGAGAGTCAGTTGAGAGAAATTCAGCTTTGTTTAGAACCTGCATTGTCTTCTACTTGGGCTTGATTATCATCAGTTGTGAGTTTTTTACTTGAAATTGAAATGGATTCTTTCATCTTGATCAGCCCCTCACTTTGTGTATTATCATGCTTTTCCAAATCTAGGATATTCGAATATCTCTTCTATGTCCATGACACATACTTGAATGGTGGACGTTTTACTATGAAATCTTAACAATCAAAGTTACAAATATCTATCATTTAGGAAGAGGACATTAAAATAGATGCATCGTTGGCCTTCTCATCTGTGTGTGTAGTCAGATCAATAAACTCCCATGTGAATAGAGGTTTATCATATTTGTGTTGGTGCCGAAAAGAAACTAGCAGTTCCTCAGATGAAATCAAATCCTTAGATCCATCTGTAACATTCATAAGATCATTTCATATACATGTGTGTAGCTGTGTATGCGCAATGTCACCAAATCTACCTCTATCATATGTGTATGAGGTTTTAACATTGCATATAACTGATCTATTTGACAGCAAACTTCACCCACATCCATCACCATTAGATCAGACCATGATGTTGTAAGTAAAAGTTATTTTATATTTTCTTTGTATTAGTTTATTTCTTATAGTAGTCGGTCATTTTTTTAATTGTTTAATAGTTTATAGTTTTTAAGCTAAAAGTAATTATATGTTACTTTAGTTCATTCCCGTGGTATATGGTTAAGGTTTGAAGTTTTTTTAAATAAAATTATTAATATTTGTGCCACACTTTTGTTACTTTTGAAGTTTTGTTTTAATTCGTGGTTTTTTAAAAAAAAGTATTTGTTTTAATATTTTGGTTTATAATTTTAGTTTTAGTTTTAATTTTGTTGTTATTTGTTTAATAAGTTTAAGTCTTTTTTTAATTTTGTTTTTATGTTTAAGACTATAATTTTTTTAGTTAAAATAAATCAATGTGTTGAAGTCAAGATTTATAGTCAACATTGTTTTTGTTAATAATTTATTTTTTGTGTCTCAATATTATTGTCTTATTTGTTTAAAGTCAAGTCAAATTCTATTTAAGTCATTTCGTGTCATAAAAAGTCTAAAAATATAAAAAAATGCCTTGAATGCATTTTAGATGTAATCGACATTCGATTTTGTAAAATAATGAAATTTGAACTTCAATTCATATTCCATTGAGTTAGTAGAAGAGACCATGTAGGAAGGAGGCAACGAAGGAAGGGAGGTCAATCGGGGACCTCTTGTCACCTGCAAGTGACGAGGCCACATAATGAAGTTGTGGCATTTTTTCAGTTGTGTGTTTATTTGCCCTTTGTGTGAAAATGAGAAGCAGATGTCACATTCCTGTTCAATTGTAATGTGTAAGAAATTTCTATATGTAACCTCCTAGAAGAAAACATTTTAGAGTATGTCTCTAAGTTTATTGTAACACTCATAGATTTGGAAAGGGTTGGTGGTAGATCCAGAAAACCATAGATGTAAAAAGGTAGATAAAATTTTACTGATGTAGTGGTCCTTTGACTTCCTTCCTTCTTTATGAAGATGATCCGCCAGTGGAATGTTGAGTGCTTTCTTTCATGGAGTAAATGCAGGATGCATTCCTTCACATAGTTGTGGTCATGTGTAGCAAGCAGAGTCGGCCCGAGTTGGAAGTTTACGCACCTTTCTTTGATCCAGATTATGAGGCCATCCCATGCAACACGTTGCAGCAAAAGGAGTTATATTATACCATGTCAACATTAGGGGAGCGTGTATTGGAAATTAATAATTTTAATAATAGGGAGTGAATGTTACAAATATATTTTGTAACATTATTAATATATTGTAATATTATTAATAATGAGTTTATATAACTCATATTAATAATATAGTTAGTATGAGTGTGTTTTGATAAACAACTCACATAGATATTTTGGAGTGTGAGTGATCCTAGGGATAAACTTGAGAGATTCAGGGAGAGAGATATGAGGAAGACTAAGTCATAAGACTTGACTCTAGATTATAGGATCAAGCATTTGTATAAGAAGCTATTTATAGATGAATATAATATCCTCTATGTTTTTGAATACAAAGTTTGTTTTGTTAAATTTGTTTTATTCATAATGTTAGTTAGCACAATCTAATACCAAAATAATATTACAAACCATGCTAATTGAAAAACTGTAACTTTCAATTCCCACATACACAACACATATAAATTGGAAATTTTTTTACAATCATCATAGATAATATACTTGTGGTTGGAGTCTATGATACCCCACACATTCCATGACATGCATTTCATAGTAAATGGTGGTCAAGGGCCATACCATCTGCATCCAAGCCATCCAAGGCATCAAACTGATTTTACAAAAATTGAGCATTATTGTGCTTTAAGAAATCTTGCAACTCTACTTTCCTTCGCATAATCGACACTATGAGGCAAGATATGATCCAGGAGTGAAAAGAAGGAATTCAAACCCTATTGAATGGGCCATGTGAACCAATTATAACCAACTGCAAATTTGGAAGAGTCGAGGAAATTTGGATGGGATTTTTCAGTTTGATAAGAACCATAGATGTCTTTGGCGTGCTAGATAACTTAGACAAGGGGAAAATGAGTCATCAATAACCAGATCCTTAAGATGTTGGCCACATGATTGTTCCTTAATAGCTAGCTCACTTGCACCATTGTGTCGGGGACTTTGGTCTGAGTTGGTTTTTTCTTATTTTTCCATCCTCCAAGCATTTACCACCCCTACTCCTGAGGGGGTTTGGTTTCTTTAAAAACCATCTTTGTTGCACAGGACATAGAGAGGAAAATCCTTGATCTTGTGATCAGAGGCCTGACACCTAAAGCAAGTGTTATCCAAGTTAATGTATAAAATATGTTGGTAGAACAGTATCTCCCATTTGAATCTCCATGAAATCTTTCAGCTCTTGAGAGAGGTCAACTTCAACACAGACACACTTCTATGGTCGGGTACTATAAAAGCATTGAGGTTCCATGCAAACAACCTGCCCTATAGAAGAAGCTATTTGATGTAGAAAATGGACACATGGCAATGGTAGGCCATGAAATTTGACCCAAATGGGCACTTTGAGAGTTGCATGCTTCGAAATCATAAAATATTTGGTCCATGGAGATAGAACCAAAAGAGAGTTACACATATACCAAGTGGTCGAATAGTTCGATATGGCCGAGGCATGTGATGGGTCGAGAAAATGGAAAAAAACTTCTTTGGTCATGTTTTCATACGCTCTCAAGTCGATGATCTTTGTGAGTATCCTAGGCTGATTTAACCCGTGATTTTAGCATGATTTAAGAGGGGATGCGACCCAAAAAATATCCAATAAGGTAGAACTATTCTAACCACTAGCATGTAACATTAAACTCAGGAATAGGTAAAATAACATCAGGGGGAGATTCATTACCTCGTGGAAGACCTTCGGGATGAAATTCTAGGAAATTTCAATGGTGGTGCCATTGTTTGACTCTCCACAAGCTCTATCAATGGCTTCAATAGTTGGGATCAAGGTGGATGAGGCCATTATATAGGTGTGTTTAGAGGGTGAGAAACACTAGAAAATTTTGTTAAAGGTATTATCTGCAGCACCCAAAGATGCCACGATATGAAATAGAAGTGGAGGAGACCCTAATAGAGCCAACTCCAAAGTTCCTTATCTCCAACTTTGCTTTCACTCAATTGTATCTTTTATTTCACCCTCCATCTTCAAAAAAATTAATCCAATGCCTGAAAGGAGAAACATTGAATATTTTCTCTCTACAACCTACAAGATGCTCGGATCTATGGATCAATCCTTCACTCCTCACATCATTCCATTCATGGATGAAGGCCGTATTGATGTAGAGAACCTTTTAAAACACCAATCATATAAATATTCTATTCCACCTACATTGGAAATCATTCACAAAGGTATTGGGAATATGAATTCCAACATATTCTCCACATCAAAAATTACCTGTAACATCACATTTGTTTTTGATTTCATCAAAAACTTATCCAATCACCTACCCATTGACTTGGACCTAGTCCACCCAAGTCTCATGTTAGGGCCAATAAAATTTGCTTCTTGTTGACTTGGACCTTGTCAACCCAAGTATCATAAATCAGGACCAATTAAATCATAAGTTTATTAAAAATATTTTGATCTACTCCATTGACTTAGACCTCATCCTCCCAAGTATCATAAATCAAGACCAATCAACTTTCCTAAATATGGATTTCTTCAATGATGATAAGTCTAGTACAAACCCTCATCCATAAATACTCAGAAAAATAAAAAAGTGTAAAAAGAAAATAAAAATCCATATCAAACCCATCATCAATGTACTATACAAAAATAAAAAACATAGAAGAAAAAACATCTTATCCACATGTACTCTCCACACTAGGGGAGGCTGCTTGCATGGTCAATTCATTTAACAAATAATTTTAATTGTTTCATCCATTGGAAAATATCTTAATCATGACATCATCATCTCTCCACATTCTTCACCTATACGACACATGTTAATATTGTTCATCTTAGGCATTGTGTGTCTTATCCCTGTTATGGTTTCTACCATTCTAGATATTTTTACCTACTTGTTTTGTTTAGAAACTAATTGATGGTAAAATAAAACTTCTAAACAAGCTCTCTCTCTTTAACAAAAAAACACTAGACTTCTTCATCAGGATATTTTTACCACCCATCTCTATCTATGGTGTTGAACCCTTGCGTCCTACTAGTCACATGTGGCTGAGATTTGGGGAAAACATTCCTCCCAATAAGTACAATATCAACAAATAAGAAAAACTCAATCAAAAATACAAAAAATATATAACTCATTACACCTTTCATCCTTCAAAGTCTTCGGTGATGTGCCCATACTTCTAATTGGTAGTGTTAGATTGGGAAAGGAGGAATACATACTAATGTATACACGATTCTAAAGTAAGAAAACTAGTGGTTGACAACTCCTTTTGGTTCTTTGATTGCTTTATATATTTATACTTTATTGGCCTTACACACCTTACAAAATTTTCGGCACTTAACTCGATTTATATTTTGATGACCTTGGACACTAGTTGCCCAATTAGGATAGAAGCACCCAAGCATTCATGTCCCTCCCTGGTGCTCCTACCCTTCTCTATCTTCGTTTCACCCTTTTGGGTCCTTTTTTCATTTTGATCACATTTTAACACTTTGGGTTTGCCTTTTAGTTTTCAATTACTAAATTCAAACAAGGGAAACACCTAAGGGCCAAACACTATAAGCATTATTTATCATCACCTAATCTTACACAAAGACACAAACACACTACAAGGCATACATCTAACACATCCATACAAGGGAGAAGGATTGCACCTATCTGCATACACATCATAGGAGTTTCATCCTATTCCATCACATGACTATGTTATGCAATGGTTCTATGATGTACATGTCTATTCGATAACCTTTTTTATATCTCTAAACAATACATTTCTTTCTCATTTTTCTATAAATATTTGCACTAATATATCCATTTAAAAACTAGTTAAAATCAAGCAAGGATCTAATGAACATCTTGCAAACTATGTTTTGCATTATAAGAACAACCTTTCCAATATGACCAATTTCCTCGCTGATTTAGAATTGCAAGATATCTTCATTCAAAGTCTTTTACCTCCTCTCTAAGAGAGTGTCATTTTGAGACTTTAACTTCCTTTAATCAACTTTTCTACACACTCAAATTGTGGAAAAAATAAACTACTATCTATGGGAAAATTGAAGTATTATGATACTTTTCCCTCATCTTCAAAAATTTTCAAGCCAAATCCACATTCGGGCCATTTGTTAAGCCTTTTGATGATAAAACTAATATCAATGTTGTTTCTCCACCAACCAAGCTTCAATTTTTACCCATGAGATGCACTTTTACTAAGCTACCTTATGCACCTTGGTTCCTATTACCGCATCTCTTAAAAATCCATCTCATTACTCTCCCTCCACCACTCAATCTTGATCCCTCTCGATCATGTGGCCATAACTATGATGAAAATGCACACCGTGATTACAAATAATGAAATGAGCACTCTATTTATCATCATTTTAAACTCAAACATATTATTCAAAATCTCATTGATAGTAATTCAATTGAGATCCCAGAGCCTTATACTTTTAAACCAGTCAATGATAATCAAAATCTCAAAATATTCAATGACACATTACCAAAACATGACAGACCAGCTATTGATTCCTCTGCAAACCATACATATCATGTTGTGCCTCCTCATTCATTGTCACCACTTGATTTTCTCATTTGCTAATGCTGATTTACCACCACCTGGTTATTACATTCTCGAGATCATGATTACTATACTACATTTTCCTTTGATTCATTGCATATTGATGCTTATATTGATACTCATGTAATCAATAATACTATGGTCCTGTCCCTTGGATCGATCCAATGCATGCTCTGTGGCACATTTACTAGTCATCAACTTCCAAAATTCTCAAATCATGTTTCTAGTTTCTAGTTCTTACGGATGTGTCATCCTTCCCTTTTTTTTGGTCCCTTATTGTACCAACACCATTCCTTATTACATCTGAAATACTAAAATCAATGGATGTGACATGGTCTTAGGTCTTCCATGGCTCTGAGCTACCCAGAATATCCTTTCCATGCTCCACTTATCTCTCAATTTTATTCACAACAAGCAAGTCATCACCATCAAATCCACCATGTATTCCATTACCTAGGCCCACTCTTTCCTTTATTTCATCAACATTCATGACATCTAGGTCTCCAAAGACCTCTCAAGTCTCGGTCTATTTATGTACTTAGTTGTCCCATTCATACATGTCATACATCATGACCCCATCGTCCTCACAATTCCATGAGTACACCCCATCGACATAATCCCCCTACTCAAGAAACCCATTTCTATAAGTGTTCTCCACCTCCTTTACCACATAGCTCTCCTTCACATACACATATATATTTTCCTACACCTTTGGTCCTAAACCATGATCACATGTGTTCTCTTTCTTGGACATCAGCTAAGGATTCCTCACTCTTTTCCATTTTCAAATAGTTTTCCATTACTTACATGCTTTGGGGACATCACACTTTCTCCCCCATCACCATTTGATGTATTTATTGTCTCCTCATAGCTTATCTACTATATCTCACACTATGTGTTTCATGATAAATATTTACTAATATCTACTCTCACAACACATACAATACCTTCAATACCCAATGACACACTCTTTTTCTATGGTTCATACTTTACTATTGAGGGTGAAATTCCTCCATGAACCTTCCTTATCACAAATTGGATACTCACGCTTTATTCTTTATGGGACCCGGCCATTGGTGTTGTCATTGATGTCAAGTGAAAGTGATGGAAAAAAGAGTGAGTGGTAAAGGTTGATTGGTAGTGCCATCTAAGTGTTAGTTGGAGCTCATAGTGATAGATGCATGGTCAAAAAAGCAATGTGTGTGATGAGTCCTCTCAAGGTGGTATGTAGAATTTCCAAGGTCAAACAAAGTGTCAATCATGTGTGACTCGTGTGTTAACAACAAACTAATGGAGTTTCAGGAAGCTCTAGGCCTAATCCAAGATCTAGTTCAAGAAGGAAATTGAGATGGTTGAACCAGGGCATTATGGTGACATTGATGGATGATAGGTGTTTTAGTGGTGTGTAGTGATCTCAGGTTAGCTCATTAATCATTCAGGATGGTTTCGGGATGAATTCAAAACACGTAAACATGGTAATTGAGATAGAAGTTCACTAGAGAGATTGAAAAGTTTGGTGCACTTAGCTCAATTGATTTACAAGTTTGAAAGTCATTTACAAATGTCCTAAGTGATCACAAAGTCTTTATGGTAAAGGAAAAAATTATGGTAATTTAAAAAAATTGGAGAAATTTGAATATTTTTCCTTTTATAGTGTATTGCACACATTTGGGGTGTGGATGGACCATGTTCCACTGGAACACAATTTCTCCACAAGGGTCTTGGGGCTGCAAGACAAAGAGTTAAGTGTTTTATAGATAAAGCGGGTAAATTGGGTGCAAAAAACACCCAAGAGGAATAGGGATGTGTGGGATGAAGTTTCCCACAAGTCAATGCGACATGAAACAAAGAAGTTAAGTGAGTAAAATAATCAAGTGAAGTAGAAGTGGGGAGTGTTGATGGAACAAGGGTGCAGAGAGAAAAAAGGATTGGACAAAGCAGTTCCTTTCGGGACTCATTTCTCCACAAGTCAAAGAAAACCACAACAAAGTACAAGTATTTAAGGAGTTAAGAGCTCATTGTGGACACAAAGAAGGATATGGGCCTAAAGGGTCAATGCGGATCTTGTATCACGTGAGATAGTGTTCTCTTCACTTGATTCAAGTGCAAAACAAAGTAGTGTAAAAACTTGGAGAAGCGAAAGAACAAGGTGAATGTGAAATAAGTTCCATGAGAAGGTCCATTCCCCTCAAGCCACTATGACACGATAAATATAGAAAAGGAGTAGAGTTTGGATGAAAGGTGTGTGGAAGAACTAGAATGAGGAGGCTCAAGTTATCGTGTACCTTTTGTTCCAAAAAAATCTTATTCATTTGATTACTAAAGGAAAAATGGAGTAGATTGCGGGAGATAATGGATACGAAATAGCTAAGCCAAGGTGACCTGAGTTCTAGTGTACCTCTAGTTCCCGAATATCTGATTATTAAAGGGAAAATGATTTAAAGAATTATTAAAGTGAAATATAGCATTGATTGTTAATGTTGTGCTCCACGAACCCCCCAAATACGCATTGTAATATATTTCACTCTAGGTGTCATAATTTAATGTTTTTGGACTTTTTGGAAAGGGTTTTAAATCCTCTCTACCATGGAATAAAAAACCCAAAATTGAAGGAATAACTAAATGCTAGTTAACTATAACTGAAGCCAATATGAGAAATATGCTAAAATTAAGAGTCGAGAAAATTAGTTATCCTTGTCTATTTAAGCTAAAAATTGAGATCATAAGTGATTGATGGGAAAAAGGAGAATTAGTAAAAGTTGAGCTCACGATTGTTGTAGAGAGAGAGGAAGAATACAGAGCCATCAAATGAAGATTTTTTAATCAAATAATAGGATAGAAATGCGTTGAAGGAGACATTGATATATAATGAATATCTATTGTTGAAAGAGAGGAGAGTTATGTGTGTTGAAAGAGATGGAGCCATTAAGCAAAAAACCAAGGCAATGAATGTTTGAGGGGAGAGATATGAAAAAGAGAGGTAAGGAGAATACTGAATATCTAAGCATGAAGAGTAAATGAAGAGAGCAAGAGAAGAGTGATCATAATCTGTTGTATGAGCAACATAGGATCTAGATGATCAAATTCATTGTAATATTTGTCTAAGTAGATGCTTAGATCACAGGGGGTTGCATCCTCCTTGTAAGTAGTGGCTTATAGAATATCAGTTGTGGCTGATTAAATTATAGGGGGTTGAAGCCTCCTTGTAAGTGGAAGCTTACTAAAGGTCAATTGTCATTATACCAATTTAGGAGTTGTGGCTTCCAGACAAGTTGTAGCTTGTCAAAGACTCGGGTGGTTGCTTGGTTAAATTATTGGAGTTGTAGCTCTAGATTGAGTTGTAGCTCAATCGTGAAATCATTGTAACTTTGAAGGACAATTGTCCAAGTTATTTCTCTAGTTTTAGTGGGTTTTTGTCCCGAGAAGGGTTTCCCACATTAAATCTTGTCTCCTCATGTGTATGTGTGTATATTTCTCTCTCTATCTCTCATGATTGATTATGCATGCTTATGAAAATCAATATAGTTTAAGTAAAAAATTAAGGAAGTGGAAATTGATTGTAAAATATTTATAAGCACTGATTCAACCCCCTCTCAGTGCCTAAAATTCCTAACATTCATCATGTCTATCTTTTCAAGCATCATTACGTCTACGGTAAACATATTTTATTGTCATTCCCGATGATGCACTCTTGTTCTATGGTTCATACTTGACTATTGAGGGAGCATTCCTAAATGAAACTCATCTCACACAAATCTACTAGGGGAAATGTGGCTCCTCTCATCTACACATTTTTATATCATGGCACACCATCACTTTCACACCACATACACATCTTGGTTATATTTACTCTTGCTAGCTTATACTATTTACATGTTACACTTTGTGTTTCCTATGTTTTTGGATACTTAATATGTCATTATATTTTCTATATACACATACATGTTCACTTGGTATCTTGAAGTGAATGCATGACTTTTACAGCTCATGGCATGATGTATGATGCTCGATACATTACTCTTTACCAGTCTCGTCGAGGCTCTTTGGGGCATCTACCTTGAATACTCTCATACTTTACACACCAAAGGTCCTAGTGTTACAATATTTACTACTTCTTGTCACTTAGTTTTCACTAATCTATACATTCTTTTCCATACTATTTGTCTCTCTAAAATGTTAACAGGTGCTTCATGTGTAGCATTTTCCTTGCATGATTCTATACAACTATGATTATTTGTACTTATTAATTACTATTGTATATAGGTTATGCTCTATGTCATGCTTGATCATTGTTTTCTTATGGCCTCTTTGGCCCGATTCGCTTGTGACATTATGAGCAATGTTTGATGTATGAACCCACTTTTCATGGTTGCTCTAGTCTTCACATTTGTTGGTTACATTGTATTTTATCGCATGCTTTAGCTATTTTTACACTAAAAATTATTTTTAGCCTACATTGTTTACATGTGCCTTGGTTTCTACCATGCACATTACCTGCCCTCGAGAGGTATCCAATCTCGAGATATACATATGAGTTTTAGATCCTCTCATTTGGGCCACCTCCTCCTCAGTATGTCATCGCATGCACCCCAAATGAGGGGGCATCTATTGGGTGAACAAATCACCCTTCCAGATAGATTAAATCTCTAGAACATAACAAAATAGTACAAAATTAATCAAAGAACACAATCATAGAGTGGTCTCAAAAGATACTTGGATCACAAACATAGATCAGCCACAAGCACCTAGTATTATAAAGGAATGGTGGGTGTTTGTGTCCCTCCTAGGTGCTAGTGTCATGGGGAAAGAATAAATAGTTTCTCAGTTCAACACAATTTCTAGTATTTTATGGTATAGTTCTTGATATTAGTCATTTGACTCTAGTTACAAAATTCATTCAAATGGTTACAATTTGGTACAAATCAGGACATGTCAATCCACAGTGGCACTTATTTGGGAAGTGTCATGGAAGGAGAGAAAAAAAAACCTCTCTCACCAACATTCTTCTTTGTGCATGAGATCACCATAAAAACTCACCCTTGGCATGAGATCACCCAAAAATTCTCTCTTGGCATGAGATCGCCCAAAAACCTCACCTTCAGAAATAAGATACTCAAATCCAACAAAATCTCCAAATTAAACAAGACAAATTTCTATTTTATACTCTCTCATACATCAGGTGCACTCTTTCCTTAGCTACACATTATTTACTTAATTATAAATTTGTTACTTTAATATTCATATTTAGGACTTTGACTATTCTTTTTCTCTTCTTTTACAGGTTTTTCCTAACAATAAACAACTCACATAAATAAGCACAAGCTTCAAAGCAACACACTACTGCACATACACTTCACCCCTAGGGTCTACCTCCCTTTCCTAGGCACCACACTTTACATTATGATCACTTCACACTTCACATGGAAACTTGCGCTCGACATGCTATTGTGTAGGGCAATGCCTTCCGTTAGGCACACAGCTGGAAGAGTTTCTCTTTCACTTGGCCCCTATCCTTCGGGACTGGGGAGATTAGCCATGAGGCCTCCTTAAGGCTAGGTGGAAGCAAAAAACGGTGTTCACTAGGAGCATTCCCTGGAGACCCCCACCTGCATGGTGGGGTCAGTATCGCTAATTGCATACAACAGATGATGTATGTTACTCGGCAGGGAGGTAACAGAGATCAGGTTTCACTATTGTGTGCAAGATTAGAGTCGTAATCTGAAGTTGAGGGGTGATTCCCGAAGACTACGCACTTGCCCCTGACCATCCTGAGCAAGGAGCTCTTCCATTTCAGAAAAATCGACACGCTATTGGTTACACTCTTCACTAGATCATAAGGTACGTATTTTCTATCTACTTTATGTTATCAAGTATTCACTCAAAAACATAAAGTGGGGGAAAATGTAGACACAAAATCTATGCACTTGGGTAAATTTATAGGTCCTAAAACATACTAATTTATATACATGATTCTTAAGCAAGAAAAATAGTGGTTGACAACTCCTTTTGGCATTTTGATTGCTTTATCTTTTACACTTTATTGGCCTTACACACCTTGTAACTTCATCAACACTTAACTGATTTATCTTTTGATGACCTCAAACACTAGTACCCAATTAAAAGGGAAGTTCACTCATGCTTTCGGCCCTCCTCTAGGTGCTCTTTCCATTCTTTCTCTTCTATTCACTCTTTCAGGTCCTTTTCACCTTTTGGTCACCTTTTAACACTTTGGGTCAGCCTTTTAGTTGTCAATTATGAAATTCAAACAATGGAATCATATATATACTTATTTATTACTCTCAAATAAGGGGTCAAACACTATAAGCATTATCTATCATCACCTAGCTTGCACAAAATCACAAAAACACTATAAGGTATACATATAGCACATCCATACAAGGGACAAGGGATGCATCTATCTACATACACAACATAATAAGGGAGTTCATTATATTCCATCACACACATTCTACATACTTGGTACAATCTAGATCTATCCCATTATAATCTTGTAACTTTCACAAGGGAAACCTATGGCATCATTACACACACAAGTAGGGAGAACTATATGGATTATAAGATGTAGTGTAACACTCGGTCATAAGTTCACTATTCGGGTGACCGTCGGGGTCAATCTAACTCCCCATTCTACATAATTTTAATTAGATTTGATGTTTTGTTTTGGCATGTGCAGCTAATATCTATTTTATAGGTTAAAGGCATGACCAACAACATTAGAGAAAGATTACAATGTCAAAGAGAGACTAAAAACAAAGTTCTTATAACCCAAAAATACCGAAGCACGAGCATCCGAGTAGACATAAGTTTCTAGTTCAGTCACTAGTTCCAAGGGTACTCTTGTCCTCCTATGGGGGATTTTTTTGGCACAATCCTGAGTTCTCAAACCCTCACCGAGCCTATTTGACATTATTTCAAGAGAGATCCAATAGATACTCAATCTAGATCACTTCCAAGTTAGACATAATCAAGTAATTCATCTTCCTCTCCCACTTACTTAGGGTTTTACATTGTTGAATGCTTATTTGTTTGCATCTTACTATACTTAATTAACTAAAATATCATACATTACAGTAGTTACTCTGAAATAAAGGTTTAATTTAATTTATATTAAATCGAGGGTCATTTTAAAAATTAAGCAAATTAAAGCCATCGAGAAAATCTAAATCAAAAGTTCGTAATCATATACATCCCCAAAATTAATTTAGTTTCTCATATTAAGAGAGACAACAATTCCTTCAATCATATCTTGTAAATCAATAGGCCATCAATGGATCTAAGTCTAGTCAAGATCTATAAAGTGAATAATCTTAAAATCAATCAGATTATAATTTTGACTAGAAATGAGTGACATTATCCCGAATGGACCATTATTACACCTTCTCACTTGGTATCCATCATATTCATTTTTATATCATTATCTCTCTGTCCTCACGTCCTTCTTGGTTGTCGATGTTGAGTCGTTGCATCTTACTAATTGCATGGAGTCACGAATGGAGTAAGACATATAATCACTTTATCATCTATAATCTATTCTTCCAATTGACTTAGAATATTTAACTTTGTTTGAATATGAGTGTGGAAACTATCCTCCTTATTGAGACAAAAACATCAAAAAATCATATAAAATAAAAATCCAAAAATCCGAAAAGGGAAAAATATACAAACAATATAAAATGTTAAAATCCCAAAAATCCAAAAATCTAAATCCAAATAATAAAAATCTAAAAAAATAAAAATCATCAAAATCAAAAAAAATCACATATATCAAAAAAATATTTAAAAAATCCAAATAATCACAAAATTCTATTAACTTGTAAACATAGACAATATTTCACCAAACCAATACAACTTGATAAAAACAAACTTTTAACTCCTACCCTAGTGATCATTTCAATCATCTTCCCCATGCATTCCATATCCTTGTTTGGGTCAAATGAAATCAATCATCTCCCTCACATGCATCCTCGTTTGGGGTAATCTCGGCCCTCATTCCTTCCCATGCATTTTAGCATCCTTTCTCAGGGGAAATGATCCTTCTTCTTCTTAGATCAATTTTTAATGTGGATCCATCAAGAGTGTCATAAGGATTTATTTAACTCTTCTCTTGTTTGATCTTAATCCCCTTATATTTTAGGTTCCTTGCTTGGGGAATTTAAATCCACTTACTTATCACCGTGGCATACATTAGGGCCAGATAGTTAATTATCTTCATTTCAAGTTGTGTTGCATTGTTTTTATTTTTGGACCACTTACTCCTATTTCCTTATCATCTTAGATTTTTATAGCCATGGTGCATACTTTTATAGTGTATATTGGGTTTGTTTTACTTTTTATCTCTTATTTTTGTGTGTTTGTTTGTTTATGCACATAATGGGTTACACATCATGATTCCTTAATAATCATGGTGTTAACTCTATTATGCAACAATAAAATAAGGTTTCTTTAACTTTCACTATCTAAATGAAGCTCATGCTATGAGAAAAGTCCCTCTTATCATCCTTTTGCTCCTTGACACCTTCACATTTTCCTTCTTCCTATCAAGCAGTCATCCACTTTGCTTTGTTCCATTACCCATCACGCACTTGAGGATCCATTCCCTTATCATCCACACTCACTAGGGAATCCAAATGCTTCATTGGGGCATATCAAGTAGATCCACCATGCTTCCCTATCCTCCACTCACTAATCTACATGTGTCTACTATCTTTAAAATGTTATTACTTCGTAATAACACTTTAAAGAGGGGTAAATGTAGACACCCTAAATATACATACTTATTTCTAACCTATCCTTGGATATTTATATCCTTTGCATAATGTGTCAATTTAGAACTATTTAAAATTAATTAAATTAATTCTATCCCATTAGAATTTACCTCCATCATTTAGAATTAATTAAATTAATTTTATCATGATTAAATTCATCTCTTTGGAATTAATTAAATAAATTTGATCGTGCTTAAGTCTATCTCTTTAGAATTAATTATATTGATGCTAAACCATACCATCATATCCTTTGGCTAATTTAAATAAATATTTATTTAATTAAATAGTTACTCACCCACTCACATCCCTTAGCTAATTTAATTAGTTATTTAAATTTATCTACTCACACTCCTCTTCACCATCTAGTCACTCCACTCCACTTCACTTCTAGACTCCTACAAAGGCGGAAGCAGCAAAAATGCATGTACAACCACCTTATTGAATAAAGATAGAAATTCATTGCCCCTCAATGGATATTGAATTCATTCAAACTTCCATAACCAATTTCAAATTTTATTTCAGGAAAATGCATTTATGATCTCATTATGAATCTTCAACCACTCCATAACCTCTCCTTCCATTGTAAATAATAGGTTATATCCTTTCCCAAACAATCCTTGGAAGATTTGAGAAATTGTAGTAAACCTCTGCTCCTTATCCATTTGAACTTGCATACGGAAAATTTTTCTGTGTTATTCACGAAATTTCTTGTAGCATCATCTCCTTCATTTGGAGACATAAATCAGAGCACCCAATACCAAACCATTTCGAGATTCTACAAGTGTAACACTTCAGCTAATCTCATTTGAGGTTGTAAGAAGAGCTTAGAGAAAGGTTTGCACAATTTATTATTACTTGTCTTTCGTTTTCTTGATTTTTTCCTTATTTACTATATGTAACCATGTGGTGTGAATTATGTTGTTTTCCTATTTACAACCATATATTTAAGCTTCAAGCCTTAAGTTGTATATATATTTTTACTCTTTTATAGATGTTTGTTTTAAAACTTAATACAAAATTAAAAGTACATGACTGACGTGTAGAGAATAATCTTATTTTGTCAATAAATATTTTTTATTTTAGTCAATTTGATTTTTTTATTGAATTCATTATTTGTTTTATAAAAAAGTTCTAGATAACTCATTCCATTTGTAACACATTAAAGATCATCAAATTAATGTCCCATTTGTAGAAATTATCATTAAAATTAAAAATATAAATTATTTGTACATCATACATATATACACCCCCAAGCACCATGATCCCATCTCCTTGTTAAAACACTTACTAACGACCTCAAGTTTGTTATAAGTAAATATCCTAGGTGTTAAATCTAATTCCCACTCTTATGCTTACATGTCCCTCAATATCCTCCTTCTAAACAACAACAATAACATCGGTCCACGAAATAACACCACAAATGCCACACAGAGAACAATAATAATGGTAGAACCAAATACAAATCTACTGTAGTTTCATTTTTAATAAATCTCCACCCTTGACCTTATACTTACTGAAAAGAGTTCTACACCTATAGAAAACCTTATGTACATATCAACTTTCAATATTACTTTGCTAAAATCAATTACAACAAATAAAATCAGTTGTGATGGTTTTATTGACCCAATAATCATGATAAAAACATAAATCTATATAAGTTGAACCAACATTGTGTATGATTATCCATGCCTAGATATTTTCCCCATATTATAGGATCACTTTATGGTGGGAAGATGCACTAGAGAAGAGGGTAATGATATTTATTCCCACATTGATTTCATCTTTTTCATATAATTCTAAGTCATGTATGTGTACATTTTTTGGTAAATAAATGATTGAAATCCTTATCCATGGTTGATATGTTGAGGAGGCCCATCTATTGGTTGGGGAGGGAGCTAGTGATGCCTAGATATTTTCCCAATATTAGAGGATCACATTATGAGAGGAAGATGTAGTAGAGAAGAGGGTAATGGTTTATTTCCACATGGTTATCACCCTTTTCAAAGGAATTCTAAGTCATTTAGTGTGTAGAATTCATTGGTAAATAATTGATTGAAATCCTTGTCCATGGTTGATGTGTTGAGAAGGCCCATCTATTGGTGGGGAAAACCAGGAGGTTTGTGAATGCATTTAATACCAACACCATTCCATGTCTACCAAAGTCTAGGTATACCGCGTTGATTGGAAAAACCAAAGTTTTATGCAACAAACAAGAAATTGGCCAACCCAATTATCCTCCACCAAAATAGAGGAATAAAAGTATTAATAAAACTAGCTCTTACGATATATCACATTGATGACAAAGAAATGTTGGCATGAGTGATTTATTATTGTCATTAATGTAAAATTTGAATGCTCATTAATGAAAAAGTAGTATGATTATTTTCAAGATGGAATACAAAATGCTTTGGAATTTGTTTGAATCCTTGCTTAAATGCTTGAGTTTGTCCGAAGTTTGTTCTAATTACTTTAGAGACTATATTGAATGCTTTAGATTTTATCTAAATTTTTTTATAATGTTATTTTATGAAGGTAATATTATTCTATCATATGCATAGTGTGGTGGAGTAGTGCAAGTACAGGGTTGAGCATGGTTTGCAAGTGATCATCTATACCTAGTCCATGTGCTTGAAGGAAAAATGGAGCATGAGAGTGAGGTACATAGGTATATGATCTCATGGAAGCATGTAGAAGTTTCAGCAATGTTGTCTCAAGTATGTTATGTCCTTTTAGAGATCTTGGAAGCTGAGTCATGGTGTTAGTCTACTTGGTCTAGGTCTAAACTAGGCCTAATCCTAGTGTTTGGAAGCCTATTAGAGCATGATAATCAATTTAAAGTGTGTGTGATATATTGAGGACATTAATGAAGGTATGTTATGTTGTTTCCATCATGTAGAGGCAAATTACAAAGGTTCCATGCTTGATTGTAGTGTTATTTTAGTTTGTTATGGCCTAAAACATGCAAATCCCTAAGGCTTAGTCATGTAAGTCCTGGTGTTAATTTGAGATAACTTGATGACTGGAGATTATGCATAGGGGTTTCTTAGAGGTGTGAGAAAAATTTTAGGTTTCCATGAAGATAAAATTTCAAGTTATGAAGTTTTAGGAAAATAGGGTCGAAGAAAGTGCATTTTCCAACTCGATAGGCAAATTTAGATGCTCATTGTGAATTGTGTGATTTGTATGGGACCCAAAGGTTTTCAAGAATTTTTTTACATTGAGATAAGATAATTTTACAAAAATAATGGATTTGTTTCATCTTCAAAATTTTATGAACGAATGTCAAGAAGTGAAACAAGTTTTTATGGCTTTGAAACCCTAGTTTACTGGAGATGGAGAATATCTTCATGGTAGGTGATAATAATGGGTTGTTTTGGAAAATGTGATTATTAGAGGTTGTAGAGGACTCTTCCAGATTTCCAAAAAATATGATAGAGGTTGTGACGGTATGTGGAACCCACTCAAAAAGACAAGTTTATGGGGATTTTCATTTTGTGGAAAAGTTGTCTATTGAAAGTATTGACTAAATCACCATTTATAAAATATTGGGAGTTGTACCAGATTTCCATGATAGTTTTAGGTCATGGTTGAAGTCCTAGAGGGAAAAGTGTGCCTTATCTTTGAAGACTATTTTTTGTGCCTGAAAGGGTAATTTAGAAATCTTGGCAAATGGAAGTGATTGAGCACGTGTGAGCTTTGTAAAGGATTATAATGAGATTGGGGATATTTTATACATCCAATGTGACATGTTTCATGTTTTTGGTGAAGCTATGAAAGTGTACTAAGTTTCCATGGTTGAGGTCACAAGTTGACCTAGTTTGACTGGTTCAAGACAAGACTACTTTGGCTAGAAGATGGATGTAGAATACTCATTTTTGGCCTATATGATGTTTTATGTCCATTTTAGAGTTAATAGGGATGAATTTTGTTCCTATTGAATGAATTTATAGGTCTTGAAAGTGATAGCAAGGGTAAAAACTAGTTGAGTTTCCAAAACTATTTTCTAGGTAGTTTAATTTGTTAAAGAGTAAAAGAGGTGTGGTTTGCATTGTTGGATGTTTTATGAGGTCTATAAATAATGGATGTGTTATACATATAACGTTATTTTAAATTATTGGTTACATGGCATAGTTTAGTGTCCTTTGGTGAGATTGAGCTTGTTTGGTGAAGACTGGTTCCTAGAAGTGCTCTGTTTTGAGTAGGAAATGGTCCTACTTGGTAGTGTTATGAAGAAAATTATTGGTGTAGAGAATTATAAAGCATGGATGATGTTGTTATGATTTATTTGGCATGTGTGAGGAATTTTAAGACTTGAAAAATCATGGTGATGTGTTTGGAGGTCTTTGATGATCTTGGTGATGGGGTTTTGAGCCTTTTTGGGTTTGTTAAAGTTGTTTTGATGCTTAACCGACCTACATGGATCCATGTTATGAGTTTATATGAATGTAATGTTTTTTTTTTTTTGTTTATATAGTTTATATCATGGATTAGGACTGACCCAAGTTATGTTTGTGAGTTGAGAAGCATATAAAGTCAATGTTTTTGTTCATTGTTGAACTAGTTGAGAGAGAGGGAAAAGTGCAAGCTAGATGAGAGAGTACAAAATGTTAAAGGAATAAAATGAGAGTTGAGAGAGAGTGTGAAAATTTGAGGAGTTCTAAAGATATTTTGTGCAAGTGTTTACATTCAAATCAGTCCAAGTTTGATCAATTTTGGGGTGAGTTAGAAGAGGATTTGAAGGAGTTTGGAGCTGAATATTTGATCACTATCACCTTTTATTGATCACTATCAGTGGTGGATGGTTATACCAATCCTACAAATCCCCCAACAAGTATTGTGGATAAGAAGTTGTGTAGTGACAATTCAAGGGCTATGAATGTAATTATGTGTGGTCTAGGTGAACATGAACTTGTGAAGGTGATGCATTACAAATCACCAAAGGCTATGTGGGAGAAACTTTAGGTCCTATATGAGGGATATTCCAAGGTAAGAATAACTAAGCTTCAAAACTTAAAAAATCAGTTTGAAGGGTTAAAATGGGTGATGATGAGACAATTGTTGCATACTTTCTTAGAGTTGACAATGTTTTCAACACCATGAAAGGATTAAGTGAATAAGTGAAGGAAGAGGTTGTAGTTATAAAGGTATTGAGGTCTCTTACACCTAAATTTTATTCCAAAGTGTCTGCCATTGAAGAATACAAGAATTTGACTCTCTTGAAAATGGATGAATTGCATAAAACCTTAATGTATATGAGATGGGAATCATGGTGATAAACATGTCAAGAAGGAGATAGCTTTCAAGACTGAAAAGAAGAAAAAAGACAAGAAGACTAAGGATGATGCCTCTTATCATGAGATGGGTGATGATGAGTTGTTTTCCATGAATGCTAGAAGATTGAAGGTTGAATCGGGAAATAAAAGGGAATCCCCTTTTATATGTTTCAATTATGGTAAGGTAGGCCATTTTGCAAATAAATGCCCTCATAAGCACAAGGAAGAGGATGAAGAAAGTGATGGAGATCATGACAAGAAGGATAACAAATCTGATAAAGGAAAGAAGACGTTCAAGAGGTTTGTGAGTAAGGAAAATACCAAGAAGAGTATACATTCAAAGAAATATTGTTATTCATCGAGTAAAACAACATTTATGATGGAGTTTCATATTCTAAATCAGAATCAAAGTATGAAGAGGTTGCTGATGAAGTTTTATTCATGACCAAAGATGTCATGAGGTCTATGAGTGATAGTTCCACACTATTTGGTGACAACATGCAATCTGAGAATGAAGAAGAAGGTGATGATCTTGAAACTAAACTAATGTGTGTCCAAGCAAAGCTAAAGTATGCTAAGAAGAATGTCAAGAAGATAAAGACATATTTAAAGAGTATGAAGGAAAAATACATGATCTTGAAGAGAAACATTGGGCTATAACTAAGAAGCTAGATGATACCATAAAAAATCTAGAGATCCATATGACCTCCATGAAATTGAGCTTACAATCCAAAGAAGAAGTTATATTTCTTAAAAGATAAGTATGATGCACTTATCAAGGCTAAATCACTCCAAAAGTTTGAAAAGAGTAATAAAGATCTTGATGATCTTCTAAGAATCTAGAAATTTGCAAGAGATAGATCAGGTTTGGGATTTAAATATTACATCAAGAGAAAATATATGTGCAAGAATATAGTGTCCCAAGTAAGGAAGATATAGGACCAAACACCAAGGAAGGAAAGAAGGAAAAATTCACTAAAGACAATGTCAAGACAAATCCCATTAGGCAACCAAATGCATCAAGGTATGAAAAATCCTTTAATGGATAATATTTTACATGTAATGGCTTTGGTCATAAGGCAAAGGAGTATAGGAGGTTTTTCAAGGATGATCAGCCATGGAGGGATAATAGGAGTCAGCAAGCAAAGAATGTGGTGTGCTACAATTGTCATGAGAAAGGTCACACTTCAAGGCATTGTTTATATGAAACTTTAAGTTAAGATTGGGGAATGAAAAAGCTAGAGGTACAATTAAATCATATGTTACAAATGCAATATGTTTAGACATGTTTCTAGGGACTGTTATGGTCCTACAAGGCAAGAGAGAAGCTTTCAAGGTCCTAATATGCATGCTAAAAGGAAAACCAAGTCTTGGGAGCCGAGAATGAACAATATTGTTAGACCTAGAGTAGATATGAATGATAACCAAAGATATTATTAGGGTAAAAATCAGAAGCAAGTGGATGTAAGTGAATTTCATATTTCTAAGAGGGCTTGGGACCTTTTCAAGTCATTTTTAGTTGCATTATGTAGTGATGATATGCCTCTACTAGGCTTCTTAGAGGTATACTAATCATTATGAAGCATTGTAAGAAGGGGGAGCTAATTAGTTTGAGGTATGATGTTGTAGGAGGTTTGTCAAAGTGTAAAGGTGACATCGTGCTTTATTCATCTATTTGATTGTATCTAGAAGGTGATTAAGGATGAATTCAAGGTATGTGTGTGTTTTTGATCTAATCATTAAGTCTGTTATTGAAAAGGTGTATTGTCTTAGCTAGTGGTCTACATAATTCAGTTTTGGTATTAGAGTGTAAGAGGTACTTGCCTTGTTCCAATGAAATTTCTACAAGCTATGGTGTTTTGAAGCATGTGGTCTCAGTTAATGGTCTTGATCTTTGTAAAGAAAGTATCAAAATGTTGTTTTAAGTGGTTGTGCCCTAACATCTTTGTACATAGTCTGAGGGAGTCATCAAGAGAAAATGTTCTATGGTCTAAGTGGTCATCCTAAGAAGTATGAATCAAGCGTGTGTAATGTTTTTATCAGTTGTATTAAGTCACCATGGTCTCTAGGATATGAGGTAATGTCAAATCCTTATATTATTGAAGGAAGCTTGAAGATGATCTAGAAGGCAAGAAGGAAGTTTTTCCTAGGTTTGTCAAGGATTTGTGGCCTATAATAGTGTTGAAAAAATGTGTTCTAGACCTTAAATAGGTCTATTAAAATGTTTTACATTATGAGAAGATGAAAGTGCATTAAGAACAAAGGTGTATGTGATAATAAGTCAATGAATGAAGAATATAACTATGAATAAAGTCAAAACAAGGCTTGAAGGGATATGTAAGATGAAGAATAACATTGTACCTATGTGATAATGGAGTCAAGGATTTCTCTTCATGATTATTCAAGCTATTAAACATGTTTTAGAGGTTGGATTTAGAACTAATAGTGAGCAAGAAGAAAAATTTGTGAAGAAAAATTCATTCAAGTATGATGACTTGATCAAACTGTCTAAAGAAGGTGATATAATGTCTTCTAGGCATGTTCTTGTGTTAGTTATGCCTACAAGGTGATCTATTGACTCTTTGTTAAAGTTTGAATTTTTTTAAGAGTGTACTTGTATCAAAGAGATGGTTTAGGTGTGAACCGTGACAAAAAGGTTAAAAATGAGTTCTTTGAGTTGAAATGATCTTTATCAAGCTTGTGCATGATTGATTAAGATCTAAGATAGTGTATTGGTCAATAACATGGGAATATAGTGTGGTTTGCATGGTCATTAACATCTTGATGTTGCTACATAGAGTTCATATAGTGATAAGGTATGTTCTAAGCTTTCCAAGTTCATTATATGAAGTAGAAATAAATTTGTAAATATGAGAATGGGTATTTGAAGATTGTAGATATGTCTTTCATAAGAATGTGAAGTTATAAGGATAATTGATAGGTCTCTTAGGAGTAAAGTGTAGTGTTGAAGTATGGCGAAGAATTGTGGAGTTCAAAATGGATATCTTGCACCTTGAATGGATAATGTATCTGGGATTTCAAAGCCCTATAAGTTGTGAAGTTGACATTGTAATAGTGAGATACAGGTATGTAGAGGAGTTCTTGAACAAGTATGTGGAAAATAGGATGATTTTCAAGACTACTAAGTCTAGAAAAAGAGTCGAAGGTTTATAGAAAACTATGTGATCGACACGGTGCATCAAAAGGAAAACGATATGAATTTTATGCTCATTCATGGTGTTGTTATAGTATTTTAGAGGTATGAATGTAGTGCCATAGGTGCTGGGAAGGTATTCAAATGTAGGAGAAGCTATTATTAAGTCTCAATCAAGAGAAAAAGTTGAAAATAAGAAGGAATTAATAAATGTTGCAAGGTTGTATTGGTGATAACTTGCATTATGTATGAATGATTGCTCCTAAATAAGGTATTGTAGTATGATTTTGTTCCATAATGAATTGAGGTACAGTTCTAATGAAGTGTGTTAAGGAAGGGGAGATTGGTTTTGACATCAATAAAGGGTGTAAGGTTCCATGAAGGCTTCTTGTATGGAAAAATGAAGCATGATTTACACGTATACTTCAAGGGTAAGTGATTTTTTTACTCAACAAGTGTAATAACATACAAAGAAGGTTGAAATCAATGAAAAACATTCTTTAGGGATAGTGATGAAGTCCTTGAGTATCTCCATGGCTTGTATGAAAAGTAAGAACTGAATTTCTTGTGTTTTTCAGTTAGAGAAGGATAGAATGCTTCCCTGTGGGGAGCTATAAGGAGTTGTGTAATGATGTGTATGGGCCTCTAGAGCTAGGAGAAGTTGGTCTAAGATGCAATGAAGGAGTTGTTTAGGTATCTCAGCCCTAAAGGTTGTGTGTAATCATTGTACATGAAAAAGGCTAATAGATTGGTGAGTATGATAAGTTGAGATGTATCAAGAAAGAGGTAAACATGATGTTTTAATCCCTGAATCATGATTGTTGACATGTATGTGTTTTTACTGGGGGAGTTCAAAGATCAAATGCTTTGAAAAAGGTCAAAACAAATTTAAAGGAAGGTAAGATACATTTGTATTCTTGTATGATGGATTTGGTTGATGTTTCACTGATGGAGGACTCCAAAAGATGCTAAGGAAGATGAAGACTATGTGCTTAGGTATACTTTGTCATTAATGTAAAAATGGGGAGAAGAACTAGGTTGTTTTCCATCAATGATAGGGGGAGATTGTTGGCATGAGTGAGTTAGTGTTGTCATTGATGTAAAAGGTGAATGCACATTAATGAAAAATTAGTATGAGTGTTTACAAGATGGAATACATAATGTTTTTGAGTTTTTTTGAATGCTTCGGAGTTTGCTTGAATGCTTGATTTTGTCTGAAGTATGTTCTACTTGCTTTAGATACTATACTTGAATGCTCCAGAGTTTGTTTGAAGTTTTTATGATGCTATTGTATGAAGGTCCTATTGGTCTAGCAGATGTAGAGTGAGGTGAAGGAGTGAAAGTATGTATTGAGCATGGTTTACAAGTGATCATCTAGACCTAGTCTAGGTGCTTGAAGGCCAAATGGAGCATGAGAGTGAGGTGTAGAGGTATATGAGCTCATAGAAGCATGCAAAAGTGTGAGACATGTTGTCTCAAGTATGTTAGTTCCTTTTGGAGATCCCTGGAAGCTAAGTGATGGTGTTATTCTACTTAGTCTATGTTTAAACTAGGCCTAATCCTAGTGTTTAGAATCCTATTAGAGCATGATAGTCAATTTTGTGTGTGTGTGTGTGTGTGTGTGTGTGTGTGTGTGTGTGTGTGTGTGTGTGTGTGTGTGTGTGTGTGTGTGTGTGTGTGTGAGCTCTTAAGGACATTTATGGAGGTATGTTATGTTGTTTCCATAATGTAGAGGTAATTTTAAGAGGTTCAATGCTTGGTTGTAGTGTTAGTTTAGTTTGTTATGGCCTAGAACATGCAAAAACCTAAGGCCTAATCATGCAAGTCATGGTGGTGGTGAAGTTTTAGAGATATTTGAGATAATATGATGATTGGAGATGATGAATAGGGGTTCCTTGTGAGTAAAATTTCAGGTTTCCATGAATATAAAGTTTCAAGTTTTGAATTTTTATGCAAAACATGGTCCAATAAAGTGTGTTTTCCAGCTCGATATGTGACTTCATATGCTCATTGTGAATTGTGTGATTTGCATAGGACATAGAGGTTTTTAGGGATATTTTTCCATTGATATAAGATCATTTTGCAAATATAATGGAGTGATTTCATCATCAAACTTTTATGAATGAATGTTAAGAAGTGAAACAACTTTTTATGGCTTTGAAACCCTAGGTTTCTAGTGTTGGATAAGATATTCATAGTAGGTGAACCTAAAATGGATTATTTTGTAAAATGTGATTATTGGATGTTGTATATGATTCTTCCAGATTTCTACAAAAGTATGATAGAGGTTATGACAATGTGTTGACCCACTCAAAAAGACAAGTTTATGGAGATTTTCAATTTGTGGAAAAGTTTTCCATTAAAGGTATTGACTAAATCACCATTTATGAAATCTTGGGAGTTTTACTATATGTCCATGATATTTTTAGGTCATGGTTGAAGTCCTATAGGGAAAAGTGTGCCCTATCTTTGAACATTGGTTTTGGGCTTAAAAGGGAAGTTTAGCAGTGTTGGAAAATGGACATGCTTGAGCACTTGTGAACTTTGTAAAGAATTATAATGAGATTTGGGGTGTTATAGATATATAATGTGACATGTTTTATGTTTTTTGAAGCTCTAAAAGTGTATTGAGTTTCCATGGTTGAGGTCACAAGTTTACCTAATTTGATTGGTTCAAGACATGACTGCTTTGGCTAGAATATTAATGTAGAAGACTCATATTTTGGCCTAGATGATGCTTTCTATCCATTAAAAAGTGAAGAGGGATGAATTTTATTCCTAGTGAATACATTTATAGGTCTTGAAAGTGACATCAAGGGTGCAAACTAGTTGAGTTTCCAAAACTACTTTCTAGGTAGTTTAATTTGTTAAAGAGGAAAAGAGGTGTGGTTTGCATTTTTGGATGTTTCATGAGGTATAGAAAGTATGGATGTGTTCTAGATATCAATGTATGTATAATTAGTGGTTACATGGCATATTTTAGGCGTTCTTAGGTGATATTTAGTCTATTTGGTGAAGAATGGTTCTTGTAAGTGTCTATTTTTAGTAGGAAATGATCCTACTTGGTAGTGTTATGAAGAAAATTATTGGTGTAAAGTATTGTGTGAGAATGATGTTTTTATGATGTATTTGACATGTGTGAGGCCTTTGGAGGCTTGAAAAATCATGGTGATGTGTTTGGAGGTCTTTCATGATCTTGGTGATAAGGTTTTGAGTCTTTTTGGGCTTATTTAATTGTTTTAGTGCTTAGCTGACCTACATAGATCAATGTTATGAGTTTATATGAATGTAATGTTATGTTTTTATGTTTATATGGTTGATCTGTTTGATTAGGACCGACCTAAATTATGTTTTTGAGTTGAGAAGCATATAAAGTGAATGTTTTGGTTCATTTTTGAACTAGTTGAGAGAGAGGAAACATGCGAGCTAGTTGAGAGAGTGCAAGATGTTTAACGAAATAAAATTAGAGCTGAGAGAGAGTGTGAAATTATGAGAGTTTTTACAAGATTGTGTGTAAGGGGTTTGCATTAAAAATTTCTGAGTTGATTAAGTTTGAGCGAGTTAGAAGAATGTGTGATTGAATAGGGTTTAAAATAGTTTGGAGCTGAATATTTGATCACTAATTGGTCTTCTTATTCAATTCTTGTGTGATGAGTCATATTCACATGAGTCCTTTGTTATGAGTAATATCAACAAGGGTTTCTAGGGGTTGGTGCTCCTTGTGGGGTTGGTGCCTCACTAAACAAATCTTGTGTGATGAGTCATATTCATGCAATTATTTTGGTTTGAGTAATATAATCAAAAATTTTAGTGGGTTTTCTTCCCCTTAAGGGTTTCCCACTTACATATTGTGTTTTGTGTACTCTCTCTTATTCATGTTCATGTGGATGGTTGTTTCATGTTTTTAAGCTTATAATTGTTGTTTGGTGTAGTGGTTAATGGTTCATACAAGTTAAGTTGAATTGTTTAATTTTTTTAAAGGCTGATTCATCCCCCCTCTCAGTCTATTGTGCTTCCAACAAGAAAGGGCCATATGTTAATGAACATGTTTATCCAAGTCATTTTGTCTCTATCATATGTCAAAGCTAACCCTTTGTGATCTAGTTTGGAAAATTGCCTTTGGCGTAAATATTGATTTCATTGACATGTTCAGTTTTATTTACATTGATTGTTTTGTTGAATGGTATGCATTGACATGAAATTATTAGCTTTACCCTTACGTAGTTGCACTTTCTTGAAATTGTTTTTCTATATTTCTCTTATTTGGTATGTGGGGTATTCTACGTTCATCAAAGACATGAATTTTTGTGTGCTTAGGGGTTTATTCCCTTATGATGACACATCAATATGCCCTAAGTTAGGTTGAAGGTTTTGTTGCATGAGAATGGTGATATTTTCTAAACAGGTTAAGGTTACTAGAGACATTATGGAATCCTGATTGCTTCTACATATTTTGGTAGTAGAATTTATTCATTTGTGGACATATAGGGAAATAGGGGTAGTTCAGGTAGGATTCATTGTTTTTGAATAATTTTTGGTGGGAGATTAAGCAGGATAAACTTGATTTTCCAGATCTTTGAGAACCTTCACAACAATTGGAAAACTAAATGACAGAATGCTTTAGAATAGCTAAAATATTCCTTCAACCAAAAGGTGTGCATCAATGGAGGCCCAGATTTTACACGGTTTCACACAATCTCCAAGAATTTAACATGAAGGCTCGAGCTAAAGACTCAATTAAACATTAAAGACCCCTGGTTCCTCATGCCTAAGATACACTCAAAGGCTTACAGACAATATTTATCAACAAAATGATAGTAAAGTGATTTTAAATTGTTTATCTCATTACAGGATGAAGGCTCTTCTCGTAATGAAATTGAAAATGCCACTAAACTATCACAGGGATGAGATCCTATGTGATTTGAGGGATTTTAACACAAGATTGCAATAGGAACAAGAAAAACTACTTGCAGACATTCTGAAATAAAGTAGACACAAATTTTCCCAAGATTAACATAGATTAATTCAAAGTTGATTAGATTCATCAACAAGGGAAAGTTTCTTTGAATAGTCTCAGAGCTTGTCAATGGTTGTACACTTGCAACCAACTTGACATGATCAAATCTAAAACATAAGAAATTAACAAGTTTCTCAGATGGTCTCTCAGAAGATGGGATTTCTCAAATTTTCTCTTAAGAATTCAACCCCCGACCTTTTGCAAGAGTATTCTCATTGCATTTATACATTTCACTCACTCACTCATCCCAAAATTTTCCCCAAAAAGAAGAATATTTGAGGAATCCTTTGCTTGTTACCAATTTGTCTCAAAAAAGTGACGTTTAACAAATTTACACCCAACTTCCAGGTGGACAAATCATGAACTGATCACATTTCTCAGACCCTCGACTAATGACTGGGATGCCATGCCACAAATTTTTGATAGTCCTTCTAATCATTTTTTTTTTCATCATCATGAGAAATCCCCATTTTAATCATTTTTTGGTGGCTCTGTATAGTTGGATCTGACAGGAAATCCTTTTCACCCTCGAGGAAACATCTTTTTCATCCTTTCGAGGCAAGCAACTCTTCATTTCATCCTGAATTTCCCTCGCATGGATTCTCTAGTAATTCATTTTTGCAACTCTCAAATTAAACTTAAAAATCAATCAAAATGATCAATCAAAATTAATCACATTCCTTAATCACAAATTAAGCTCTAAATCCATTCAATTACACTTTAGAGAAAAAAATGACAAGGAAAAAAATGATGAAAAACAATGCGTATTCACATCTCCAAGAGTCTTGGAGAAAAAATGGTGGCAAAATCAGATGCAATGCACAACAACCATTGATTTTCCCTTTCTCAACTTTAGATTAGAGTCATCCACATGTTTCCTTGGCACAACTACAAAGGTGAAGTACAGAGGCAAGTTTCCAAACAAGCGTGGGCCTTCCACGTGCCCTGGGCCCAAGAAAATTACCTTTTGGCCTTTGAAAAGTCTCAAGTATAAAAGGAGCTAGTGGAAGCCTCCACGTGTCTCAATGGCACACTTTTGATATGGTGCCCAAAAGTAGAGACCCTAAACAAGTGGGCTCACCACGTGTCTCAATCTGGTAAAGTTGTTGAAAAATTTTAAGGACCAGTGGAAGGTGCCACATGTCTAGGGTCGAGAAAGTTTCTTTGGCCATTGAAAAGTCCAAGCAAGGGAAGAGTGAGTGGAAACTTCCATGTGTCTCCATGGTGCTCTTTCAAAAAAATAAAAAAATTAGGGAAGGTCCCCAAATAAGTGCATGGGCCCTCCACATGTCCCAAGCCTTAGAAAGTTGCTTGAAAACTTTTAAGTATAGAGAGGAGCCAGCATGGAAGCCTCCACGTGTCTCCTTGGTGTAACTTTGAGGTGGATCCTCATGGTGAGCCTCCCAAAAGCGAGGTCTCCTAAATGGTCACAAATGGCTCACCCATGTCTCCTTGTAAAAAGTCTAACTACTAAGGTAGGACCAGTGTGATGGATCCTCAAATGATCCTCAAATGAGTGCTACCTCTCCACGTGTCCATGGTCCAAAAATGGTCTACAAACTCACACCACATGAAAAAATGTCTAAGTGTCTAAAGTAGGCAAGGCCAATGAAAACCTCCACGTGTCTCCTGGCGCAACTCCAAAGGTCAAACCAAGAGGCAAATTTTTAGATGAGTGCAGGCCCTCCACATGGACAAGACTTGAGTTGAAGTGGGCCTTAGAGTTTCAAAATGCCCCACCGAGCCACATCCAATCAGAAAGGACCATGTTTCCATAGATGTTGGGAAAAAAATTGATAGGGAAAACAAAACATGACTGTGGAAAAAAGAAGGAAGGGAAAAAACCCAAATTTATGCCCAAGTTACAAATTATTTCACATGGATAGAGGAATGGAAAACAAATGATTAAGGCCTTAATGTGATCCTCAACCAAAGGAAAGGACTAATCATGGCAACCAAATGAAGGAAAAAGCTTTCACGCATCAATACGGAGGAGATAAAAATATGACAGAGCCCGCAGATTGAAGAATTTCAAGGAAAAATGGGGTGAGATCAAATTGAGCACCAACATGGCTCCGACTCGGGGATGGGCACTCCCAAGTGAGTGCCACAAGAACAAAATAGTAGACCAAGTGCCAAAAATAAACCATTGGGAAATGGAGTCAAAGAACAAGTCATGAGCCAACCTAACCAAGAACAAAACGAGAGAAACCAAAAAAATGGCCACCAAGGACCAGGACAAACCAAAATAGAAAAACATGAAAAGTAGAAAGAAACCAAAAGACTATACACTATATAATGGTGCATACCTCGATTCTGAGAAATCAATCAAGGAAATGTTTCAAATCCTTCCATTAATAGGAAATTCAAGCAACTCCCCATCTAGGTCTTTTAAGAAGAAGGTATGTTCACCAATTTGAATGTCAATTGAATAAGGGCCCATCCACAATGCATCAAACTTTCCATGTTTTCCCTTATCCTCATGCCTACTATCCCACAATAGCACAAGATCTCCCACACTAAAAGCTCTTGGAGTCACCTTCTTATCAAACAACTTCTTCAATTTCTCTCTAAATTTTACATGCCTTTGATGGGATGCCCTTCTTTCTTCATCTAACTCAACAATCTGATTGATGTGAGCATCATAGGGACTAACCTCTTGATCTTCCAGTTGTTGAAGAAATTGAAATGAAGACAATTGCATATGTAGGGGAAGCAGAGCTTGAGTTCCATACACCAACTCAAATGGGATTTTTCCAGTAGCTTGTTTAACAGTGATTCGATCAGCCCAAACAAAAACTTCAACTGCTCACCCCACTTCCTTTTGTTCAACTCCAAAGTTCTTCTAATTATTTTCAACATATTTTTATTGTTGGACTCTACTTGTCCATTTCCTTGGGGATTATAATTGGAAGCATATGTCAAATTGATCCCATATTCATGGCACATGGCCACCAAAGGTTTAGCTCAAAAGCTCATGGCATTATCAACAACTATCTTAGTAGGCACTCCAAACCTGCAAATGATATGATTTAGAATGAAATCCATGACAATTTGGTGAGTTGCTTTCTTGGTGGGGATTGCCTCCACCCACTTGGTGAAGTAATCAGTGGCTACTAAAATCCACTTATGGCCAAGCACTTGAAGGATCTGAAATCTCACCAATGAAGTCCATTCCCCATTGCCTAAATGGGGCTTCAATTGATACATAAGATGCAAAGGAAGGGAGCCTGAAGCTTTTAGTCTTCTAGAAAAGCGTTGGCAACTTTCACATTTTCTTACCAACAGAGTTGTATCTTTGAAAAGAGTTGGCCACCAATAACCAACCCTTAAGATTTTATGAGTTGTGACTCTTCCAAAAAATGCCCCCCACAAACTCCTCCATGGAGATCAACAATTATTTTAGGGGCTTCATCTTCAGTAATGCATCTTAAGAGAACTCCCTCAAGGGTTCTTCCAAGCTAACCCAAAATCAGTAATGACATATTTTTGGGAAGCTAACTTAAGTTCTCTTTTCTGATTCTTGCTCAAATGTTTAGGGCACTGTAGATGTTTGAGATAAAAATGATGTCCTTACCACCATTAGAATTTATCATTTTTTCAAGGACATTCAACCTTTCTTCTTCAACTTCATTTACCTCAATTGTCTGCAGATTTCTCTCTGCCATAAGTTTTTCCAGGCCCAAACCTCTGACCAATTTTTTTGTTTGGATATCCATATCATACTCTTGCAATTTGTTTACCCATCGACATTTTTCTTGAAACCTCCATTTTTGATAGGATATCTTTCACCATGGTGTGGGGAACATAAGAAATGACTTTGGAACTCAGAATATATGGCCTGAAGACCTTTGTTGCTTTTACCAAAGAAAATGCCTGCTTCTCCATGATAGTATACTTTAGCTCAGCTCCTTGTAATGCCTTACTGAAAAAGGCAATTGGTCTTTCAGCTCCCTCATCATCCTTCTACAACAACACAGATGCAATAGTACTTTCTGAAGAAAAAGAAAACATTTGGAAAGCCTTCTTATAATCTGGAGCTACTAAAATAGGGGCATTCTTTAATGCTTCTTTGATCCCAACAAAATCTTGAATAGTTGCTTCTTCCCATTTGATACTTTGGTCTTTCTTCAGCATGCTAGTGATTGGGATAGTTAGTTCAACAAAGTTGGAGATAAATCTCCTAATAAAATTAATCTTCCCAAAAAAGGATTGAATTCCTTTCTTGGTTCTTGGAATAGGGACTTTTGATGGCTTCTACCCCCTTCAGGATCAATCATGACCCCTTCCTTTGACACAATGTGTCCAAGAAGCTTTGCTTTTTGAACTCCAAAATGGCACTTCTTGGGATTTAGTGAAATACCATACTCCCTGCATCTTAACAACATTTTTTCTAAGTGTTGCAGGTGGTCACTCCTTTTTCTAGAGAAAATAGTCACATCATCTTGATATACAACAATGAAATCATTAATATAGCTAGAGAAAGCTACATCCATTGCTCTTTGGAAAGTGGCTCCAACATTCATTAGACCAAAAGGCATTCTGACATATACATATGTTCCCAAGGAGTGGTAAAGGTAGTCTTGATTCACTCTGATTCCTTCACAACTACCTGGTTATATCTAGAAAAACCATCCAAGGTGGATAACAATTCCGAACCAGTAACCAATTGTAACATATTGTCCATATTTGGCAGAGGGTAGTTATCCTTCATTGATGCTCTATTCAAGTTTCTAAAGTCCACACACAACCTTATATCTCCATTCTTCTTTTTGATAGGTACCAAGTTTGCAACCCATGATGAGTACCTTGTGGGTTGTATGATTCCTCCATCCCTCAAATTTTTCAATTCTTCTTGCATCTTCAGGGAAAGGAGTGGATTGATTGGCCTCTATTTCTACCTAAATGGCTTCTTGGAAGAAGCTTCAAGGGAATTTCATGCTGGAAAAGATCCTCTCTATATGCTTTAGTTCAATAATAAGACCATGCTAAGAAGTCCTAGTATTTCTTCAACAATTGGACATATGACTACTTTTCTTCCTTTCTCAGATTGCTACCTAGCCAGATCTTACGTGGTTTATCCTTCATGCCTAGGTCATGCTCTTCAACATCCCTCGAGGCTGACATGTGTCTGTTGACAATGCAATCAACATTATCAAAGTTTGATTCAAGTGCTACCAAACCTCTGGGAATAGTATTAGTCTTCAACTGAATGATGTCTTTTCCAAATAAAGTCTCCTTTCCATCAGCCACACAAACCATTATGGCTCCCAATCTATATGTTGATCAGAAAAAATTCTCCTTGGTTTTGTAAAAACCTTTACACTAGGTGCATCATCTTCAAACACTTTCCAAGTGTTTAACATTGTCAGAATAGATGGCCTAGTCAATACCTCAATATTATACTCACAATAGGGGGATACAATACAATTTTCAAATCTGGACCCCAATACGGCCAATTTTTCTGCTAGAGTATTGTACTTCCTATCGTGATGTATTATGTTGAAGGAGTCAAACATCTCAATGAAATCCCAGACTGCATGCTTATACTGCTTCATTCTCTGATTTTTTTGTTGCATACAGTTTTCTAACCTGCTTGACAATTAGCTCTGAATCTCCTTTAACAATGATGTCTCTAATACCATATTTCCAAGCAATTCTTAAACCCAATAACAAGTGCTTCATATTCAACAATATTGTTAGTGCACTCAAAGTTGAGTTTAAAAGAAAACAAACTCTTCCTAGCCTGGAGATATCAGAACAATACCAACACCATTTCCAAATTTAGAGCAAGCCCCATCAAACAACAAAGTCCAAGGAGAACCTACTTGATTAAGAGACTTGCATTGATCAATTTTGTGCTCTTTACCATCAGCAAATCCAACAAAGTTATCAAGCATCAATGTCAGTGTATAACACTTCATAGGAAGCATTATTGGGATCCTCAATGAGATGTAGCATCTTCTTTTCACCATACAACTTTACAAGGCTTCCCTCAATAGGTATAGTGGAAAAAGACATATCCATTTGCACACTCCCACCCACACTAGCAGCCCATTTTCTTGATAACAACATTCCCCATTTGGTAGGGCAATCAACAATAACAACATCTAGTTTTAAGTTCTTGCCTGGGTAGCTGCAAGTTGCACTATCAAACCCTTGACACATCCAACCACTGGCACCTCTCTGGAATCCATGGTAGTGCACTTCCCATAAGCTTGTTGTCACTTTGATATCTAATTCATTCATGACCTCAAGAGGCATAACATTGCATGATGCTCTCCAGAATCAAACATACAGTTGTGTAACAACCTGTCCCTAATAATCAGAGTAGTGAAAAATGGATCTACATTCAGCTGGGACTCAACCAAGGATGTTCCCAAATATACTTTAGGTGGCTCACCTAGTTCTTCCAGCACTTGGGGTTTTTCCAACTCTGCAATGGTAGGAGGAGTCTCAACATTGTTTACATTTCTACCTTGGGTAATATTTTCTTCTTTCAATCCCAAATACTCAAAGGCCCTTTTCTTGTGCTCAAGAATCCTAAGAAGCTCAACAATTGGAACAAAAATCTTGATCTGACTCAAGACTTGGGAAATGTCATAAGGAATGTATTTGGGAAAGGCAACATTTGGAGGAAGACTGAAAACTCATCTGACAACAAAGGATTTTTCATGGTCTGAGCATGGGTAGGGATACCATTTCTGTTTGGGGAAACAAGGCCTTTTCCAGATGTATCTTTCTTAGGAGTTTCTTTTGAGATATTGGTGAGAACTGGAGTTTTTGGTTTGGCCTGAGGCCCCCCCTTTGACAACTTTACTCCTAGTGTTATATTATTTTTCTTGGGAAACCACAACATTCATTAACAACTACCTATCCTCCTCAGAAGGGATTCCTCCATCATACTTTTTAATCATTAATGCCCTTAAGTATTCAAAATCATTATTAGGAAATTCAAAATCTTGTACCATATCTATTTCAAAAGTATGAGAGGGAGGAAGGGGTAATACCCAGTGGATGCAATCCCAAAATCTGCAGTAGTTTTCTGCAAGCATTGATTAATTCAGTTGAAGTTTCTCCTTGTCGTGAGCTTGTAGAGCACCCCATCATGCACACATCATCATCATCAGTCATCATCATCAACTTCCTCAACTTATTTTTCTTCATCACATGGGGCATGTGGCAAGAAACATCTATCACACCACTCAATTTCATTGGCTTCTTCCACAACAACAACTCTAGTAGCTAAAGGATCAGGCACCAATTTATTTTCCTGGGGTTGGGGCTGTATTATTTCTGATCCCCCATGGGTCCTTTACCTCTGTCATCAGATCTATGATCACCCCTAGGATGATTTGAAAATATTTCTTGACCTTGTGCTTTATGCTGACCTTGGGAACTTTTCCAATCCCTTCTCTTCTCTAGCCAGTTTATAGGATATTTCCTTAACAACTCCGGCCAAATTTTTACAACCTCCTCTAGATCCACAGACTTACTTGACTGAGGCTTCTGGATTGATCAGCTTGATACCTTCCCTCTTAGGAGGCTTACCAACTACTTTGATATTGTTTTCAATCTGCAAAGCCATGGTGAAGGCCCGACCTCAATGTTGTTGGGTTCTTATCCCTCAAATAATAGCAACCTTCTTATCAAAAGCATCAGAGTATTTTATCAAACAAGAAACATCACTTGGCCTCAGGATCACAGGTAGCCTATTCAGGTCTTATTGAACCTTGTATTGAAGTCATGAATAGATTCATTAGGATTATTTTTAATATTTTCAAATTATGATAAAAGAAACCTAGGGTCTATTTTATCTCCATACTGCAATCTAAAAGCATTCTTCATTTCTGTCCATGAATCAATGGAGTTGTCTGGAAAAGATTTATACTAGTCCCATGCATCCTCCTCTAGAGTATGAATAAACAATTTTATGTACACATCCTCAAATTCAATCTCAAAGTCTTCCATCATATTGACAAAATATTTAAGTGTTGATCACCAAGTAATAGCATTATTTCCTTGAAATTTAGGTAATCTATTTCTAACATCTTGGGGCACAACATTTGGATATCCAGCCATACCTCTAAAATCTATAGGACCAAAAGTGTTCACAACAAATGGAGGTCTGGGTGGGGGCTGGGCCATATTGTTTTGGGGAGGTGATCTTACAGGAGAAACAAAATGATGAGGAGTGAGGGGTCTGTGGGGCACATGAATGCAATTCTTAGAATGAATGTTCTCTAAAAACTCTATTTCTTGGAAGATCCTATCAACTTTGGAGAACACAGGGACAAAATGAGATGTAAATTTTTCAAATACAAAAGAAGGCCCCCTCTCAGATGGAGAATTTAGATCTACAAAAAGACTACCTAATTCAAGAAGCACTTGAGGAAGTATGGAAATCTTCAATGACAAAGTTGATCAGTTTCCACAATTGATAACTCTTTCTTGATTTTGATCTCCAACAACTTTCAGATTCTTCTTCCTTCAAAATTTGTCTTTCCCAATTCTAGAAACAACCTTCTAGTAGGGTCTTTAATGAAGAAATATCTTCTTCCTTCCATATTTGCAGAGATTAGTGATAAATTTCAATTGACAGAGGTTAAGACACTGGCATTTATCAAAAATTAATTCAACATGGAGTCGCCACTAAGGATTTTCACCTTAGTTGTGCAAATGCACTAAAATTGATCTTGTCAAATGTCTATCAACACTAAATTCATGCAAAGCTTCATAGATCTGACCTTCCTTTACCCATATTTAACATTGATGATGTAAACTTAGTGCAAAAAACCAACAAAACTAGAAATATTACACACAAAACTTGTAACTTTGCTCGATTCTTACAAATCTGGACACAAGATGATGATGTTTCAACAATGTATTTGCACTTTAAAATGTAAGAAACATTACTAGGGCCAAATATAAGAATACTTTGAAGTCCCTAAAATGGTGACAAATAGGTGTTGTTTGTGAAAGCTCAAATAATGTGTGGTCCGCCAAAATTCCACATAAAAAGTCCTGAGCTCAAATAATCCCCAAAAACTAAACAAACAAAGTGTTTTTTCCACACTTCGAAGCTCAAATAATCCCAAAAATCCAAAATGTCCTGGTGTTGTGCAATAAATGGCACCATCTGGTGTTGGTATCCAAATTGATTCTCCCTTGGAAACCAAGCAGCATCACAGATTTAGCAAGACACTGAGAGACAAATAGATCATATTATGAGTCATTTTGTAGCTAGGGAGGGGATTTTTCTGACTCTTTGTCACTCGGGCATCGGAGAAATGGATAACACCTTCATTAAGGATTTGATCTATCCTCACTACTTTAGGTCATGCCTTTTGACTAGGTGAGAGGACCCATTTTGTAACCTCTGTTGGTGAAGGAGAATGAAGATATCCTTCTTTGCACAAATTTGAAAGGAACCTTGAGAAAATATGATCAATGCACCACAATTTAACTCTCACGAGTTGTCACTTCTAAAGAATGGTGATATTTTCTAAACAGGGTTAAGGTTACTAAAGACATTATGGAATCCTGATTGCTTTTGCATATTTTGGTAGTAGAATTTATTCATTTGTGGACATATAGGGAAAATAGGGGTAGTTCAGGTAGGATTCATTTTTTTGAATAATTTTGGTGGGAGATTAAGTAGGATAAACTTGATTTTTCCAGATCTTTGAGAACCTTCACAACAATTGGAAAACTAAATGACATAATGCTTCAAAATAGCTAAAATATTCCTTCAACTAGAAGGTGTGCATCAATGGAGGCCCAAGATTTGCATGGTTTCACACAATCTCCAAGAATTTAACATGAAGGCTTGAGCTAAAGACTCAATTAAACATTAAAGACCCCTGGTTCCTCATGCCTAAGATACACTCAAAGGCTTACAGATAATATTTATCAACAAAATGACAAGTAAAGTGATTTTAAATTGTTTATCTCATTACAAGATGAAGGCTCTTCTTGTAATGAAATTGCAAATGCCACTAAACTATCACAGGGATGAGATCCTGTGTGATTCAGAGGGATTTTAACACAAGATTGCAATAGGAACAAGAAAAACTACTTGCAGACATTTGAAATAAAGAAGACACAAATTTTCCCAAGATTAACACAGATTAATTCAAAGTTGATTAGATTCATCAGTAGGGGAAATTTTCTTTGAATAGTCTCAGAGCTTGTCAATGGTTGTACACTTGCAACCAACTTGACATGATCAAATCTAAAACATAAGAAATTAACAAGTTTCTTAGATGGTCTCTCAGAAGATGGGATTTCTCAAATTTTCTCTTAAAATTCAACCCCGACCATTTTTGCAAGAGTATTCTCATTGCATTTATACATTTCACTCACTCACTCATCCCAAATTTTCCCCTAAAAAGAAGAATATTCGAGGAATCCTTTTTTCTTGTTACCAATTTGTCTCTCAAAAGTGACGTTTAACAAATTTACACCCGAAGCTACAGGTGGACAAATCATGAACTGATCACATTTCTCAGACCCTCGACTAATGACTAGGATGCCATGCCACAAATTTTTTGACAATCCTTCTAATCATTCTTTTTATTCTGTCATGTGAGAAATCCCCATTTTAATCATTTTTTGGTGGCTGTATAAATTGGATCTCGACAGAAATCCTTTTCACCCTCGAGGCAACACTTTTTCATCCTTTACCCTGACAACCTCCATCATTTCATCCTTTTCCCATTCTTTCTCTGCAACTCTCTCTCGCATCCAGCTTCTCTGGTAATTCACATTTTTTGCAAGTGCCCGAGAAATTCCAACTTCAAAATATCAACCTTTACAATCCTTGGACTCACAAATTAAGCTCTAAATCCATTCAATTGCACTTTGTAAGACAAAAAAATGACAAGGAATTTCATCAAAAAATGATGAAAAACAATGCGTATTCGCATCTCCAGGAGTCTTGGAGAAAAATGGTGCAAAAAATCAGATGCAATGCACAAACAACCATTGATTCTTCCCTTTCTCAACTTTAGATTAGAGTCCATCCACATGTTTCCTTGGTGCAACTACAAAGGTGAAGTATAGAGGCAAGTTTCCAAACAAAGCGTGGGCCTTCCACGTGCCCTGGGCCCAAGAAAATTACCTTTTGGCCTTTGAAAAGTCTCAAGTATAAAAAGGAGCTAGTGGAAGCCTCCACGTGTCTCTTTGGTGCACACTTTTGATATGGTGCCCAAAAGTAGAGACCCTAAACAAGTGTGGGCTCACCACGTGTCTCATTCCTAGAAGAGTTGTTGAAAATGTTTAAGGACCAGTGGAAGGCGCCATGTGTCTAGGGTCCGAGAAAGTTTCCTTGGCCATTGAAAAGTCCAAGCAAGGGCAGAGTGAGTGGAAACTTCCACGTGTCTCCATGGTGCTCTTTCAAAAATAAAATTTAGGGAAGGTCCCAAACAGGCGTGGGCCCTCCACGTGTCCCAAGCCTTAGAAAGTTGCTTGAAAATTTTAAGTATAGAGAGGAGCCAGCTGGAAGCCTCCACATGTCTCCCTGGTGCAACTTTTGATATGGTGCCCAAAAGTGGAGACCCTAAACAAGCATGGGCTCACCACGTGTCTCCTTGGCACAACTACTAAGGTAGGACCCAGAGGCGGATCCTCAAATGAGCATCGGCCCTCCATGTGTCCATGGTCCAACAAAGCTGCACCGGCCACATGAAAAAAAAATGTCTAAGTCTGGGCAGGGCTAGCGGAAACCTCCACGTGTCTCCTGGCACAACTCCAAAGGTCAAACCAAGAGGTGAATTTTTAGATGAGCGCAGCCCTCCACGTGGACAAGACTTGAGTTGAAGTGGGCCTTAGAGTTTCAAATTCCCATTGAGCCACATCCAATTAGAAAGGATTGATGTAAAAATCGTGATTCCAAGCTTCTGGAGCTTCGATGGCGGTCGAAAACAAACGGATGCATAACAACCGTCAATCTTATCCATCTTTTAATCCTGGCCCTCCACGTGGAAGATGCGGATTTAGAAATAAGCTTGAGTTACCTTTTTAATTTTTTGGATAAGGCCGGACACGTGGTAAAAATGGTTGGATCGGGCCCTAGTTTAAAAACATTTACTTTATGACCTTTTGAAAATTTTGGAAAAAATTTCATTTTGTCCCGCCCCTCGCCTTTGAATTTTGGAGCTGACATGTGGCACATGGTGGGTCCCATTGGGATCGCGCTTCAATTCTATGCATTTTGACCTTTTTGGAAAATTGGAAAATTTTCACTTTTTGCCCCATGGGCCCGCACCTCCGATTTCTCCCTCGCCACGTGTCTCCTTGTGATTCATCGTGGGCCAGCACTCCAAATTTTGATTTTGAGCCCTTTTTACAAAAGGGAAATTTTTTCTCTTGCCTCCGTCGGCCCGCCTTGACCCGATCTATCATCTCACGCCACGTGTCGCCGATGATTCGCTTGCGGGCCCGCGGCAATTAAACTTTTCCTTAACTCCCTTTTTCCAAAAATAGGAAAACTTCCCATTTACCCTCTGCACCCGCACTTCCCCCGACCCTTCATGGACACATTTCCACCGTGATTCGTTGTGGGGGACACTAAATTTTTTTCATTTTGAACTCCTTTGTGAAAAAGGAAAAAATCCCCTTTTACCTCCGCGGCCCGCACTTCTTTCTACATCCGCCACGTGTCAAACTGTGGCTCCTTTGCGGACCCGCGGGCCTTCCCTTGCCTTTTCTCCTTTTTCAAAAGGAAAAAAATTCCTAAGTTCCCCGTTGGCCTGCTCCTCCGCCTTCGTATAAGAACATGACATGTGTCCCCTTCTGGTTGGCTGCGGGGATTCGGGCAAAATTTTGACTTAGGAAATTTCAAAAATAAAGCCAAAATTTTCAAAGGAGATCCGACTCCCCACCTCTTCTCAGCGAATGAAAACCCGCCACGTTCTAATACCTTTTGAGGATGAATTTGGGAAAATGACACCCGTATGGATCACAAATGGAAAAATTCAAAGGATGCCCTAGAATTCAATTTTTTCACCAAGGATGGCAGATTTTTGATTTTAAATCAACTGAAGCATGATTTCCAGAACATTTTCGACCTTGGGATTGGATTTTCAATTACACACAAGTATGATTTGATCAATTTTGATTTTTCCATGATTTGGCAAAGGGAAAAATGACATAGCCCGCAAAATTGGAAAAACTAGGGCATAGAAAAGGGCAAACTTGGATTATTCTTTCAAATTAGGGAAAAACAACAAGTTTGTGAGCATTTTTAAAGCATTTCAACTAGAGGGGAAGAATTATAGACCATCAAATCAAAGGGTAAAACATTTTTGAGTAGATACAAATTTGAAAATTTAGGGCAACATGGTGCAAGGTCAAAAATGGCACCAACACATTGTATTGAGGAGCCATGATTTTTGTGTTAGTTTGTGGGTGTCCATCATTCCAGCAAAGAAATCCCTACTCCTTGGCTACGATAGGTTGAAGGTGTAACTTCCATGCCTGGAGGAAGTCTTCCAAATGCTTACGATTTCAGATTAAAAAACAGAGTAACAATTTTTGCATCCTTTCTGCAAGGAAAAAGTGTTTTCGTATGGATTGGTGGGTTTATTCAATTGAAGGGTCTACATAAATTCTTATATATCCTAGCATAAATTATTTTATATGTCATTTTCTGTACCGATAACTTAGTTAAAGGATCTGGCAAATTTTTTACTGCTTGCCAATTCCCATGGTTGCAATTTTTTTTCTTGATTCCATATGACAGCTCTGAAGATCTCCATCGATGCTCCACCTGTCCTTTTGCACTTGTCATCTTAGTTTAACAATTGTTGTTTTCATTTTGGAATTCTAGGTTGTGCGTTTTTAGCAACTCTTACCTTTGACCATGCCTTATTTTGAGAGACACTAGGACAGGGGATCATAATAATGGTAATTTTTGTAAATTGTTGACAGTCAGTTAAACTGGCGTTAAGATTCTGTAATAAGTTCCAAAAATAGAATGTTTGCTAACATTTAAAAAAATGGACACTAGTAATAGTACACTAGATGGTTCCACATGACATTGATTTCAGCCTTCATGTCCCAATTCCTCAGCTCATCTAAGGTTCCCGTGGCGAAATGTACAATCCTAGCTGTCCAGCCCGATTGCCTTTTTATTTTGATTCATTTTTCAGATTCAACTGTGGTCCTGTTTCCTTACAACTAAATGTTTTATGTCCTGGAGCTTTGTGATGCAAATGAAAATTGACTGAAGTTCTGATGCATTCTCCTCTGGAATATGGAAAAATATAAAATCTCCAAAACAAACCCTGCCTCAACTGGAGACTGTTGTGATTGATTGCTGACTACTACTCTATACCAGTTTCAAACATGACACTGTGGTGACTGTCAGAGGATTTCTAAGCTCATTTCCCTCAACATAAATCTTTCATAATGCCAGCTCTCTCTTGTTAGCCATGCACAATGTTTATTCTCTCTAACACAATCAGGTGTCCTACACTTCATTCATGCCCTTGAGTTAATTCTAAATCTCTATGAAATATCTCCATACTTCACTTAATCTTCAAGATTATTGCAATTGTTTGTTATCTATATGCCTGGTTAGTAAATGTCCAGCAGCCATGGCAAACATGGAAAGTGCTATGCACACTAGGTTCCATTTCTTCCTGTTTTTGCTTTTCCACAAAATTTTCAGTTTTTTAAGCAGCCGCAAAACTTCCAGTAGTGTTCAACTTTGACCAGGCTACTTTATCTCCCTGAGGATTATTGATTCTTCCGTTCTAGCATGCATTATCCATTAATCTCTCGTACCATAAATGAATAATTGTAAGAAGGAAAACATCAATATTTCATTCCATTATTAGTATGATGTATATTACACATAGCTGTCTAATTAGGTGCATCATTTTAACAATCGAAACCTTGAATGTCCAAAACTATCAAAGTTCCACCTCATCAAAGTAGAATTGATTAACTAATATCTCAGTTAGGTTTCATAAATCTTGTATAAGCCCCAGATATGGCATTGTTAAAAGTCTTGCAATAGATACAATTTAGGCGCACAGTCAATTTGAATAGCTATTCAGACAAAAAAGTAGGAAAACAAAGCATAATCCAAAAGAATACGTAAAAGAAAAGAACTCAAAAACCCAATATGATTCATAACATTACAATAACTTGAGATAGTACATTAAATGAATTGACTGAATTACATTCATAATAAGAGATTATAATTGCGTCACATTAATAAAACATTAATAAATTTTGAACTCACATGCTAATAGTCAATAGATTTTTTGAACTCACTACTTTATTGATTGTAGAAGGAAAACATCAATATTTCATTCCATTATTAGTATGGTGTATATTACACACCCTCCTACTTTATCGATACACATTTTCACTTTTTCCTTGCCTAATCAAAATCAATATATAATTACAATTATATCTCGGTTAGGTTTCGTAAATCTTGTATAAGCCCCGGATATGTTAGTTAAAAGGACAAGTTAGGTGCACAATCAAGAATGTACTATTAGGAAAATGAAGCATAATCCACTAAAGAAAAGAACTTATGATTCATAACATTACAATCCATTAAATTTCTGAATTACATTCATAATAAGAGATTATAATTGACTGCGTCGCATTAATAAAAGATTATGCATACGTAAATTTTTAAACTCACACTTGCTAATAGTCATTTGAAACTACTTTAATTTTCACTTTTTTAATTCAATCAAAATCAATATATAATTACAATTATCGAAGTGGACGTAGTGTACTATTGCTAGTGTCCACTCTTATGAGTCTCACCCATCCTTTTCTTTTTAAGTCGACGGAAACATAATTTAATTAATCTTGTAGGACTAAGTCATTTTTATTAGTTTGCTGTTTACTTATTTGTGTTTAATGGTTTAAGTGTGAATATATTTCTTTCACAATCCCATTAACTCTTGGGTCTCAAAGTAAAAAAGATTGTTGAAACTATGTTACTTTGTTAATGTGTTGCCTTTCACATTTTCATAAACTCATTGATTTCTGGTATGCATTCTCTGTTGTGGGAGTGTTATGTCCTTGCGAAACATGTGTACATTTTTATGGACTTGTATTCAACTACTTCCAGCGCTTTTTTGAATTGTTTGGCTTTCATCATTGTCCTTACCTTTTCGATGGCAACCCTCATGCCCGCTTCCAGATAGATGTCTAGCAGAAAAACATAATGTCAAGATTTTTAGGAACCACCTCAGACAGAATAGACACTGTGAAATAGCAAATACTTGTATCCTTATATTCTTATGCATTGTGCAAGGACCGAGCAAACAATTCCACGCAACCACCATAGGTTTAATTGGCATTTTCACAATAAACTCTAGAGTTTCCTCAAGTTAGCCGACATAGTCATTTTGTCAAACACTTTCCCAACGTCCAACAAACAATAATAGTACAATATATGGTTTAACAATATAGTAACTCGTTAATTTGTTATGAGTTATTTGATTATCAATAATATATGTATATACATAAATGCTTAACACATTGTGTATATAACATTTTCTTCCTTTTTATTGTTTATGGTCATTAATTAGAATATGTTTACATTACATTTGTTAATAATTATGCCGAGAGGCATATACATTTACATATATTGAGTGAAACATTTATAACTTCTTCCCCATTCACCATTTCACCGCACTTGGGTTAAACAACACGCACAAAACCTGATGGGGCCCATGGTCTGGGCCAATCACAAATTCAAAATAAATTAATGTTTTTTATTAATTATGTGATTGGCCCAGACTGTGGGCCCCACTAAGTTTGTGTGTGTTGATAAGGATCACCATTCACCGTAGCCAAGAATGGCAGGCATATTTGTAACAGGAGGCAAGTGGAATGGCATGCATCTTTATAATGGGAGGTAAGTGGCAACACATGGCAAGAATAGAGAAACTGTTATTGTGTAGGTGTTCTCGACTGCCTCGGAATGTAGAAACAATTGTCTTTGTAGCATGGAGGGGATTTTGTAATTTATTTGTGGTGCAGGATGCGATCTGCCCTATCTCAGAATGTAGAAATAGTTTGTCTTTGCAGCTGCGATTTGCCTTGGATTGTTATTTTGGTATTGTGAGAATCTTACAAAAATCCAAACATCTGTAATATTATCTATGTGCAGGGGAAACTTGTGATATATCACACATGTTTCATTGAATTTCAATGTGATGGATATTACTTATAGATACGAGTCATGGCTACAAATGGAGGTTTCATCTCAACTATTCTAGAGATTTGGAGTTAATAACGTAAGTGATTTCAGTTCATTACCCTAATTGCCAATATTATTATGTATTCTTGATTTTTACATGTATTAGAAAGTGCCTACACTCATAGAATTTTTTTCAGCCCATGACAATGACAACATAACAGAGGTCATTGTTCATACAAGGTATGAAGATGAAGAGCCCCAAACAATTGTTCACAAGGATTTTGCTATTTTGAATTTAGTTTATTATTCACAAGGCATCAATTACACCATGCGCAACACATATCTAGCATTCGTCCAAGTCTATAGCAGTCGTGCTCTATTCTTCTCCTGATAATCATGAATGCCAAAATACAAATGCATGGTTTGCACAGGAAATGTACTGAGGAAGGTCATTTATAGGGTGTGTTATCCCTGCAACTTAGTTGTTTCTTTCCCTACACCAAGTTGTTCAAATAAATTTTTTCGATGCAAATGATAAATATAAAACAATATATAAAGGTGCATGGGAATCGTTGAAGGATGAAACTAAAGATTTATAAAAAAATTGTTCAAAATTTGTATTTGTATCTTTCTTGGCACACTCCACATAAAATATTTACATTAATTTTCTTATCTAAAATTATATTGATGTTTTTATGTTTATGTTCATCTTGAAAAAAAACAATGATGAAATCATGGGATTACATGGCTTTATATTTCATGCATGCTATATAATGTTTAAATATTGTTGTTTATATATTCTTGTCAGTAAAATTTTTGGTAAACTTTTAAGATCATCGATTCACCCGATCTATATAAAACATATTGATAAGTGTAAGTATATGTTAAAAACCTTTGAAATGTCTGCAGAAGTGCAGAAGCATGAAGCCTTTGTACTATTTCAATTGTTAGGGGATTGTCTATGATGATGAAGATTGATCAATAGATTTGAACTCTTGAAAAACTATGGAAAGAGCCATTGCTTTTCCAGTCTCCACCTCTTCCAGAAGAGTGTAAATTCTCCCAAATTTTAAAGGATCAACACAAAGTTTTCCATATGGCTCACGAACAAGAACTACAACCAAAGAAACAGCATGTCGTTAACGAAAATGCCAGCCTACAACATTCTCAGTCAGGAAACGACAAACAGACGACTGCTCTTCATGATTGGCAACTTTCCATATTTACTCACAGGGCATAAATTACACCATGCGAAACACATGTCTAGTAGTCGTCCAAGTCTATAGCAGTCATGCTCTGTTCTTCTGCTGATAATCATGAACGCTGAAATAGGAACACATGGTTTGCATAGGAAATGTACTTGAGGAGGTCACTTGTGGGGTGTGTTATCCCTACAACTCAGTTATTTATTTCCTTGCAACAGAATGTTCAAATAAGTTGTTTTCGCTGCAAAATCTAAATATAAAACAATATATATAAAGGTGCATGGGAATCGTTGAAGGACGGAACTAAAGATTTATAAAAACTTGTTCAAAAATTGTATTTGTATCTTTTTTGGCACACTCTACATAAAATATTTACATTAATGGTCTTATCTAAAATTATATTGATGTTTTTATGTTTATGTTCATCTTAAAAAAATTCAATGATGAAATCATGGGATTGCATTCTATATAATGCTTAAATATTGTTGTTTATATATTCTTGTCAGTAAAAATTTTGGCAAACTTTTAAGATCACCGATTCACCGATCTATATAAAACATATTGATAAGTGTAAGTATATGTTAAAAACCATTGAAGTATCTGCAGAAGCAGGAAGCCTTTGTATTGTTTCAATTATTAGCAGATCGTCTACGTTGATGAAGATTGATCAATAGATTTGAAATCTTGAGAAACTATGGAAAGAGCCACTACTTTTCCAGTCTCCACCTCTTCCAGAAAAGTGTAAATTCTCCCAAATTTTAAAGGATCAACACAAAGTTCGCCATATGGCTCATGAACAAGAACTGCAACCAAAGTAGCAGCATGTCATTAACGGAAATGCCAGTCTACAACATTCTCAGTCAAGCAACAACAAACAGACGACCGCTCTTCATGATTGGTAGCTTTTCATGCAGGTTAATGAAAGAAATTTGTAGTGAGAGTTTCTGCTATGATGTTTCGGGAGTTGTACGAACTCTACCCTTACTCAAGGTTTGCTCATTTTATAGAAAATTAGAGAATTTTGGAGTTTTTCGTCTCAAAGAAAAATACAAAGGTGCATATCATTGATTTTGATGTGGTGGAGGGCCTATAGTGGCCACCATTAATGGAAGCTCTGGTAGCTCAGAAGATGGGATTGGAACTGCTTCGAATCAATGCAGTCAAATGGGAGGACAATGAGGCCGTCATTTCAATGAAAAAGACCGGATCGAGGCTCTCTGACTCGTGGTTGAACTAGGAATTCCATTCTTTATGAGGAAATCTGACTGCAAAACCTCAAAACCCTCATCTTGTCTGATGAACATACTCAGAATTTTATGGTATTTAATATGACGATGGACCTGCCACATATGATGTGCAAGTGAGGTAAATTGGATGCGATGGAGTTTCTCTCCATAGTAGGCTCCCTGTCAACCTAGTTGTAACGTCAACATCAAGCCACGTCGGCACCACGATGGATTATTTTTGCAGCATGTTAAAATCTCTGGGGCTATCGGAGGAGGGTTTGGTGAGAAGTGCGATGGAACCTATATTCATCACTCCAAATGTTTAGAGAGATGGATTCTGAGCAACATCAAGAGATCAATTTATGGTGAGAAAATGGGCAAGGTTTTGGAGAAAAATAGTGGATTCAGCGGTGCAAGGGCGAAGATGAGTGAAGAGAGCATTCAACAAGCTTGGCAAGTGGTGGCGTTGAACAGAGGATCCATGTTTTATAGAGTTGAAAATAATTACAAAAATTACAATGATGATGTCGATGAAAATGATGATGGTGATGATGACGAAAATATTAATATAATGTTAAGTATAATAATAATTTTTTTTCCATATTAATATTAATACTAATAGTAATATATATTTTTAATAATATTATTTTTATAATTTATGTTTATATTATAAATTACAAAAAACCGATTCAAAAACCCTAAACCATAAACATGTACAACAATGGCGATGACAATGATGTGATAATGACGGATGAGAATAACCATGATTACAATGATGATGATGGTTTTGGTGATGGTGGTGATAATGATTACAAGGATGAAAACAATGACGATTATGATGATGATCAACGATGAAAAAGATGGCGATCCCTATGATGACGAACATAACACCGATGACGACGATGATCATGACGATAAACACCAATGAACTACATGGGCGAGGATCCTTACTATTAACAATATGAGTCTTAAGTCACCAACTTGATAGGTTCTTGTCGAGGTTATTCATGCAAGAACTAAATGCCTGCCTTCTTTTCTTGACTTTATTTTGGTGTCATTTTATGTACAATGCAACTTCTCAAGGATTATGACTACTTAGCATACCTATATTATATTAATACATGTAAAATATGCCAAGAGGTATAGTTCGCAAGGCGTTTATACCTCTCGACATATTTAACATATATTAATATAATATAGGTATGCTAGTTACTTTTTTAAATACATTAATACTACTAATATATGGTTTACAAAAACATTGCTAGTGTAAATAGTTTAAAGAAAATAAATTATTGTTAGAATATATACACAAAAGATTACTAAATTATATATAATAATTTATTTATGCTTATTGTTTTCTATTAAAAAATATAAATGGAACAATGTATGGCTTACTAGCTACTTGTTGCAGAAACCCTTCTCTTTCAAATCATTTCCAGATAGTGTTTGATTATGAGGATATCATTAGGGTGTTGTTCTCTCTCTTGCGATAGCCATGCAATGTACAACTATGCATTGTAATTTATATTTTCCTTAATGTTTGTATTCGCTTACAAGTGCATGTTTGTTTCACTAGGATTTCTAAGATTTATCGCCATGCACCTTTTTCCTCCACATGCATAGACATAACTTGTATGAATACGGATAATTTATATAGCTAGACTACGCTTTGGTCAGAAAAGTGAATATCTACCGCGTACTATAACAAGGGATAAAAATGCATTGACATTGTGTCGCTTGGACGCATATCTAATTTACATATAGATGTTGGCCTCATTGCTCACAACCCGGAAATGCCGGTTCATTTTCCCTTTGCAGAGTCACAAAGGTTTCGTTTGATTACAAGTTTGATATTCGATAACTTATGCAACATAGTAATGTGATTTAGGTCCAATCTTCTCTTCATGCTACTTCATAAAATGCTACCAATACATTTACCGTGCCTTAATGTTACATCTTCCTGCTCCTGACTTTTCCCTTTTTGATGATTTAATGTTGTGTTGACTTCCACCCATCGACTTTTCCAACAATGTTCCCATGAATCACGCCTTCATTCTAGAAACTAACTTTTTTCCCTTTCCTCTTTATGGGCTAGACTTAACTCTGTTTTCCATATCATAGACATCCCGCATCACTTTCGGCGTTATCATCACACTGCTCGCATGCGATTGCTAGTTATGTAATACTAATATATACATATATGTATAGCTATATATGTGTATATATAATACATATACAACATTCCATTTCGCAACAACTCTAATTCTCACTTTGAACTTTTACAATTATTATTGTACTATCATTGATTCCTGATGTTACCCATTGAAAATATGGGACCATATTTGTTGCCCAAGATTGTAATATATTCTTCTTCCTCATATTTGAAGAGATCATTTTGAAGTTAATTAATCGAAGTATGCAATTACTTTAATTTCAAATGCTTCTATCATGTCTTGTGTCTAAGTAAGAATGTTTACTCTCTTTTTTAAATTCAACATTTTCCCCGCTAGGAAAATAATTTTTACTTAGCTTGAATGTTTCATACCACGTGTGTAATGTTTACAAATGTAATTTTGTTTTTAGATATTGGAGGCCATTATATATACATGCATTTTTTTGGTTCAACTTAATAGTTTTCGTTGATGAATTATGAATCTAAGCATTGTTATGTTATTTTAGAGAAATAAATTTTTATTTTCTAATACTTAATAAAAATCATATAAGTTTTATTTTAGATAAGTTTTCTAATTAAGTTTTGAACTCAATATTTATAGAAGTGAATGTTTATGTTTCAAAAAAATATTGTGAAGAGGTCTTGAGAAGCACATGGGGGAATGTAATTATTGGTATAGGTAGGGAGAGACACCAATAGTTGAGCAGGGTCCAATTGTTGATATAGTGTCTTGAATACACAACACCTAATAGTTGTCATAAAAGTACCTGGTGATTAGTCATTTTTGATATGACAACACCCAATCCCATCATGCCATGTAAGATTTGTCATTTTTAAATTGTCAATGTTCAACCATTATCACCCATGATCAAGTATGGGTCCCAATCAAAATGTAGTGTAACTCAAATTTACAATTTTAAATCAATTCAAAATATATCTTTCCCCTCTATATATATATATATATATATATATATATATATATATATATATATATATATATATATATATATATATATATATATAAAATTTTAAAAAATATTGAACTATGTACTAGTGAAAAATCGGGGTCTCATATTATATTTAAATTGATTTGGTGGGCCCCTAACTTAGGGTGCACCACTAGTAGGTCCTCTCCCTAATGCAAAAGTTTTTTTAAAATGCATCTACCAATATTTAGATTTATGTCCTCACCTAAACACAAATGGAACATAGAGGGTCCACATAAGTTCATGGTTTCTTGTGTTTTGAGAATGCACCAAATGTTGAGTTAGGAAATGGGGAGATGTGTATGTCATTGAGGTTAAAAAAAAAGTACTTTGAAAAATATGTTTCCACCTAGAATCCAAGAGACAACTTCCATATACGAAATGTTTTGGTAATCAATTCAAGATGACCCCTACTTATTGGACACAACACATGTTTAATCAATATAGACTTTGAAGGAACACTTAATTGTGTTTAGCACCACACCAAATGTTCAAAGTAGATATGCTTATGCAAGAAAGTGTTAGGGTTCCATTTTCAATATAATGTCCCATGAGAAATTTATATACTTGGTCATCACTCTATATTGGGGGAAATAGAAACTTAAACCAACTCTCATTAAGGAACAATGCTAAGCTCAAATAACACAACAGAGCCATGTTATCCATTCATAGAGTTAATGTCAACTATCACCTTATGTTTTCTCGACATTTAGTGTTGAAATGCAAGGCCAAATACATTGAGAAATGATTTAAAACCTACCATTAAATTGTATCAAGGATTTTAAATACTTCCTAGTCTGATTAATCATCCTACATTGCATTTAAAAACATGTTAATAGAGTATTATTGAAAATGATATTAGTGCATAGGAAACTTATCACACGTTGTGAAAAATTCCACTTGTTTATAGCCATTATTTTGTCTCATTAAATGTTGGAAAGAAGGTTTTGTGACATGTCACCAACAATGATTATGATACTCTTGAAACCTTAGTCTTCATTGACACTTATAAGACTTGACCTCCATTGATGGAATCTCTATCTCAAATTGAGTTTGCTTGGTCCTAGTCTCATAACAAGCATTGATTTCACAATAAATGAAAAAAAAACATTATGGAAGTAATTGTGTGTCACCCTCACTTCTTTGAAGTTTGCCCCAAAGATTATACTTCTTTTGAAGTTTGTTATTGGAGTGCATTCTTGTTGTAAAGATTGTTTTACAATATTCATTTTGACATTAGGGCCACAATTGAGCAAATCATTTCAAATTGAGAAATCCTAAATACCACTTACTAGCCATGGCATGTTACTTACACCCGCTCCATCCTAGACCATATATAGATAAGGAATCCTTTTATGAAGAAGAGAGTAGGGGTTCCATGGCTTAAATGGATGAATGAAAAATTATGTCCTAGCTCTATCCCAAAAACATCACTAGGGCTCGATGACTTGTTTTGTTTTGGGCCTTTGCAACTTCGTGTGACTTCAACATCCATTACAACTGTTGTAACATGATTGCATACCTTCTTTTCAATAGATTGGTCCATAATTAATAGAAATAAACTAAATAAATTTCGTTAACAAATAATATCAAGCCTCTTCCACTCCACCTACATGCCCTTCATCATCATAGCAATAACTTGCATTAATTGATATTTTTCTTTAACACTTCATCTATATAGACTAACTATTGCCTTTGAAAATGATCATTCAAGGTATGTATGGAATAGGAAAATCATATCTCATCAATACTATCAAAGCCACAATATCTTCTAGAATAAATTGAAAATAACGTTCCTCTATTGCTGATAATGCATACTAGTATTATTGCCTTCAACATTACTTGTATTCACCATACATTCATAAATTTGCATGGCCCATCAAAAATTATATTGCTAGAACACTAATCCTTAAAAACTTTCTAGGAATTTCTCACATATGTCCAAAATGTTAGATAGTTGATGAAATGTACTTTGTCGGCCCCAAATTTTTCTCACTTGTTGACTATTGTACCTTCAAAAGAATTTCCCACATTATAGAACAACCCCTTTGATAACATGGATATCATTTTCATTAGCAACCTTGGCCATTTGCCTCATGTTAAGGACACGCCTCGTATGCTAGACACTCATCTAGGGATAACCTTTGGTGGAGTTTTCATACAATAGTCACTTTGCAAACAATCTTCCACCAGCAAGGCTTCAAACCTACACACGACACTTTTTCCTAGCTCCTAACATTTGAAATGTTGAACCACATTTAGAAGATTGAGAGAATCTCAAGTCTCATACCAATTCTCTCATTTTGTAATGGTGCTCTTCATCCCTCTTGTTTCAAAAATGACTTTGTTGACCACCACAACTAGGAAATGTTAAAAGTGTTAAATATTTTAGTTGCTTCGATGTAGTGTAAATTATACATGGAGCAATGCATCTATTGAACCCGATGATGATTAATTGTGGCCAAAAATACTTTCTTGTGTGCATCGAAAGGTAATCCTTATGTAAACTTATGTGTTGAAGTTGGCCTTGTCAATGGTGTTATTGGTGAAGTCATCACCATCATCTACAACCCCTCGAAAAACCATTAGACCTCCACCTTTTCGTGGCCATCAGATTTGTCAAGCATATTGGACTATTGTGAGATGTGAACAACCCCCTCCATGTTTCTTTCCTCCCTATTTTAAGAGGTATTCATGAGCAACTCCTCAATGCCATGGGCTTTGACAATCCACAAATCTCAAGGGCTAACACCGTAAAAGCATCAATAGGTATATTTGAGCTACAAAATGTCAAGGCCTTACTTTCATCGCAATCTTTAAAATCTGATTCTTAACAACCTTCACATTTCCCCTCCATTCTCATTTGAGCATTACTCCAAAATGTCTCATGGTCCACATGTCAAAATAATAAAAAGGAAGAAGAGTGCCTCATCTCTTCAACAATTGCCCATCGTCTACCATTATAGATGTTAGACTTTTTCACCCCCTTTCATTTGCATGCACCACTATCATTTATGCTTCCTATGTTCATATACTACACTCTTTCATTAAATTTATCGATATCCCCATTCCACCTCTTCTCCGTGTTTACTATTTATTACAAATTTCTTCAAATGAGTATAAAGAAAATATTAATACAACCCCTTGTCGGAATTCAAAAGGTGTCTATATAACATTAAGGTGTTTAAACGTGTGAATAAAAGGCCTCTTTCCTGGGCCCCGGAGTTTAATGTTCAAATCAGTTTTTGATGGCAAGTCTACTCACCAAAAAGAGAAGAAAGAGAGCCTTTCCGGTGTTAGGTCTCTTAGGCTATTTGAACAAAATGATTTGCCAAAAAAATGTCACGGTTACATGCACTTTCAATTTCGTTTTGTATCCATTGCCTACTTACTCAAAGGATATATGGACTAAAGTTGGCCGTGAAGACAATTCAGCAAGATGCAGACCCATGTGCCTGAAGTAATGAGGTTTTACTGCTACATTTGAATTTGGGGTTGTAAATTAAATGCTGGCCGGACTATTTCTGAACCAAAAGATGATCATCCGAGCAGGCGGTGCACTGCAAGTCAACTTTGTTACTTAAATAATAAAGAAAATGGGTGCTCTGTAGGTAACGTAATAAATATCAATACAGCGTTGTGAACAATTTTACTTCCTTCACTTCCAATTGGGAGACAGCTAGAAGCCTAAGTAGAGCCATACAAGCCTTTCAACGGATTTGTTTGGATTTCCTGTTTAGGGCGGTGATGGGATTGGAAACTTTCAATTCAGCGCAGATTGCAGACGTAGACAACACTGCATTGGAAAGAAGTCATTGTGAGTATTTGTTGAGCAATTAAATGCTATGCTGGGACTTCAATGCAATTCAGTTGTGCACAGTGCATTGGATTGATTATATATACGGGTGTCGATTGAAACGACTGAATCGGACTGTGACCAATACATTCTCTTAATAGGGAAAGATGGGTTCGATATTGAAGCTTTTGGGATTGCTAGTGATGGGCATTGTTATTGTGGGTATATTAGTTGTTGCAGACGGCAGAAAGCTCGATGCAGAAACATATGGAAAAGAAAATTTAGGTGGCGGTCGAGGAATTGGCGGTGGCGGCGGTTTTGGTAAAGGTGGTGGTGGTGGAGGAGCCGGTGGTGGTGCTGGAGCAGGTGGTGGTGTAGGCGGGGGAGCAGGGGAGGCTTTGGCGGTGGTGGCGGTGTAGGTGGGGGAGCAGGAGGAGGCCATGGAGGTGGTGGTGGTATAGCGGGGGAGCAGGGGGAGGTGGTGGTAAAGGAGGTGGTGGTGGTATAGGCGGGGAAGCAGGAAGAGGTGGTGGTAAAGGAGGTGGTGGTGGTATAGGTGGGGAGCAGGAGAAGGTGGAGGTGGTAGTAAAGGCGGCGGCGGCGGTTTAGGCGGGGGAGCAGGAGTAGGTCATGGTGGAGGTGGTGGTCTAGGCGGGGAGCAGGAGGTGGTAAAGGAGGTGGTGTTGGTATAGGCGGTGGAGCTCATGGCGGAGGAGGCGGCAAAGGAGTTGGAAGTGGTGGCGGTATAGGCGGGGGAGCAGGAGGAGGTGGTTTAGGTCGGGGCGCAGGAGGAGGTAATGGCGGAGGTGATGGTTTAGGTGGGGGAGCAGGAGGAGGTCACGGTGGTGGTGGTGGTCTCGGTGGGGGAGGAGGAGCCGGTCTTGGCGGAGGCGGAGGTAAAGGTGGTGGCCTGGGTGGTGGATCAGGAGGAGGCCTGGTGGAGGTGGCGGTCCTGGTAGTGGTGCAGGGGTGGTCTGGGTGGCGGTGCTGGTGGAGGAGCTGGTGAGGGTGGTGGCATAGGTGAAGGTGCTGGCACTGGAGGAGGGTTTGGTGGGGGTTCAGGAGGTGGCAAAGGAGGAGTTGCCGGAGGTGGAGCAGGTGGAGGGTTTGGTGGCGGTGCAGGCGGAGGAGTTGGTGGGGGCAGTGGCGGAGGAGGGGTTTCGGTGGCGGTGGTGGCGGCGGGGATTTTAGACTAAGCTTTGGGGCGAAATATGGGCGAAATATTAGGCAACTTATGATAGCACTGTAATAAATAAATTGTTTTGATTAGAATAAGCTAATGTATTTGTTCTTGCCATGTTGAGGGACGATATGTTAAAATTGCTCATTGGAAATTATATACATACCTACATTGTCGTTTCATTGTACTTTGCAGGAGTGGTGAATTGGGATTTACCGTAGAAGTGTTTTAATCCTTTTAAGTATATTCGTGATCAGTTTTTAGATTATCATCTACTCATGTTATGAGCAAATGAATAATGAATGGCTGCTACACAACCCTCTTAAGTCTATTTTCATTGCTATAAGCCATTCGCCATTACGAATCCATCAGAATCTTGTTTATGAGGTTTCAATGATCACGCGGCAAAATGAACATGAATGGTGATGTGAAGTTTCATGTATTGTATATTGTTACAGTCAGCATCCTCTTTAAGCCATTTTATGGTGCATGGTGCTTTCCTAAAATGGAGCAGAGTGCTGTGAGAATTTTGAGTGTACATTCTCCTTGAAGCATTCAGTTATTAATTTGAGTAGCGAAATCATGGATAGCGAAATCATGGATATATTAGAACCAATTACGCCCACTTTAGAAAGCTATTGTAAAATTTTACAAGTTTAATCATCTAAAATATTCAAAAGAATAAAATTTAAATATAATATTAATTGTGTAATAAAAAGTGATAGTTGTTGGGAACTTGTATTATTAAATTATTTATTTAGTTTAATAATTTTAGTTTACTGTTTATGGCATTAATTGTGTAATAAAAATGATAGTTGTTGGGAAACTGCATTTTCTTAAAATTATTTATTTAGTTTTATAGAAAATTATTTATTTAGTTTTATAGTTTTAAGTTTGTTGATTGCAAAGATTTCATCTCCAATAACCTTAATACTAATAGAGGGATAATACAAGTCTTGAAAAGCATGTCTCATTTTTATTACATTTTTGCAAAATGTTACTACAACACTGAAGTTGCAAGAAATTAGACTAATTTTCCAAAGAGTAGATTAGATTATTATTAAATTTGATAAAATTCTAGAACTATAAGTTACGTAAAAGGATTAAGGAGAATATAATTGTTAGATTAGATTCATTAAATGTGATAGTTCTTAAAAACATAACCTACAATTTTTGCCAATTGTAAATATTTTTGGTAAGAATGCTTCATTACATTGATTTCTAGTGTTCCTCACATATATGTTTAAGTGTATTGTTTGATTTCAACAAGTACTTAATTAATGAGTACTTTTAATGACTAACCCCAAAATATTGCTATATATATACACTTTTGAAAATCCCTTGTCAAATAATTATATTTTAAAAATATCCCGTTAATAATGGGGTTTGAAGTTATAGACTATATCTATTTAGATTTCAATTTCAATATATGTAATTGAAATGTATTATTAATGTAATCCCACTTTCCCATATTATATATAGGAAGTTTGTATGAGAACAATGTTATAACATAAGTTAAAGTGAGACCTTCCTTGATTAAAGTTGCATATTATAGTAACATGTAACAAAATATAATACACAATATAATACACGATTCACAAACAACTATTACACATTAAAACATTTGAGATGGAGAAATAATGCACACATCTACTATTAAATGAAATAATATGGTAGAGTATAATGTGGGCATCGAATATAAATAAATGCTCCCTATAATGATAATTCTGGCGTGAGATAAGAAGATTTTTTTTTTCTTTGCGTGAAGTACACATTTGTTTATATTTGTTTAGACTATAGTCTCAAAGGCTAGACTTATCAAAAAACAGACTAAGTTCCCATTATCAGCTGGAAATGAGGGTAACACTTTGCTTAGAGAAGTAAACTCAACCTTTGACATGCCTACCGAAGTTTTGGGTGCCATTTTGCCAACCTTTGATGTAGTTCATGGAAGAATGCCTCTCTTGGGCGGATGCATTGAATCAGGAATATTCATCCAAGCCGTTGCGTGATGCAAGTTATCTTGCTTTATGTATTTGAAATTACAACTCTCATCATGAAGCCATTTTCACGAAGCGCTTATCCCAACGATTCGAAGATATATCAAGGTTATTGAAAATCACAAAACAAAGGTGCTCAAATTGAAATCTTCCGAGAAGAAGCATTTCACTATTCATGAAGGATTAAAGTGGGAGACAACTTCCAAAAGCTTCTTCAAATCCCTTCAAAGCTAAATTTTCCGTGGAGTGTGAGAGATCAAATCAAAGTTGTTTGAAATTTATTATGAAGTGGCTCATGATCGCCTCTGTAACCTTATTCAGCCCTAATATTGTCAATACCTTCTAATACGAGAGCACTAGGTTGGACCATTTCACACTAGTCTTAAGGATCAACAACCTCTTAAGCTTTTCTACAACATGTTGATGTTTGCCTTGTAGATGTTGCATGGAAGTGGTTCTCATGAGATGTCTTCTTAGGATAGAAAACACTACGACACTCCTCTTTCTTTGGATGAGCTCTACAATGTCCTTCTTTGTATTGTTAATGATAAATCTCTAGGTACTGACTTTTTTGTGCGAATTCTACAAGGAAGCTTGGTTAGTGGTTAGCAGTGATCTTCTTTGTGTCTACAAAGAGGCTTTGTAGATTCATTCTTTTGGTAGTATTATTAATAAGGGCTTGGCTTGGTGACTTTTGATCAAGTTTATTCCTAAAGAAAGGAATCCTAAGCTCGATATTAATTCTCTAGTTGGGGCCTATTACTCTCCCTTATGTTTTGAGGAATCTTATAATATTTTGGTTTAAAGCTCTTACTCTCTTTATTCCTAACCTTTTCTTGAAAAAGGTGGGTCTCGTAAGAAAACTCTATGTTTTGCTCTCGTAAAGATGCTTAAATTTCATCGTCTTTGTTAATAGTTGGTGTGGGATATATTCTGGTGATAATCTTATTGTTGTATTTGGGAAGGTTTAAGTGTGCCAAAATTTCCTATACCATGTTATTTTTCTTAAAATTGATTTCAAAAAGGCATATGATCAGATCGAATGGCCCTTCATTATTTCTATACTACAAGCCTTATGGTTTGGAACTTTCTTTATTAATGTTGTTAAAACTTTATTTGTTAACACCTCTTCTTGCCTCACTATCAATGACCATCAATATCAAGATATCGACTTGGTTTGAGATCTATCTTTCGAGTGAAAGGGTTCTCTCTCACCCCTTCTCTTTTCGATTCTTTCCACCGATGCTCTTTGGCTATTTGTTTCAGAAGGTGTCGCCGATCGAGTTCTTGCGAACTGGCGTGTCTTGCTGAATGTGCGGGGAGGATTTCACGAGTAAAAGGATACATCCAAGGAATCTTACTCTCCCGATTATGCTTCTCATCTTTTCAATGGGCATTGCATTGTAAGATGACTCTTTCTCTCACCTTAGTTTGAAAGATTGAGAAGAATATTATAAGAAGCTTTCATTTCATGTTTAGACACATTTTTCATTTATTTGTCAAGCTTTTGGTCAAACCTGTAATGTTTAATTAACCAAGTCTCTTGGTTTTAGGCTATATTTCTTTGCTTATCTATACGGTGATAAGGTGAAATCACTATGATTTTATTCTTGAAGATAACAAGAACAGATAAATTACCCTTAGAGATGTATTCAAATTCATCGGGTGAAACCTTTATTGTTTTTTTTTTTTCCTTCAATATTGATTCTTCCACTCTATGGAAACTAAAGCCTTTGTCACTGATCGAGTGGAAAAAAATTTAGTGTTGGGTCTCTAAGCCTCTCTCTTTGGCCGACAAGTTTCAAGTCTGCACCAAAATTCTAGTCATGTCACCCAAGAACCTAAGCGAAAAACAAGAAGCCAAACTTTATTATTATGTTGCATGTAGGGGAAAATTGTGCCCTTCTAGTGGCATCCTTTAACAATAGCTAAAACATGAATTGGCTAAGATTTTATGGGATTATCTTTGGTCTAATAAAACATCTTATAATGATGGTGACTTTCATCGGCCAACCTTTGTCATCAACTCTAAGGTTTTTGGTAAGGTAGTTATCGAGAAGTTTATAGAAAGATCATTTTTTCAAAGATCAAATTTTGTGCAAATGGGTCATCAAATGCATTATTGACAACCAAGTTTGGAAAATCCTGTTAGATGACATTTCATTTCTTTAGAGCTCTCTTTATGGAAAATGCTAGAAATACATTGGGATACACAACTTGATCATCACTATAGTTCCGCTATAAATTATAGGAACCTTTGTTGTGAAAATGTATCCGAAAGGCTGAAGTTGTGAAGTTCATATTTCAGTAATGCATTATTGGATTCGGGGATGGATTTTGCATTGGGAAATGTTGGGATTTCATTTAATGATCAAAACATCTGGTGGTCGCTTATCTTTACCAAAGGATAATGCCCCCATTGGTCAAGCTCCTGAAGTATGAAGGATGATCCGACTTTCATCTAAGAACATTAAACTTTCTCGACATTTTGTCAAGCTTTTGGTGTAGTGAGAGATTGGCTTCAAAAGGCACAACATAAAATGGAAATTTAATTTGATCGAATTCTAATATTCCGCATGTGCCAAAAATTTAGAAGCTAACCTTCATGATGTCATGCTTCATAAGATTGGTTTGTAACCTTACGGGATTATCTTTTTAGACTTTTGGTGGTTATGGGAATTTTCTTTATGGCGTTGGAAATTGGATATTCTAGCTTTCTCAACTACTAGTCTATCGGGAAAGGGCGTGATTTACAAGCTTTTCCGAAAGTCCCCCTTATCTCTTGTTATATGTAGTGCCCACTTCCTTCGACACCTTTTTGTTATTGGTTTGAGGCATCGTTAACTATACTTATGAATATTATTTAGCTTTTGATTTAACATGATGTTATATGATTAGAGATATGTTTCTCAAATCAAGCTGCCAAAAATTTTGTTGATTTTGATTCATACATGATGCGTGTAGAATATTAGAGACATTTTATATTGATTTTGATATGTTGTTGACATGATTATTATTATATATTTTAGACATCCGATATTTTGATGTTGATACATTTCATGAGTAGGGCTTTGATAATTGAACTAATGTTGTGATCATTTTGTGATCATTTTGACATGGATGAAATGTAGAATAGAAATTTTGCTAGAAATTGTAAATGATATCGTATTTTCCTAGATGATATTTGATTCGTATATAGATGATTGTGGATTTATATTGTATATTTTATCCTAGATGTTTTTGATGTGGCCATGAGGCCGAAGGAGGTGTTATGTGTTTTTCAGGTAAACATGTCACAACAAACGTCGGGGGATTGGAGACCAACCACATTGGAATTCTAGATGAATTCAACAAGGGTCACCATGACAACATGTATTTTGTTATGTGTATGTGTTTGAATTGTTGTTAGGGGGAAATGTGACCAAGGGGTTATGTGTTTTCTTTCATTTAGCTTCCTTTATTTAATTTTTGTATGTGATATTATAGTGATGTATTCCCCTTTTGTTAATCACTTGATTTATGTCTAGATTAGTAAATTAATTAGTTTACCAAATTAATTAAGAATGGGTCAAAATAATTCATTTATTAGATTTGATAGCTCTTTGGTTTATGTGTTTAAGTTTAGTGCTTAAGATCTTGAGTGTTGTGCACTCCAACTCCCCTTTGAAATTCAAATTTGTCATTAGGGACAAATTTTGGAGGCTTGTGGGACAAGTTAAACTTGTCCCACACCTCTTAAATTACTATACCAACCTACCTATGGGTTGGGGGTAAAAATTATACCCCATTATGTGTTTTGGGAAGACAAATTGTAAGTTTTTATTGCACTTTCTTACATGTATTTATTTTAGTCCTTAAGGGGTGTGGGCTTAGATTGTGTGTGTAAGTAAAATGTCATTTCTTCAACCACTTATTAATTGTGCTTTGGAGTATGGGGTTGACTAGGGTGATGTGGAGTGGAGAGGAAATGAGGTGGCATCCTACTTGGAGCCACATCATCCTCCTCTCTCTCACTTTTCTATTTATTCAAGTTCTTTTTGTTTGGGGGTTACTTCATTCTTTTGTGCTCTTGCATTTCTTGGAGTTAGAGGATTTTGGAGAGATTTTGGTCTTTGTGGGATCTTGTTGGTGATTTCTTGGGTTTGAAGGAGCTTGGAGTTTGACTCTTGGAACAAGCTCTACTATGGAAAGGTAGGAGCTTTACTTTGCTTATGTTATTCCTTTATTTTGTGTTTGTGTGCTTGTTTTGTTTAGTGTTTGGAATGCTTGTTGGGTGCTTGGGTAGATTGCCTAAGTGTGGTGTAGGAGGGACTATGGGGAGAATTCATGTAGGGAGGCATAAGAGTTATTTCATGTTTTGGAGGGAGTTTGGGTTGGGTTCCCCACCTTGGACAAGGAATGCTTACATTTCTTACTTGTTCTTGTATGAGGGAGGCATAAGAGAATGAGGGAGGCATAAGAGTATGTGGGAGGCATAAGAGGTACTTGAGGGATACATAAGAGTATGTAGGGGATTTGAGATTTGTATTAGAGGTTTTTAAGGTGGGAACCCATTTCCCATTGGGAGGTATAAGTAGCCTCCCATAGGTTCTTGCTCCTTTGGATTTAATTTTAAGCCTTATTTTTTTTTGTTATTCCTTCTTGTGTTTGTAGTTTGAGTTGAATGTGATTTTGGAATGGTTGTGAAATACTTGGTTTGTGATATGGAAGCTTGTTTTGTTGCCATGAGTTGAATTCTTTTTCATTGTAATGTGGTTGGGGCTCAGGGCTAATGAGGAGGATGGCTTCTCCTCCTCATTGGAATTCTTGGTTGGGTGGAGAGTGTTGCCTCCCCCCCCTTTTTGTTGTGATTAAATGAAGTATGGTGGATCTCTTGTTGGTGTTGAGAAGATGGAGCTTGATTGAAGACTTGATTTGGAGCTATGTTTGAAGACAACTTGCATTTCATTTTAGCTTTCATTCTTGTATTACTTCCCACTTTAGGTGGAAGACATTGTATTAGTATTTGTGATGGAAAAGTTGTTTTGATTTTTGGATATGTAAGTTATATTGAATGTTAAGAAAAAAAGAAAAATCTATTTTGTAAGTTGCTCTTGGGTGGACTAAAAAAAGAGTTGTAAAAAGGAATTATTTCATTTTATTGAAGTTGATTTATTCCCACCAAAATATGTTGTTCTTGTTCTAAATATATTATTGGAAAAGTTGGACTACCTTCTTGCATTTTCTTGCATTGTTGTAAAAGAGTTAAACATATTAAAGTTGGATGGAAAGGGCTTAATTTGTAAATTGTTAATTGCTTGATTTATTAAACTTTGGTAATTCCTAAATCTAGTGGAGAAAAGAAATCATTTTATCACAACTTAGGCTTTAGCCTCTTTGAAATGTATAGTTTTTATTATTAAAGTTATTGTAGAGTTCTTACAAGTCCCAATATCACAAAAAGTGACATTTAGTGGAAATTGGAATAAATTGATCATCTTATAATTTTTACCAAATTATACAAAGGAAATCTTTCTATTATTGAAGAAAAGAAAATAGATATAGATTTATTAACATTATCAACTTATTAATATTATTACTAATATAATTAAAAAAATCTAAAATTATTAAACTATATTAAGTTAACCTTTATAAAGGATATATATATATATATATATATATATAAATCTAAACCAAACTATATTAAGTTAACCTTTCAAAAAAATATATATATATATATATATATATATATATATATATATATATATATATATATAAACCGAACTATATTAGTTAACAAAAAGGATAATGCGCACTAGTGTTTGATCGCGGCCCCTTTGTGGGAATTAGTTTATACTTAGGGTGGGGAGGGTCGAGGACCTAATCCCCACCCCATTGGGATGGTCAGTCACCGACCCTTGCCCACCCCCCAAAATATACTAACTCATTTATGCCTTAAGTGGCCAAGGTAATAATTGTAACTCGCATGAATTTATTTCTTTGCATCCTGTATACTTTTGGGCCATGGCTGTATGTATATATACACACACACGAGTTGTATACGTTTGAATTCAGGTTTTAACCCGTTGTAGTTTTAAAAAAAGGCTTACATAAAGTAGATACAAATGTTTATACATATGTGTATACATATACCACATATATGTGTATACATAAAATGGGGCAAAACCCACAAGCCCATTTGGGCAAATCAAGGAAAACTATGATAAATAAAAGATATAAATGTATTAAAACCCTAGGAGAGGGTGTAAGCAAAATGATAAATTAAATGGAACAAGTAGGCCTCTCCAAAAGCTTGAGATGGCCTCTAATGGCTTCCTTCCTCCTCAAACAACCTGCAAAACAAAAGAGAAAACAATGAGCCAAATGAAAAGGGAAAGGAGCCTTTATAAGCTTGTTTTAGGTTAGATTGCCTTTTTCTCATCGATGACCATAATTGAATCTATCCAAGGAATGAGATTCATCCCTACAAAAAGTAGGTGGAGAGTGGGTGAATGGAAATTAACTTTTTAATTTAAATGGTTTAATTTCAAAATATGGGTTGACTTTTAAGGGGTTACTTTATGGGGTAGGGAAGTGTTCATTATCCTAACCCAATATTTTAATAAGGGACCTTGCTAGTTGTTTCAACATTGTAGAAATTAAATAACCTTGGTATTTAATTTCATTGGCCACTTTTACCCTTGACACCCCATGGGGGAATATTCAACTTTAATAGGAATTAATTTGTTATTTAAATAATCCTTAGGGAGATTAAACATGCTTAGTCAAATAAATGTATTAATGTATAATGTAGATTTTAAATATTGTGTTATCATGAATTTTTTTATTATTAAAATCATCACCTTAGAGACATTAATGTGTAGCAATTTGTCGTTTTGAAAAATTTTGTGGGCACGCTTTTCAAAAAAAAATTCTATAATTTTTCTAGTTAACCCTAGGTTGTTCTTGGGTCTTGTGTAAGGAATTTTTAGCGGGCATTACAGTAATCAACAAGCTCAATTACCATTGGGCCTTGAACTCCCGAGTTTCTACTTAGCTTTGAAGGCTTAACAAATTCCTGGAACCCCAATTTGAACCCAATCTCAATTTCTTCTTTGGTGTCTCATCTATCAAGGTATTCTATTGGGAGAGAAGTTAAGTCACATGGACCTCCTAATATTTAATTCCCTTGTTGTGGTTGACACGAGTCTTTCAAAAATGTTTTCTGGAATCGCCCACCAACCCAACTCGCTTGGAATTAGATACATTGTCTCTTCCTACACTTTCATCCCTAACAGTTTGATTGGAAATATGCCCTTGTTTGGAAACTTTATTAATCATCATGATCATCTTGTCTACATATGGAAATTTTTAGGCTACTATTTCTTTCAATTGTGGAAAGATAGGAATAATGCTATGTTTTGAAAATATGAGCTTACCTTGGAGCTATTTGTTACTAACAAAGTGGCTATTATCTCTTATGTGACTATGTAGATCCAGACCAAGTATGAAAGTGGTACTTTACTTCGCACACTTACAACAACTTTTGGATCACCGGGAACCATTCCTCGCACTATGAGTTGGGTTCCTCTAAAAGATGCTAGTTTCCTCGCCACCTACCTGTGCGTGCCGCATTGCATAAGCCACTCTCACAATCGAAATCTTTATCCTCTTCAGAGTGTCATGCTCCATCCTATTTTGGATTGGGCCTGAGTTTTCCACCTCGAGGAAAGGCTATGGCCCGCTCCTCCAACTGAAAATCTCCTCCTCGGGAACCAATTTTGGAGCTTTCCACCACCTAGTTGTGGAATCATGGTACCTCTAAGTATACAAATGCAAGATCAAGATGGTTGGGAAACGATCCTCCATTCGAGGAACCGAATGCGAGGGGTTTCATTAAAGGGTATGTGCATGGAAATGGGGAACCAAAAAGTGGCTAAAAATGTGTTTGTGAGGAATTTTGTACGTAACACACTCATATTATGGCTCAATTTCATTATAACATATGTTATAACTTGGTCATGTTATAATGTGCTCTCACATTATGTCTTAGTAGTTCTAAGCCATAACTTGCTTGTATTATAACACGAATAATTTTTTACTATGTTGAAATATTTTTTTAGAGAATATAATGTGCTCGTGTTATAACACGAGTGTGTTAATTTTATTTGGCTTGGAAAACACCCACTCTTTATCATATATATATATATATATATATATATATATATATATATATATATATATTTAACATACGAATCTTAAATATGTGTTTTGTAAGATAGTATTCCAAAATAAAAATTAAAACATAAAGTTTCATCTTAGAGTTGTGACCATCTATGTATTTCGAAGCTGAAAATTTTAAGGTTTTGATCCTTGATTACTTTATTAGTGCTCATGTTTTTTTTTCGTGTTTTAAGATAGATATTCTCATTTATTCCAAAATAATTGTCAAAACAACGCTACACACATTCACATAAAGTTTCATCTTAGGTTGTGACCATCTATGTCTTCTTTATTTAAAAGATAAATTTTCATTGAAAATTTTAAGGAACCAAAACATGATTTGATCCTTAATTACTTTATTAGTGTCTTCATTTTTTCTAAAAGCGCAAACTTTTTTATTCTATGTAATTTTTGATATGCTCATTTGATATTTCAAAAAAATTAGCACATTGTCAAAATCTACGCTTCATGATTTACACACACTTTTGAATAATCCCAATTTAAAAATGATTTTCTTAAATTAGTTTTTCTTAAAACAAGAAATGCAAACACACAATATTTTTCATTTGTTTTCTTGATTTTCAAATACTTAGTTTTATAATATGGTTTGTTAGAATTTTTGGAAATTTAAAATATGTAAGTCATATTGTTTTTTTGAACTAGTGTTTTATTAATTGTTTCGACTCTAAAACAATACAAGTGTCGCAATGTGATCCCCGCCTCATGTAAAACTTGGTGAATTGTTTTAAGGGTATTAGTAGTGTTTTTAAAAAAATTAGCATCAAATAGCGCAAAAGTGAGACATGGCACCATAGAAAATGGATTAACATAGTTTTAATTTTTTTAAAGGTATTAGTATTGGTTTTTTAAAAATAATTAGCATCAAATAGCTTCAAAAGTGAGACATGAGGCCATAAAAAATGGGTTAATATTTGGGGTTATTTTGTATTTTGAGTTGTTAATTTAAATCCACAAAAAAATTATATTGCTCTCAATTAAAAAAAATTGCTTAGGAAATGTTCCATGAAAATAGATTTGTCTTGGAGCATTTTGATGTGACCTTTTTAATAAATGTCATGCTTTAGAGAGAGCTTGGAGTTGACATGACATTCCATTTAATGAGCATTAATGAGCTATGTCATCATTTTGTTGTATCATAATAAGGAGAAAAGTCTATCAACCAATCAAATACATGAAAATTGGTATTTGAAAATGGATTAAAAAATACATATTATTTAAAACTATTTCTTAGACCATATGAAACCAAAATACTTAAATGTGATTGGTTGAAAAAAAGACTTAGTAGTAGGAGAGTGAATACTATAGTTACTTTGCCTTGGTAGGGACTAATAAAATAAAACAAAAGAAATGATGCACATATTATAATTTCATGGAGGTTTTTAATTATTTAATTTGACCACATTGAAAAATAGTGGATTAGCTTACTCTAAAGTAGAGGAAGCTAACACTTGAGTTTGGTCTAATAGTTCTTTGTATATAAAGTAAAAGAATGTTTCTTATTTAAAAAATATTATGATGTGGAAAATTCTAGATAAGATGTATCTTAAGAAAATATGCAAAAATCAAAGATGATGTGGATAAAAAAAAATTGATAATAAAGAATGAGGTGGATAATGATTCTTTAATGTGTGTGTGTAGACTAGGGTTGTAAATGTAACACCTAATTATTCAATGCTTCAAATTAAGGGATTTATTTATATATTTCCCAAACTAAATTTATGCCTTCAATGATTTAAATACACATCATTTAAATCCAATATTTATTTTAAATTCAATCCATCTGATAACATCAAAAACCATGTGCAGTTGTATGGGTCAATTAGATACACCCGATCCCCATAGTTTACTTTTTATGAGTGTGTATACAAAGTATACTGTTGGTTACCTTTATCGGTATTAATAGTGAGTAATTTTTCTAAGTGTCTACCTAGAATTTAGTCAATCGAATCCCATCCACATCTCACACGTCAATTAGAAACTTGGTGAATATGACAATGTAATTAACAACTTACACTATTTCGGCCAAAGTTTAAGAGACATGCTTGCATGCTCAGTTTCGTGACCACAAACTCGTCATCAAAAAATTTTCCTCTCACCATGTCACTTCACTTCATTCTATGGATTTGTTTAAGTTAGTTAAGTCATTTAGATTACAAATTTACACACAAAGTACAAGACTTGTCCAACATGTCCGAATGAACACATTTGTACCAACATAGGTTTCATATGAGAGAGAATTACATGATCAATTTCTTCCCTATAGCCAACTTAAGTTGGTACCGAAATGTATCACTGCCGATTAGGTTAAACAACTCTCATAACTCGGTGAGCCTCGGTTTCAGATCTAGTTGCGATATTTATAAAGATCGGACCTTGACAAGATAAATATGGATACATACGATAAGGTAGTATTAACTTAATGACTTGTGTCATTAAATTAATATAGACTTATCGCAGCCATCTAAATTTTCCATTCCGGTTCCATTCGTTAGGAACACCGTAACCCAAAGATCAATTATTTACGATTTAATTTGTTTTTACGACATATCTCTTTTTATGTCGCAATGCTAAGTTTATCACATCAACTTATGTCTTTATATGTCATAAGTATAGTATCATAACATTTAATGATAATGGTAACAAATAATTTGAATATAACTCATTGTTATCTTTATTATGATTTAAGATAGCTTATTGCATTATCACATCAGTCTTGGTTATGAACTTTACGACACTATCACAAATATCCCTTATCGTATAAATGTCTTGTATGTTGGTACAATTATTTTTACATAATTACATGTTTTCATATTAAAAATTGTATCATACGTATCTTTATTTCATTCTCTTCTCATACTAGTATACATTAATCCCATCTTATTAGTTGTTCTTCATTAAAAAGTATCAATTACCAATCAAATTAAAACAATAACAACTGCTGCAATTCAAGAATTTGGAATGCCACACGTAATTATGCAAATTAAACTCCAAACCATATCATCATTAATAAAAATAATTACAAGTATAATAAGAACTATTGATTTACTACACTTTATTTACAATAGGTTAATCTTGCTTTCATTATTAAATATGATATCGAAGTAGAACACTCACTTTAAAAAATTCATTTAATATAATTAATGAACTTAATAATAACAATTAATGTAAGTTAATCATGTGTAGTCTCTCTTTAGACGTCTACCAAAGGTAGCTAAAATTTCACCATCCGAAAGAGAGAAAAATGGTAAAAGCGGTCGGTTCAAAATGAATTGACATGAATTGTCATTCTCTTCACCCTTGTAGTTTATTTCAATATAATAACTATATAAAAATAACTCAACAAAACAACAACATCATGTTATCAACATGCCAAAATTAATTTTAATAATATAGTAATCAATACTACATACATCATCATTATTTACTATAAAAGTAAACTAATTCCTTAATATTAACAATACTCAAGTTGATAGTTACAACCTACCCAAGCCCATCATTAATAATAATATATTTTCATTACCTTATTATCAAAGATAATGGTCAACTTAACCTTATAAAAGTCAACGACTTTGTTTATCAAATAGGAATAATGTTTGTCATGACCAAATCAGACAAAACTAATCCCTTGTATTATTCCTTTCAAAAGAGATAATAATTTAATATAATCATATCAATAGAAACACTTATTTTCTTTATACTTTCCAAAAAGAATTAAATATTCTCTAAGTCATCTCAAACGAAACAATAAATTACCTTAATATTTTCAAAATAACTAATGATTCACCACAATAATACCATGATAAGCAATGATAATCCATAATCTTTTCGAAAATAATTCCACGACCATGCGAGCACAAAAACAAAAACAATTATTTATGTTAATATTTTTACAAGAAATCGATGAATCACTAAAATCATTTCAAACTCAATAAATAATGAAAACCAATACTTATCAATAAAGATATGCCCATATTAAGACATGGTTGTGATTTCCTTATGAGGTATTTAGATTTCATACCAAAAGACTAACAAACACTCAATCCACATCTTGATGATTCGTTATTTAAATAACCCATTGTCAAATTTTAAACCCCATTCCTAGGATGGTTGATATTAAGAAATGCCCATCCCAAAACCCAATTCATCTAACAACAAAAGATGATAAGTGTATTTTTCAAATAGTTCAACTTACAAGAGAGCTTTTTCAAATCATACAAAAACCGTGACCTAATTAACACAACAAAAACCTAAAATGGGTTTTAACCTTCATCCATTTATATCCATTTTAGGTTATAATATAGAAACCATTTCTAGTATACTAACCCCCAAAAAATACACACTCTATTATTTTTAATTTCATCTCTAGAAGATCATCTAATATTGTCTAACTTAACGGGATAAAGAACAATACCCAAATTGTTTAACAATACAAAAAATGTTCTCATTGCCATTCAAATGTATTATAAAATTCATAGATAGGTTGAGAAGATCCCTACACTGGGATTTTACGAGTTTATCGGACACAGATCGGTTCATACTATACCCATAATTGGGTTTACCTTAATCTTAAAACGTCTCTGCTAAAATCATGAAAACAAAATAACAAGTTTAACCAATAGTTGATGGATGCACATAGTTAGAGAACCATCCCATAAAACCCATAACAATAAATAGATACCATTAATTATATCTATGTTTTAAATATTTGAATTTCATAGATCAAGTAAAAACCCATCGTCTTGCATAGTTTTCCATAATATCATTATAAAAATAAAAACCAAAGGAAAGAGAAAAACGATTCATGCCTAAAGTAGATGCCCAAAATCTTCTTCCAAATTTCATATAACTCCCTGGGCTTCGTTTTCCAAATACTCACTCCAAAACTTGAAATAACAAGCCCCAAGATTCAAAAAATTCATCACCATGTGACCAATACAAAATAGGACTTATATGCAAACTTTGTTGCCATTATTAACTTCCACTTTTATTCAATGAACTCCATAAAAAAACATCATGCATAGATCCTCCAAATTAGAGTTCAAAGGGAGAAGAAAAGGGTTTAAAATTGAAACTATATCAATTAAAAATAGAATAACATGCATGTGGGTAAATTCCAAAGGAAGCTTCACGCTTCCCAAAATATTTTAATGCTATTAACTACACGAGAGTACCATGTAGTCACCTTGAAATTTTCCCACCGCCATAATCTATTTTTCTCCCAAATGGTCAACTTGTTACTTAACATATTTGCATGGAGTGTATATTCGGTTGGTCAAGATTATAACCCAACTTATTTTATTATGGACTAGGTCGACTAATGACCAATCTAAAACCATGTTCAGATTCCAATGACCTTTGTGGTTGGGTCAATAATAGACCAAACTTCTAACATTGAAAAATCCTTATAAGCATTAACCTAAACACATGGTCAAAGACCATGGTCCCAACTTTTTATTCACAATGACCTTGTGGTCTTTTAATTTTCTTAATGATCAAACTCCCAAATTTTCTTAACCATTAAAGCGGTTGCATTAACTTAATCGACATGGTTAATGGTTCAAAGAACATATCAATGATACTTACCATTATTTTACCTACTCGGTTGATAAATGGATTGTAGACATTTAACTAATACTTAGATGCTCATAAGGTCTATGACCTCTTACCCATATGTTGGTAGTAACACAACTTATGTTAATGAAGAAAGCAAGTTATGATCAACATAATAGTATACTTTTATCACTATATAATATTGTAAATGCTAAGCGCATAGTAACAAACCAACAATGCATAGAAGACATATATGATCATACAAAACATCATAATCATAAACAAGTTTACCGAGTATCATTATCAACATCTAGTAGAGTAATGTATATTCATAACGACAAATGTACATTAAACCAAACAATACTAATTTCTTTGTTAATTCATAGACAACATGATACATATTTATAGTTAAAGATTCTCCTATAAATAAGGAGTTTTCTCAACTATTCACCCCGTAAATCTCTCCCACAACCTATCTACGTAAGTGGTTACAACCACTATACAAACTATTATATTTCATATAAAACTATTAATGTGAAGCACTAATATTTTCCTAACATTTCCCCCTTTGTGCGAACACGGGAAAACATCCACACACTCATATGTAGTATGATCACCCCTGTGAAACATGTCCTACAATGTGACTCATGATCTTGATCAAAATAAATGCTCTCTCCTTCCATGGTTTTAAACAAGCTTACCACAAACCTTGATGTGAACATGCCCCATCAATTGTCCACCTCATGTGGTTTTGGATCCTCCCACAAACCCTTTCAAGATCCATGAACTGACTTACTCTAGTGCTTTTGTTCGCCACTATGCTTGTAAATTAGGGAAGTATATAGGAATCACAACTCGCTTATTACAAACCTACCTTTGTGAAAGATATTTCACATTACTTCCTATAAGAATTGCAATGTTCTTAATTGTAGCCACTATTGTTGATTGATGCCACTCGATCTCGAACAACATAGGAAACTGCCACTGCCACTGGAAGCTTCCTTTGACTTTAGTCATTTTAAGCTCGTGATGGAAATGGAACATTGGTGTCATGTTCCCCCACAATGTGAAATTTCCACATACGAACACTGAGAAGCAAATTGTATCGAAGAAATGCAAGCGATTGGATCTTGCTACACATGGTCACCATTGCAAGTGAACATATTCACAAACAAATCATCTTCAGCGAAGTGCGATAGTTAGAGGATCACACATCGGCTAGCGATCATTGATAGCCATATGCACTCCAACACAACTCTTTTCTCGGCATTCACAACCACACAAAACAAGAACTCGAAAGAAACACGGTCTGATAACTTAAAGCAAAAACTCACACCACAAAAATGCCACCATAGTTGTTATGTGGCCTCGTCATTGGTCGAAGAGAGGTCCGATCGACCTCCTTCCTTTGATGCCTCGTCCTCAATTTACGTGATGCTAACTTAGTTGAATGTGAACATGAAGCACATTTGTTTCCATATTGAACATAATTCTTTTCTTTTCTTTTCTTTTCTTTCACAATGTGAAACATTTTATTTTTGGATGTCGGGTAACACCGAAAATAAGATTTAAAAAAAAAAATTTCTATAATTTTTTTAATAAAACTTATAACAATGAATCAAAATTGACAAGAAGAAACTTGAATTTGACTTAGACGTTTGATTTTAAACATAACACAAACAACTAGTTGACACATTGAAGACACTAGACTAATTAAAACAAATTTAATTTTGACCAACTTATCAAAGACATTAGAATGGTAGAGCAAAGTATAGTTGAATCACTTGGCTAACAGATAGCTCTCAGGATGGATGCAGCTGCTTCACAAAGCATAAAGATAATGGAACATGTGTATCCACGCATGTAGAAGGGTTCAAATCAAAACAAGAATTCACACACTTCTACTTGGTTTTTATGTTTTCTCAGGCGCCTTCGCAGGGAATAGATACGAGTCTAATATGCTACAATAGAAGGTGATAAAATAATAATTAAAACACAACTTGTAATTTTCCAAAAATCCAAGCTATGTAATCAAGAACTGATGCATGCGTTGGACAAGCACATCCATGAGTGGAAGCAAAAGTGACATTCTGGGAGTCTGCAAATATCCACGCACAAATATAAACCACCGCTTGGTAGATCTGGCGTATCTAACTGTTACGACCAACAGATCCCTTCTTAGAGACTTTGAATACTGATCGATGTGTTTGTATGGTTCGAGTCGTTTAAATCGATTAGGACTTTCACATCTCAGACTTTTGAGAATGCTTCTCAATGATCATACATGTGCTTTTATGAGGAGACATATCAATATAAATAAAAACACGTTTTATGGATGACTCACTAACAATACTTGAGCAGATGATCCTCGCAGATGTTTATGAATAGAACTGTGAATGTGCTCTAACAGAAATGGGAAAAATTCTACGTATCAGGTACTATCCATCTCTATTCCAAGTTGCCTCATCCATACCAAATGCACAGGTTCAAAATCACAAGTACAGAATCTGATATAATTTGGCAATAAAAGAATAATGTTGTTATCCTCTCATGAGCGCAGGGTCCTCAACAATTATGATATTGATGTTCGAATTCAGAATCCATCAAATAAGCATGGATCATCAATGAAAATTCAAATTCTATTATGTCGATGCAAAACACGAGCTACTACTATCTTGTAGCGGAAACTGTGTACAGGCAGCGTTGAAAATAGAAATATATTTCTCCAATTATAGTTAACTATAATTCTCTAGAATTTCTCTCATTCACTAGGAAAAAACACAATACCATTGCCCCCTTTGCAATTGTTACTCCATTACTCGCTCTGATGCCAGATGACAGAGCTGCAGAAGAATTAAACCACACAATACTAATTTCTTCGTTAATTCATAGACAACATGATACATATTTATAGTTAAAGTTGCTCCTATAAACAAGGAGTTTTCTCAACTATTCACCCATAAATCTCTCCCACAACCTATCTATGTAAGTGGTTACAACCACTATACAAACTATTATATTTCATATAAAACTATTAATGTGAAACAGTAATATTTTTACTAACATTATACCTTAAACAACTTGTGAAAGTATGACAACAGGACAAAATCATCATCTACAACAAGAATGAAATAATCACAACATTCAAAGTTCCTAAATTGAATTGTGATACTTGGCAACTTGCAGGTATGACCGAAAGTCACAACATTAAAAGTTCGTAAATTGAATTGTGATACTTGGCAACTTGCAGGTATGACCGAAAGTGTCGCTACGAATACGGGTAGTGTACCGTAATCGGTCCCCGTGTCTAGGAGCTGCCCAATATCGAAACTCATTTTAAGTCAAAACATAATGAGAAAGGCAGGGTGTGATAGCAAAGGTAGAGAAAAATGGAAAGCGATATAATTATGTATTGTGTAGCAAGCAATATTTTGATATACTTATGTTGAGTAATATGTTAATATTAAACGTAGATGTGTGGCCTATTGCACGATTGAAGCATTACAAGAGGCTTAGAATTATATTGCATATAGGTAAATGTTGTAAGTATTAACAGTTGTAGCTTAGTATCAACCTACTAGAAATAAATATATCTTATTGACATTTATTTATAAATTTAGTGAAGAGAATTTGATCGATAACAAATACAAGAGAAGAAATACTTCATAAAATATTTGAGATATATAGGAAATAAGGAAATGACATATGTTAGGTAAAACTATAGGTAATAGTAATTTTACATAGTAATTAGGTTGTTAATATTACCTTAGATAATTTAGTTAATTTTTATATGGTTAATAATAATTATTTATTTGTATTTGATTTTTATTTAGTTTTCTTTTACTGAGATATATTTTGTTCTAATTGTACTTGTGTAAACATTTTTCCAGCCCAATTCCTTCCCTCCCACACTCACTACTTGATTCGAAACAAGGTCTCTAAATTAATTCAAAAATTGTTTCAACAACTGAGAAATGAGGAATCTACGAGGCACTACCTCCTCCACTAGGATTAATTATGGAAAACCAAAATTAAAATTAAATAAAAATTTCCCAATGTGGTTTTGTCTCTAAATTTAGAGGCAAATATAGTAATAGCCAAATCTGGATAAAACATCATATCTGGAGCAATCCTTGTTACCATGATGAGTCATACATGGCTTGGGCGAGCTAGGCAAGTATATGGAGATAGGGTGCGAAAAAGTGGACACATTTTCAATTCTAAGTGAAAAGTAAGCACGTTTTGGAAAAGTGCGAGCACATTATGAATTTCTAGGATTGGTAATTACTAATATGCTTATAAATATAAGAAGTTAGGGTCACTCTGCACCTTATGGAACTAGTCTCACAACTCCATCTTGTCATGGTTTAGAAGATAGTTTTTCATATTCTAATTGGTCAAGTACATAGGTATTTTTAGGATTTCAGCATTCAACCTAAAGCTTTTAGGGTTTAAATTCTACAATCGATATCTATTTTGTGAAAGAATATAGTCATTGTTTAGGTTTTGGGGTCTTCTTGATTGGTTATTGACATTTGTAGGAGTTTTAGATGTGTCAAAACTATATATTTTAAACCTCACAACTCCCAAAGGTAGCAACAATTGCTCGAATATATGGACTCATGCAATTCCTTATAACACATAATAAATCAAAACACATATGTAAGTTTTTATCGATTCAAATAATCAAGGGAATGGTCATCATGAGGTCTGTGAAGGATCTGAAACATCATGAGGTGATGCAGAGCTCCAACACATTTGCATGCATTCATCAACTCATAACAACCAATTTCAATCATTCTCATTAGTATCTTGTTTTTAGAAGTCTTTCCAACAAGCTCTATAGGCTCAAATATGAAAAAATGGCACAATCAACCTAAAACTTACCCTTCCAACCCCCATATCCTGCTCTCACATTTTGTACACAAGCCCAATCAACTATTAAAATGACTCATTTTCTTGTAAAACCTCATTTTCTCATACTTCCACTCTATTCCTCTCACTAGCTTTAAGTGTCCTAATTCCAAATCAAGCACAAATTTGGAATTTTTGCTTCCATTTGCTCCTTCCAACTCTTTATATTGTTTCACCATGCTCAGACTAACATGAAACCATTCAAAAAAAGTGATAATTAATCAAATAAATCATTAATCCTCTCAAGTTTAATCAATCCTGCCCTGTTTTAGCTCTCAAGAGCCATTCCCATGCAAGATCCATGATTATGCACATCTAGTCATATCCACAACTAAACAAACACATCCTTAGATACCCTTTGGGCTCAGTGTAATGCATGAAAAATTTCAAATTTCAACCCTTTAAACTTATCTTGTTATCACCTTTTCTAATTTTTAGCCTATTAACTCTCTTCTAGCCTGGTCTTGTGCATTTTCTAGTGTACCTTTCAATCTAGGGGGTTTCAGACCATACTGATGGGTTTTCTAGATACCCATTTATGCCTTCTCCCTCTATGCAAGATTTCAATATGTGCTTCTTTGCAAAACATCCCTCAAAACCCTCTGTCTCAGTCTCCCTTTAGATCTTCAAACTATGATTGTAACTGTGCATACTAACTATCAATGATATCTCTGATTTTGACCAAAGAAAACTTAAAATTCCATCATATTCCTTTCAAGGACCTTGTCTTTGTTGATTCTTGCAAATTTGGGGTCTAAATTCCCTGATTTGGGTTTTAAAAACCTAAGCCCTAGTTGTACCCTGTCTTCAGTGATGGTGGAAATCATCTCAGGCTCACAAACAATGCATATTTTATGAGAGTGTTTCTAAACACTTAATCAATGCTTGGTAATGAACTCACATCTTGCAAGTTAGGGAGGTGGAATTTGTAGTGTTTTAGTACATTGTGGAGGTCAAGAACATGGAATTCATTCTCAGACATTCCTCCAAGTTTCATTAGGGTTCAATCCTTCTATCAAGAGGAGTAAACCTATTTCCATGAGGAGAAATTGAGAAAGAGGGTGTCTAGACATCATAAGCATGCTTCCACTTAGGTGACATCTTGGGTAGGGAGGTGAATTATGAGATGAATAAGAGATCATCATGTTCAAAGATAAAAAAAGTGAGGCTCAAGGAGTGAATTGATGATCATCATATCTTGACTCTACCATTGTGTCCAAATCTCTTGAGAAACAAATAAAAATGAGCTAGTCAAGCTATTGAGGCATCCATGACCATCATGTGTGAAGGATCAAGAAGTCACATATTCTCATGAGAGGGATATGAGAAACAAGTGTATGAGCATCTTAAATCTGATTCCATTCAAGGAGGATTTTGAATCTGGAAGGGTAAGAGGATGATATTCATATGGATATGTTGTCATGTGAATTGACTGACCCAAAAATGCAAAACTTAAACCATGAAAACCAAGCCACAATGTGAAATCTTGCTCCCAAATCTTCTTGAATCCCTCTCTGGGCTAACCTACCTCTATGTCATGATCACCTTTTCCTTGAAGGTATTCCTAATGCATTGGGTGAACATGTATAAGTTTTGGATAAAAATGTTTAACAAGGTCCATTATTCCATTCATTGAAGTGTAGTAAAAGACTAATTCTCCATCAAGCCTAGAAAGGCCAATTTTGGCCATTTGGAGCATATGTGCATCCTCCAGGAGGGTTATGAAAAGGTATTAAGTATCCAAAGGTGGTATTTGAAATCCTTGAAGGTGTTGGAAGAATTTTAGGAAGATTTAGGAAAGTTTTTGATCATTCAAGGATAGTTTGTTCAACAATGGGTTTTAAGTGCAAGGAATGAGTAGTCAAATTGTGAACCTTGACTTCTTCGGTTGATTCCAAAGAGCTTTGTAAGGAGTTAGGAGGAAAAAAAGTAGGCACCATAAATATTGAATAATCCTTTACATTTTGGGAGCATACATTTTGATCCAAGGCCACCAAAGATGATGTTAGTAATCATCTCATACTCTCAAGCAATACATACCTCCCAAGATTGTTTTTAAACACTTAATTAGTGCTTGGTAATGAGCTCAATACATTGTAGAGGTCGGGAACATGTGATTCACCTTCAAGTTCTAATTCCATGTGGATAAAATTGATCAAAAGGGTGTTCTCGAAATGGTATTAGAGTCTTCTCCACAATGGTGTGACTCAAGAAGACTCCTAAGTTTTATAACCCAATTCTAGGTAGATTTATCTTCTAAGAATCCTTATCAGCTGAGATATCAATATTTTCTTGTTGAAACCCCAAAATAGGGTTTTAGATAACTTGATAGGGAAAATTTATATTTCTTATCATACACACCCTTCTTTACTCATTTACCCATTGAATAAGCTTTAGGAGGATTAAATTCAAGTTTCTTCTTTTATAACCTAGATCTGTGGATGCCTGATATGCTCCCAACATTAAGCTTTAGGTGAGAAAAATTATGAGAGTTAATAAAACACAGTCAAGGTTGGAAGTAAATGCTAGATGTCATGAACTACCACTGTATATTTGTAATGAAATTACTTAATAGATTTGAATATCAATAGCAATAGAACACCAAGAACACCAAAATGTAGATAAATGATCACAATATGCAAGTATAAGTTATAGGACTAAGGGTGTAGCAATATTCAATCCCTTTCCTCTTGATAGACATCAATATGTGCATCCTTCAGTCACTATGCATCCTTCCTCTGACTATATTTCCTTCAATTCAACCTTCACCATGGCTTAGAGGAAATTCCTAACAAGGTTTTAAAGTTGTTTTAGTGTGCAAGGATGATTACCCAAGGTGATAAATTAATTCAGTAAGATTCAGTGAAAGATAACTTCCTCCAGAGGCCTAAAAAGAACATTTTTGGCCATTTTGCAGCTGGTAAACACACTTTGGGAATGTTAAGGGAAATTCTAAAGCATTTGAGGGTGATTTTGAAGATAATTGAAGGTGTCTAGAAGTAATTTAGGAAAATTTAAGAAAGAAAATATGATTCAGGATCCATCTATTCAACATCGGGTATTTAGGGTGTAGGGAATGAGAGCTTCAATGGTGAATGTTTGTCTTCTATGGAAGATTTCTGAGAGTTCTCGAATGAGTTTAGAGGGAAATAATATGCATCAAAATGTGTAATAGACAGTCACTTGGACAATGGGTGTAATCAGGAGAATCATGAGGTCTATGAAGGATCTAAAACATCAAGAACTTTATTAAAATTCAAGTCATTAAGGGAATGATCATCATGAGCATGATGAGAAAGGATCACCATGAGTGGTGATGGTAGTCATCTCAAGCTCACAAAAATGGTGTATATCTCTTTAGATTGTTTCTAAACACTTAAACACTTAATCAATACTTGATGATGTGCTCACATCTTGCAATTCAGGGAGTGGATTTCATAATGCTTCAATACAGTTGGAGTTCAAGAAGATGGAGCTCACCCTCAAACATTCCTTCAAGTCTCATTCAGGATCAATCCTTCCATATAGAGGAGGAAACCTATTTCCATGAGGATAAATCGAGTGAAGATGTGTCCAGATACTATAATCATGTTTCCACTCATGTGACATCTTGGTCAGGGAAGTGAATTGTGAAGTTAAAAAGGGTGTCATCATGTTCAAAGGTGAAATGGGAAGCTCATGGAGTGAGTTGAGGATCATCATATCTTGAATCTTCCATCATGTTAAAACCTCTTCAAGGAACAAGCCAAGATGAGCTATTCAAGCTACGAGGCATTTAGGACCATCATGTGTGAAGGATCAAGGAATCATCTATCTCCATGAGAGGCATATGAGAAAAGAGGTGTATGAGTATCCTGAAGTTGATTCCATCGAGGAGAATTTTGGAGCCAGAGAGGGGTAAGAGGATGATCTTCATAGAGAGCACCATGTATGTAAGAATGAGAAATCATGAGTTTCACTTGATGTCACTCACTTGGTAGTGTTCTTAAACACTCATTTGAACCTTGTAGTGTGATCACACTTCAAAGGAGGAAGGACATTATAACCACATCATTTCAGTCCAACAAAGGTGGCCACATGAAAAGAATCTCATTCAGTGAAAAATCCTTCCATCTACATGGTGAATACCTATTTCAGTAAGTGATAGATAATCAAAAAATGGTTTGAGAATCATGGAGTTGATTTGTGATCACTAGGGTTAATTGTGGAGGCCTTGAAAAGTAAGAGAGTGATCCTCGCTCTTGCCTTGTAATTAGAAGAGAGCATCTATTCCCATCACAATGTAGGTCTCATAATAGTGTTTCTAAACACTTAATTCATCACTTGAGGTTTTAGAAACATGTTTTCAACTCATGGTAACTCATGTTTTACCACTTTTTCATGTTAGAAGTTTGTCACTCAAAAACACAACCTAGGGTGTTAGGAAGGTGTTTTCAACTCACAAAATTTGGCCCCATCCTCATGAGATCCTTACCCATGGTAAAAATAGTCTATTTATGAAATACCCATTCCCAGAGGTACTTATCAATGTTTACAAATATTCACCTATCACCATGTGGTGATCATCTCTCTAGAGCTTAAATTTAGGGCCATTTTTATAGAACCGAAAGGGGTAGCTACACTATTTTGAAATTATTCATGAAACCTTCAAGTCTTAGAGAAAAATGGATGTTACCAACATGTATAGGATTCACATATCTTTCCAATGCCTATTTTTTTCCTCCTAACTCCTTACGAGAGCTCCCAAAATCATCCGAAGAAGTCAAATTTCACCATTAGAGTGTTTGTTCCCTACACCTAGAAAACCCATTGTTGAGAAGATTTTCCTTGAATGAGAAAACCTTTCCTAAATCTTCCTAAATTTCCTCCAACACTTCCAAGATTCTCTGACATCACCTCCAGATGCTTAATATATTTCTTGAACTCTCCCGAGGGTGTTTGATTAGCTCAGAATGGCCTTTTTAGGCCTCCGGAGGAAGTTATCTTCCATCAAGTCACACTGAACTCATCAATCATCATATCAATCATCCTTGCACATTGAAAAAACTTAAAAAAAACCTTGTTAATAATTTCTTTTGATCCAAGTTGAGAGTGGTATTGAGGCATGTGCCAGAGGAAGGATGCACCATTGACTAGAAGCGAAAGATGCATTCCCTAAGCTTGTAAAGTAGGTACTCATCCATAGTATGATTTTACCATATTCTAAGAAAAATTAGGGATTCAACTCCATGCTCATGGGAAAATTCATGAGTCCATATATTTGATTATTTTCATGCTACCTTTGGGAGTTGTGAGGTTTGTAAATTCTAATTTTGACACATTTAACACTCCTACAAATGTCAATAACCAATCCAAAAGGCCCCAAAACCTAAACAATGACTATATTCTTTCACAAAATAGATATCGATTGTATAATTTAAACCCTAAAAAAGCTTTAAGGTTGAATGCTGAAATCTTGAAAAATACCTATGTATTGACCATATTAGAATATGAAAAACTATCTTCTAAACCGTGATAGATGGAGTTGTGAGACTAGTTCCATAAGGTGCAGAGTGACCCTAACTTCTTATATTTACTAAAATAAATTTAAAGTATAAAATAAATTATAAATATTTATAAATATATAATAAAGTATAAATAAAAAAAACTTATACTTAAACCATTTATTTTAGTAAATATATCCCTCCCATAAGCACATATACCACATAGCAAAAAGAATGATGATGTTATGCGATTGTTGCGTTATAACGTGAGCACATTTCATCTTCTTTGGGTTTGAAATTCCCAATCCATAGGCTTGGATTTTCCTTGGATATCCAAACCAAAGGTTTGGACTGTGTAATCCATGAATAAATCCATGTTTGACAAAAAAAACATCAAAATCTCATGTGTACACCCCGATATCTCATGCATTATAACATAATATTCAAAAAAAATTATACTATGATGTCAAGCTCGGTTTTACCTTGGTGATGATATAATTCTTTCTAAAATCTGATTAGTTTAAGGCTTTCATCCATAATTTCTTTTACTAGTGCCTTCTTTTCTTGTCAAAAAACCTATGCATACGTTTTGGTGCACAATTTATGATTTTTTCATCCAAATTTCAAAAAAAAACTTTCTTCTAAACTCCATTCTACATGCAAAAAAAAAAAAAAAAAAAATGACTTTTTTCTCAAAGTTATGGGGTGCACACACAAATATTTCATTTTTGGGGATGTGCACTTTGAAAATTAATAAAAAAATTATATATTCATCCAAAAATTATGAAAAATTAGTGGGACCTCATACATGGAATTAGCTAACTTTCTACAAAGGGATTTGAAAAATAATTTATAGAACTCAAAAAATGGGGGGGGGCACACACACAATAGGTTCTTATCTTTTGACACAAAAATAGACATACTTTGTGTGTGCGCACCACATTTGACCCTCTTAATCTCCACCATTTTTAAAAAAAATAGTAGTTTAGAAACTAGATTCCAAGCTCTACGATACTTATTCTTATCACTTTGTCAAATTTTGAGCATATGCATGCCAAATTATTAGATGAAGATTGTGAATCCTTCCTCTGCCAACCTTCCTTGGTATCACCATCACCTAGCTCATAGGAAAGCTCTAATAAAGTTTTAAAGTGTGCCTCAAATGTAAAGCAAAGAGTTATTAAGTTTATGGATGAATTGGTAAAGTTCGATGAAAGTCTAATTCCTCAGGAGGCGACAAAAAGGACATTTTTGGCCATTTTGCAGTTAAGTAAACATCTATGGGAATGTTAAAGGAAAATATAAAGCATCCGAGGGTAATTTTAGATACCATTGAAAGAATCTAAATAAATTTAGGAAATTTTAGGAAATAAAATTTGGTTTAGGAGCAATCTATTCAACAACGGGTATTTAAGGTGTAGGGAATGAAAGATCCTCGGAAAAAATGACTTCTCTGGATGATTTCAAGAGTTATCAAAGGAGTTAAGAAGTAAAAATAGGACTCAAAAATATTATAATTATACAAACAAGAAACATTAATTTTTTTTCAAAGGGTTAAAGGTTTCACTGAGGTATTTCAAACTTTTGCAGCTTCCGTTGTCAAATGAAGAAGGAATACACCCTAATTTTTTTATTTTCAAGAAGATTAAAGTCTTCATAATTGTTTCATTGATCTTATAGTTTTTTTTTGAGTCAAAAGCATATAATATTTGAGCCCAAAACACTTTCCTAAGCTTCTGAGGTGAAATATTCAAGTTTGGTGTTCCAATTTGGACATCTAGGCAAAATTGACTTTCTCAAAATGAAAAAGTCACACCTTGGACTATCATGTGTCCCCCTCATCCCTTAGGGTAAAATGGGGAAAATAGGGACACAAAAGTATAATCTCCTTATCCTCCCTAAGTCACACTTTGATACCCAAGTATCACACTTTGTCCCATCTGTCCCCTCTATCCCCATGCGTAGTGCAAGGGGTCAAAGGAACACCAAATTGTAATCTCCCTCCTTCTACCAAGTCACAATTTGGTGTCCTGTTTTCACCTCTATCCCTTATGTATCAAAAGGGATAAGGGTGACACAAAAGTGTGACATAACCTATGCGTGTAGCTCTTGGACCCCATTGTGACCACATTTACTTCGTCGGTGCCATTTCCCATCCCCAACCTCTCATCCACCACACACAAAAATTTTCCACTTGTCATCATCTAGTGCAATTCACACTTTTTCGTCCCATCTATCCCATTACACCATGTGCAACCTCACTTTCACTCCACCCAAACCTTGATTAAGTAGTGCAATTAGTAGGTGAGTTAAGAATCATAACAAAACTTCATTAACTCCCAATTTACCCAACACTTAACCATTTTTCATGAAATGTGCTATTTGAACATCCTTTAAAAACCCATTTTTTTTCTTGAGATGTTGCCATCTTTTTTCCTAACATCCATAGCCATTAAAACAAAGTTTTGATCATAACTTCTTATCCGGACACTGTTTGCCTTGAAATATTAATGACTTCCTCTCCAAAACACCTTTGGGAAGACTATCAGAGAAAATCCATTGATGCCCTAGATTTTTACACCATTGAAATGAAATTTACAAACCATAAACCCAATTTTTCAATTTTACGGAGATCCGACATATTGAAAACTATGAAATTCAAGCGAAGGTCCCAGTGTTAAACATAAAAAATTTGACAATGGTTTCCTTGCATCCCAACGCCTATAAGTACACTTTCTAAACATAATAGGTATTTTTAACATCAAGAGGCTAAAAAATTAAGTTTATCAAAATAATAAATTCTTAGTATCTGTAATATCCGAATAAGCAAGAAACATCATAAAGAGGGGATTTAATTTTTTATTTTAAAATAGTAATATTTAGAATAACAGAGTCTAAAAATAGAAAGCTTTTAAAAATACCAAAACTTCAACATTTGAAATAATATAAATGATCTACAAACATAAAAAGAGAAACAACAATGGAAACTTACTAAAAATAATAGTCCTAGATAGGACTTGCTAAAAATAGAAAGTTTTGGATTTGAGTTTAAAAAGTTTTTGGTGACTCCTATCCTACCCATCTCGGTTATTTTTGGCACTTTGAATTTCAAAAACTTGGAGTCCGGAACCAATTTCATCACTAATCACTAAGTATCATAGTGTGGGAGACAATGCAATATCACTCACATGGATCTTGAAGACCTAAAAATAGGATGCTTGGAGGACCTCAAGAGTTAGTGGAAGAAAATATATTCTCAAGCAAGATAATCTCTATAGGAGGTCATTCATTATTTTTTTAAAGCACTAAGTTGGTCCTGACACCGTGCACAACACTATAAAGCTAAGTCCAAGATAGTGTGAGCAAACAATAATTCCATCCTTACAGATTCTCACTCCCAAGGGCATTTCTCAATGCATGTAGATTCCCACTAGTAGTAATATAGTTATCATCACCAAGGAGTTTACATCAAAATAGTGGGAAAATCTAAATTCATATCTGCAAGGCCTTGCGCTCGGATCATGGCTTAGACAAGGAACAAAACCTCCTCATGTGCCAAATAATTTATCAATGAGTGAATTTTATGAGGGTTATTCATATGCCATCATCCTACTAAGTAGGGTGATGGGTAAGGAAACAATGAGAGAATCCTCAGACTAGATGACCCAGTTCATCCTTGCTGCCACTAAAGGAAACTGAGTAATTGATTGGGGAAAATTATCAGTGATAACATTCATTGACAATTGCTTCATTACCTTCCTTGGGAAGTTCACCATGAATTCATATCTAGTATATGCTCTCCATATACAAGGCCCTTTAAGGGCCTGATTTCTACTCTCAATGTCTCCCAAATATATCCTTCTTACGAGAAGTATCCATGACTCACTCATGAGAGAGTATCCATAAATTTACCAAGGTGAATGATACATTAACCATGTTCATAATCATACTTATAGAAGGTAATATAGAGCCCAGGATATCCTCTTAAAAATCTATACTAATCGAGAAATATGGGAGCTACTTCACTTCCGTTTTCAACCTTTACCTACATTAGGGTCTCGAGCTTTGATCTTGCTCCTCGCAGGCTTCTCAGGTACCCTAGTGATAAAATGGTATTGTTTGACTCATGTAGGAAGCTTGCACATGTTCATACCAGGTGTAGGAAAGTCAAGAAGAAGGGTGTTTCATTTCCCATCTCTTTGGGAATTTATTCATGTAAGAATGTTGTAGATGCATTGAATATTGAAGATATTTATTTTCCCATCAATCTTTATTCATATGTATCTAGGCATGATTTTGAGATCGAAAGAATCATGAAATCTCCATCCTCGGATTACATCATACACCTCAAATTGAGGACTATTGGGAAAATTGTGTTGATGAACTTGAAGTGAGAAAAAGGGATTATATGTGAATGATGGTTGATCAAATGAGGAATTTCAAATTTGATTAGTTTATCGAGTGAATAGAAGATAATGTAAAAAATTGTTTAATCTTGAATATCAAGCAACACAATCTTCCCATATTCCCTTAATCCATGGAACATCAGGGAATCAAGTGATATTAAAGAGAGAACCATGACAATGATTCAACGACAAAAATAATGGTTTAAGCAGAAAAATATTACTTCATCAAGTCGGAGTAATTTGTCATCTCTACAAGTGCATGATTCTCTCGGTTCTCACTTCGAAAAAAACTCAAAAATGCCACGATTACACTCATTTTTAGGAGTATTTAAAAAATGATGGAAGAAGATACCACAAAGGTTCGAGTATTCTAGGAAGATTCATAAGAAGGCTAGAACACTCAAAGATCCCATAGATCCTCTTGAGTCAGGTGAGAGTGATCCATCATAGCCTCATATTCTTCATTGACAGTTAAATGTGTCTCTCTCGGTGGAAAAACCTTCCCATCATGAGAAAAATGTGATCCCTCACTAGGCTCTTGAAAGTGTAAATGTGAATAACATCACATATACTTTGGTAGAAGTATTCCCATGGATTCAAGAGTTTCTCATGAGTTATCCAAGAATGATACAATAATTTGTAGTACTTGAATTTAGATCCATCACAAAATATTGAGAAATGAACAAAGAAATAAAGTATAAATGACCTCTTGCTTATTTTTCAAAGCCTTTAGATCTCAATATATGGAGGTTTTCCAGCCAAAACTTGCAAAATAGGTAGAGGACACCGACTTAGGAGGACTATGAGTTGAACCACATCTCTTTGGGCCAAGACACACATGAAGGTAATGCTCATATGTTCAAGGAATATGCTACCCACATGCTCGCTCGAAATAAAGAATACAAACAAATAATTGAGAAATTAGAAGAGCATGTGAAAACTCTCACTACCTATGTTTAATATTTATTGAAGCCCAATGCGGATCCTTCTCCTTTAAAAGTAATGAAAATAAGGGATGAGATTAAAAATATAAGATCCATTAAGATGAGGTTTTCCACTTGTGCTTGAAATGATTTGACTCAATTCCCACACTTTCATGAGTAGGTATGTGTTCGCATCTATTAAAGAGAACTTGTCCCCATTTTGGGCCCTGCACTCTAAATTCTAGATATGACATGATAAATGATGTCATCTCTGAACTTGAATATAGTGGGAAACATGCCTTCGAGATTTTGGAAGAAGTCAACAATTGTGTTGGAAAAGAGCTTGGATCCCTTCCACTCACTAAAAATTCATCATTAGAAGGACTCATTGTTTACAAGAGTTGTTCAAGAAGGAGGCAAGTGACCCTTTCTCCTTTAATGAGGATACTTTTGAGTCCCTTTCAAACATCAAAGGCTCTATTTATAACAATATAGGAAATAATTTAAGTAATGGTTTGATCAAGATACAATGATATCAATTATGTTCCCAAGAAATGGATCAAAGTGTTGAGCTACATTTTTATTCCAGAAGTAGAAAAGTGTAGACACAAAATCTATGAATTGGTGTACATTTCTAGTTCCTAAAGCATACTAATGTATACATGATTCCTAATAAAGAATTTTCTGGCTTTACACATCTTATATCTTTGCAAGCACTTAAATGATTTATCTTTTGATGGCCTTAGAAACTAGCACCTAGTTAGGATAGAAGCACCCAAGTGATCATGTCCCTCTTTCCTTTCTATTACTCTTTTGGGTCCTATTCACTTCTTGATCACCTTTTTACACTTTGGGTTGGCCTTTTAGTTGTTAATTATGAAATTCAGAAAAGGGAATCATATATACTTATTTATTCCTCTCAAATAAGGGCCAAACACTATAATAATTATCTATCATCACCTAAGCTTGCACAAAAGGCACAAGATCACTACAAGGCATACATCTAGCACACACATTCAAGGACAAGAGATGGATTAATATGCATACAAAAATAGGAGGGGATTTCATTCTATTCCATCGAACACATTTTGTATACTTGGAACAATATAAATATAGCCTATTATCATCATGTAACTTGCACAAGGGAAACCTAGGGCATTATTACACACACAAGCACAAAGAACTACATGGATTCTGAGATGAAGTGTAATTCTCTATCATAAGTTCAATCTACAGGTGACCACACTTTGGTCAATTTTACTCCACATTTGCATCTTTATTTATCATATTTGATGTGATTTGTGGGGATGTGCAACTAGTTATCTATTTTACGGAGTTACAGTAAATTGTAATCGAACCCTAACAACAAAGTCAGAGAAATACAATGAATATTACAACGAAGAAATTATGAACCATAAAAGATCAAATTCCAAGCATCTAAGAAGACACAGGATCCCGGACAGTCACTATCACTTGGGGCGCTCCTATCCTCCGGTGGGCACTTCTTTCCAGAAAATTTATGATTTCTCAAACACTCGGTGAGCTCTATTGATATTGTTAAACAAGAAACTAGTTAGGAAGCCTCAAAGAAGGATTAACCCAACTTTAAGGGATATAGTCAAACAAGAAATTGAAAAACTATTACAAGTAGGTTTCACCTACCCTATCTTAGATAGCTAGTGGGTATCTCCTCTTGTAGTTGTTCCCAAAAAGAATGGAAAAGGGAGAATATGTGTGGACTATAAGGAATCGAACAAAGCCACGATGAGAGATTATTTTCCCTTACCATTCATAGATCAAGTCATAGATAACCTTTCAAGTAAACAATAATTTTATTTCTTGGATGGATTTAGTGGGTAAAATCAGATCAGAGTTGATGCTTTGAAGATCGGGACAAAACTACATTTACATGTCCATGGGGAACCTTTTCCTATAGGGTGTTACCATTTGGTTTATGCATTGCTCCTACAAATTTCGAGAGATATGTACTTGCAATCTTTTCGATATAACAAATGATTGTGTTGAGGTATATATGGATGACTTCACTATATAGGAAGATACATTTAAAGATGCTTTAAGAAATATAGAGTGTTAACAAGATGTGAACAACACAACCTGTCTTTTAGTGATGAAAAGTGTTTGATGATGGTGGATGATGGGGTTGTATTAGGACACCATATTTCAAAAAAAAGGAATTCAGGTGGATCAAAGAAAAATTAGGATCATTTTAGATTTACATATTCATTAGACCCCATAGATATCGAATCATTTCTAGGGCATCTTTGGGTACTATAGGTGCTTTATAAAAGATTTTAGTAAAATTGTTGCCCCATCTTTAATTTGCTAACCAAGGATTTGTGAATTTATTTGGGACGAAAAGTGTCATAATGCTTTTGAATAAATTAAGGCAAAATTAATCAGTGCCTCAATATTAAGAGGACCTAATTGGGAAAATTCATTTCATATCCAAACAAATACCTCAAATTATTCCATTGGTGTAGTATTGGGATAGAAAGATGAGGAAGGAAAGATGTATGCCATTTATTATCTTAGCAAGAATCTTACTCCCACTGAAAATAATTACACCACCACTGAAAAGGAATTTCTTGCTGTGATTTATGCAATCAATAAATTCAAACATTACATTATAGGGTACAAGATATTTGTACACATAAATCATTCAACAATTAAGTATTTAATGAACAAACCAGTGGTTGGAGGAAGAATAATTAGATGGTTATTACTTTTGCAAGAATTTGATATTTCCATTGTGGACAATCCAGGTAAATCTAATGTGGTAGCTGATTTTTTCAAGACTAACCACCATAAGGGAGCAACATCCAGTCAAGGATAACTTTCCAAATGAACAACTATTTGCAATCTCATAAAGAGAACACCATGGTTTTACTGACATGGCAAATTATCTTGCAATAAGGAAGTTTCCACCTTATTTCACTAAGAAACAAATAGAGAAGTTAATTAAAACCAATGCAAAATTCAAATGGTTAAATGGAATGCTATTTAAATGTGGTCCTAATTTTGTCTTTACGGGTGTGTAAGAGAGGATGAAATCTTTGACATCCTCGAGCATGTCATAATGAACCAAGTGGAGGACATTATTCGGTGAAAATAACAGACTCATAAGATACTTGGTGCTGGTTATTATTCACCATATTTGTACAAGGATGTGAAGAGATATATCAAGATGTGTGATCCTTGTCAAAGGATGGGACAACTAACTTTCAAAAATGAAATGCCTCTTCAGCCTCAAGTTGTGGTTGAGCCATTTGAGAGACAAGGATTGGATTTTGTTGGTCCCTTTAATCCTCCTTCACAAGAGGATGGAATATATTCTTGTGTACCGACTATGTGACAAAATGGGTAGAAGTGCAGGCATTGACAAATGCCACCGAGGAAGCGATTTTGATTTCCTTTGGAATAGAATTATGATAAAATTTGGAGCACCAAGGAGCATAGTTTCGAGATCGGGGACCACAATTCATGTCTAATATGATCCAAGATTTTACAAGGTATTACCAAATCAATCATAGGAAGTCATCTCCTTACCACCACATGTCAAATGGACAAGTGAAGTAATAAACGAGAGAAGGTGGAGAACATCCTTACCAAAGCGATTGAAGGTGGGAGAAAATATTGGGTAAAGAGACTACAGAAGTTATGCGGGCTTATAATACAACTTGGAAAACTACAAAAGGTTTTCACCATATGAATTAGTCTATGGGAAAAATACCTTGTTGCCTATAGAGTTTGAACTTGAGACATTGAGGATAATAGTGAAGGTGGGAATCGAGTTGAATGTATCTAAAAAAAAGAATCCTTCAACTCAATGAGTTGGATAAATTAAGGTTGCAAGCACTTCATTAGACAAAGATAGTTCAAGAGCAAAGGAAACAATGGCACGACACACATTTCAAGAAAAGGCAATTCAAAGTAGGAGACTAGGAATTGTTGTTAGATTCTAAGTACCAACAATTCAAGGGAAAATTAAGAACCGGATGGTTGGGACCCTATCAGATTGAGCGGATCTTTGACAATGGTTCTATTTAGTTACTTCCCATTGATAGTAGCAGCAAAACATTCTTAGTCAATGGGCACTGGCTGAAAATCTATAGGAAGCCTCCCACTAAGGATGAATTCTTGAGGAAGATTGAAGAAGATAAAGAATTTGATCATATGGAAGAACCCAGTTCTTCAAAATGATCAAATAACCAAATGATAGATCCATAATAAAGGGAAGAAAATGAAAACTAACAAATGGTGTTTTCTCTTGCAAAATAAATAAATAAATAAATAAAGATTATTTCTCTCAAAGCTCAATTGAAAACCAACAAATGGCGGTTGACCTTTTTTTGGCTAGCTCAAATAAGGGAATTCTTTTGAATTTCAGTCTGTCTTATCTAATCATGTTTTATTCCACTTGTAGGAATGACAGTCATCATAGCAAAAGGATTACATCATCAAGGACGGTAATTATATCTTTTAACTTATTTAGGGTTGATTAAATTTTTGCATGTGTGATTTTACTTAATTTAAAAGTAGGTATGATGAGTAATCTATTTATACATTACGATTAAAAGTGTGTAATCATGAATTTGATTTGTATGGAATAAGTGGTGGCATGGTTATCATTAATAATCATTATTGAAAACTCAAGTGAAATAAGTTGCGAGAGATTTTGAGGAAGGAGCATCGAATTAAGTTTTGTTCCTGAGAAAGAACAGAGAATTCAATGCACTAAGAACAGAGGTTACAGAACCAAAGTCTTCGGTTCCATAGCTAACAAAAAGGGCCTGCAACCAATTTGCACAAAATCAAAAGAGACATAACTCAAGCCAATATGGGGATTAAGAAGAAATCAGAACCAGAGGATGATTCCTAGCTACTTGCAGACGAAGAAGTGGCATCCATCTTTGAGCATGTAGGATGGCTAGAGTTCCTAAAGAAATTTTCAAGGCATAATGACAAATTGGTAAGAGAATTCATCATAAACCTAGAAAAATCTAGGACAAAGGTGAGAAATATCTTTATTCCTTTTTCTGTAAATATTGTAAGTAAATGTTCTGGAGTGCCAATTGTGCATGTCCCACAACTGCCAAGAGGGACTTTGAAAGAACTAGTTGAAGTCTTATTGCAAGAAGGAGAAAATGAACCCCATTACATCTATAATACAAAGAAAATCATAAAAGGGGTTAGAAGGCTAGTTTACCCAAAACATTTGACATGGTAGAGTTTTGGATAGTGAAATATTTAACCTGTGATGGTTAATTTGGGTGCTGTGGAAAAGAAGTCCTAAAAATGCTCATATATTTGAACTATGGAGCCACCAAACCTGAGTACATAATAAACCTTCCAGGGTTTCTTTTCGATTCTATCTAGACCATGGCTCAGAGGTATTCTTGGGTGTTGGGACAATTAGGCATAATGGTATAATTCATTTAATATGCCAAGTAACATTTTACGTGAAATAAGAATGGAGAAGAAATTTGGGATAAGTTTCTTGGTAAATTCAAGAAAAACCCTAATATTATCATAAGGACAATTCCAGCTCCATTCTCTCCTTCAACTAATATGGAAATTGATGCCCCTACAGAAGAACAAAGGGAAATGGAAAGAGAAAAATACCAAAAAGAAGAAGGTCGGTGAGAAAGATCAAAACAACAGAGCCTTTGTACCTATGAAGGAAATTCCTTCTTCTACAGCAGCTTCAGGGGAGCCAATATCTATCTTTGACGGTGATAACTCACCCAAGCAAGAGCAAGAAAGAATAGTAAGAAGAAGCTCTAGAAGGAAATTCACTGCTGGGCATGTTGAACTTCCCCAGATAAGAAAAATTCATAAGAGGTCAAGGGAAACCCCGGAGGAAGGAGTGAGCAAGAAAGGATGGAAAAGGAAGCTACTGATATTTTGGGTAGCATGGCCATGACCCCTCCTAAGCCAAGTCAAGCTGAAATGGATAGAGGAGAAGAAATATTTGAAGAGTAGGATTTTCAGGAATTGGCTGAACCATCAGTATTGCCACATGAAGAAGAAGAGTTGGCATCCAGGATAAGAAAAGGAAAATTTCCTTTGATAGAGGAAGAATGCCCAACTCCTCAAGTAATTTCAGAGGAAGAAGAAAGACAACAAGTTAAACAGGCTATGTTCTTGTCTAGAGCAGAGCTCATTATCAAAGAAAAAGATGAGGAATTGGATTTCCTCAAACTCAAATTAGAACAAAGGGAAATGCTCATTGGAGAGCTAACAACTTAGCTTGCATACGGCGGGATTGAGGAATTATCAAAGAACAGAAACAGCGATAGAAAAAGAGGAAGAATTTCGGGCTTCCAAAGAACAGTAAGCAGTGTTGTGTCACTGATCTGCCACGCCTGACTCGAGTTAACCTATTTACCACTCAAATAGCCATGAAATGACACTGCATGGGAACTCGGAGAAGCCAAAACATCAAATGAAGAATGAAGACCAAGATGGAAGAAGAGATGAAGGCAAGAAAAGAATGGGAATAAAAGTTTTATAAGGAGGAAGGAAATAAATATAAATGTCTTACAAAAATTCATATGGTACGTATTATGAGTGAAAAATTGTTTGCCCGTAGGAGGCCTCTCTCCCGCATATAGTGTGTTTTTAGAAGAGCGAGTTCATTTGAAGCTATCAAGAATTGTATGTGGGCTTCACATGAACTAAAAGATGAATCTGAATTCATGACAGATTACTCTCTATCCAACCACTGAGTAGACAAATCTGTGTGAATTTTATCTTTGCAATTTTATGCTAGAGAAAAACATAGGATTTATGATCAATTTGTATGTGGGGGAGAGCCAAATCAATGCATTTTTCTCTGTTTTACAAAACCAAATTACATGGAAGGAAAGGGAATCTAAATTTTTATTTAAAGTTAGCTCAATAGGTCTTTGTATGAGAGCTCATTATGGTAAACCCCTGCCTTTCTCACATGTTTTAGAACTCATGCCTTTGATGAGAGATTCAAGAAACACTATCTTGTCATTTAAAATAGTATTGATGCCTTCACCTCCATGAGGAGGAAAATTTTGAAGATATTTATGAAGGATAATCAAAGAGGTGAGAACTCCTCTTTCATTTCTTTGAGAAGAAGGGAAGTAATTTCCCAACAAATCTGATCTGGAGTTTAGAAAGGGAAAAATGTTATGCACAATAATTCCCCAAGTCAATGAAACCTACGGGAAAATATGGATGGGAATGCGAACAAGGGCCCCTCTAATTCTCATCCCCATGTCTCCTTGGAAAACAGAGAACCTCAAGACCCTACGAATTTGAACGGTGGGAGAGGAAAATAGAAGCAGGAGTAGGGTGCAGTGCATCTAAGTTTAAACATTGTAAAATCCAGTTTCAGCCATTTGATCCGAGAAATCAAATGGAATGTAGAGCATTCAACCCCACTTTTTCATAATGAAGTTTGTAAAGGGACTTGCAAACAAGTAAGTATGGGGCAAATGATGAGGCTAGATTATGTCCGATTAATGTATAATATATGATCTCATCTTACTCTCCTTTTTATTAAGTTTGATTGCATTGTGTGACTTTTAGTTGATATGATATGAGTTAGGATGTAATTGTCTGTCTTTTGATTGATTGTGATTCTAATGTTAAAAGCTCTAGAATTCCTAACGAAGTGTGTGTTTGAATTCAGTTTTGTAATAAAGCAGGTCTAGTGGGTTGAGGAACTTAAGTAGGAAGCATTTAGTATGTTTTTAACAACATCTGTTCCCACATAGTTTCATTCCGAAACTTCCAAGATAGTTTTGAAACTCCATCACATAGTCATCATCTAGTTTCGGAACTTTCGGACTTAGTTCCGAACTCTAGTATTTAGTTCTAGAATTTTTGGACTTAGTTCGGAACTCCTGGGGATAGCTATGGAATTCTCATGGTTTTGGTTAATGATTTCCTATGGTTCCGGAAATCCTCCAAGTTCCAGAACCGATGGGAGATATCTATTTTAACCACATCCGGAGATTTTGCATCTACGACCCTTTCAATCAAGAAAGGATGAGAAGATTTCTAAATGCAAATCCAGGGAGAGTTATCCTACAACTATCTGATCAACCAAAATCTGACTTAGCATCTATTATGGGCATGATTCGATTTTCATCAGAATTGTTGAGACAACTGTGATTGTAAAATGTATATAAAATTAGACTTGCAGTAGATAGATATATAGAATATGATATGAGATAGATATAGAACAGAGAAGAGAAATAGACTAAGTACTCAAATCTAGTACGTTTGTAATACTAAATGTTTTATCAATAAAATATCCATTCTTATTTGAGAGAATTTTGAGTTGTTAAATCTTGATTCGAGGAGGAGCAAGGGTCCACTCCCCCAAGGACCAGGATATTCATTTATTTGGTATTTATATTTCTTGAAAAATAGCTTAGATCTGTTAATTTTGTATTGTTTTAATTCTTTCAATTCAATTCTATTGTATACTTGTTCTGCAGGTGTTTAGATAGATTCTTATATTTCTTGCAATTGTTTTCAAGCATTCTAAATTGAGTGTGTTTATTTCCAACAGCAAGTGTGTTTCCATTCTTCATGCATGTGTTTCCTTTCAGCAAAGCTTTTAGTGTGTTTACTTTTAGCAAGTTTTCATAGTTTGATTTAAATAAGGTTTTACCAAGAAGTCCTTAAGACATTGAAGAGATCCCCCAGAAAATACAAAAATAACTACAATCAACTACTAGATTGATAAAATTACTCTTGTTGCATATAGCTTTAGACACACCCCTAGTTTGATATGACATCAACAAGAAGTTGATTAAATGAAGGGAATAATGACACCCATCAGTTTTATCCCTTGCATAAATTTAGAAAAAGAAGATGTTGAGTGGAAGTAGCATCTGAAGGTGGCAACCTCATGCACAGTTCTACTCATCAACAATTGTGATGGCATCGTTATTCAACAATCACCAAACAAAAAGGGATGGGTGTGGTATGTCAAGGATTTTGATTGTACAGGAAATTTAATCTCTAGCATGGCCCACACCTTTTCCACATCTGGGATTATATTTCCTTATGAAATATCTGGTATATGATCTTAGTTTTATAGTTGAGATACCAATTCGAATAGTTACGTGAGCTTGAAGGGTCAAAAATAAAAATTGGGGGAATAGTAAAAGGTTATTGGTTTAAAACCAAACCATGATGTTTACTTCTTGTAACACTTTGTAGCCCTTATTTTCAGTTATGAGTTCTAGTAATTGCTAACAAATAATTGATATATAAAGATTCATCAATAATTGACATTGTACATCGAATGGTGATATGAGGACAAGTATAAAATATTTTTGATAGAGGTTGATAATTCAAGGTTTTTACTAGGCGAAATTATAATTTTTAGATACTCGATAAGGACATGAGTGGAATGTTAGAAATAAACATGGGATAAGTAAATTATTGTGGATTCAACATGATAAAGAAAACAAACAAATCTATGTTGTAATTGTCCCTATATGAATAAAATAGTGAGTTGTGAATGACTCCTAACCATAAACAATATTCTCCCCACCAAACTCAAAAATATGCATGCATGAACCCCTCTACCAACCACTAGGGAAGATGCGTTGCGGTAATGATGTGCATGGCAGAGACAATCCCACAATAACGGAGAGGAAAATCTCTCTTGGATGGTCTTGGCTTTAACTAGGGGAAAAATGGAGAGAACCCTAATCCTCATACCCCTTCCCATAGAGGTGGCTCTAGATCTACTCATGAAAATGGCTCTGTCCCTACTCACGGTGGTGTTGGTTCCACTTGAGGAAAATTTTCTTCTCACGGCAACGATAGTGGCTACGTTGGACAAACTCTGAAGAATCGCTTCCGCATCGAATTTGAATGTGGTGACCTGATTCGACTAACAAGGAAACATGGGAGAAACCCATGGGTTGAGTGGCCCTTCCTTTGCTGATGTTATTTACAAGCAGTCAAAGAGTAGCGCAAAATCTACTGATAAGCTATTGAAACCCTCTCAGGATACCTCGATGCTAAAAATTGAGGAGGATCTGCAAAAGGTTCTCAAGGAGGAGAAAAATATTTCCCAATTGGGTCTGATATGTAGGTTTCACAAATTTTAGCCTAAAATTTCTCAGCTCCATGACTAGATTTCTCAAAGATGGAGAGAAAAGATATAAGGTAAGATTGAGCTTTATCCTTATGCTAAAGCATATTTCATTGTTGTCTTTGAAACCCCTGAAGATAGGGATTTAATTTTTATCAACATTGGGTTTGGGGTGAACACGGGCTCATGTCCAAGCCATGACATCCATATTTTGATCCTTTAAAAGACTCTTTTGATACCTACCTAGTTTGGGTTCACTTTGGGACTTAAAGCTTAAGCTCTAGAACGAGTCTTGTTTAATTGCTATAGGGGATACTCTAGGATCATGTGTGGAAATTTATGATAAGACCTCCATTCAAACCCATACTACTTATGCTTGAATCCTTGTAGATCTTGATACCTCCAAGCCTTACCAGTAGAAATCAATCTATAGATCGGTGAAAGACTCTGGGTGCAAAGATTAGACTACGAGGGACTCGCTTTTAGATGTAGGTTTTCTTCCAAATTGGTCATATTACAGAAGATTGTGAACATTCCAAACACAAGACCAAACTTGCATGGTAGAAGGATTCTCTACCCGAACATTTAACAATCAATACTCATTCAGACCAGTTGTAGAATCTAAGCGTGCCCCTCGCATGTGGACTCACATGTTGTGGAAGTTTTGTTGAACAATACATAGAGGTTACCTATAGATTATTCTCTTGTGGTGTTAATTCGGTGAAAATGGTGTTTCGAACTCCCTTCCTATGGGTCACATCCCTATCAAGTCAATTGAAGTTGTTCTTCCGATTTCAGTGGAAGAAGGAAAAGAGGAATGGACAATGGTGGATAGGAAAAAGAAGGGATGCACTAAATCTAAATCCCCACCATCCTAGATAAAAGGCACGATTCTTATCCTTTTGTTTGCTATCATTCTACATCTAGGTTGTTGGCTGTATGTTGCTATTGGGTAGCATGTGTTGTTATTAAGATGTTGTTTATTAGTTGTTTTAGACTTGTTAGACCGTTGTTTTAGGTTTTGTTCTTGGCAGCTTTGTTTTCTCGTTGTTGGGCTTATTGGTTTTATCTTGATTTTGATCACTTTTTGTAATGTTGATATGGTAAAATATGGCTTTTGAGCCTTGTTGTACAAGGGTATAGTCCCTTTCAAAAACTATTTCACAACAATAATAAAAAAGAAAAAAACAACATAAAATAATTTTAAAATGAAAAATTGAAATGTATATGTTCATTCATAACATGTAACAAAGAGATGGTGGTTAATATTTGTAGATGATATGTCGATGAAGATTTGATAAAGATTCGAGTGTGTGCGATTTAACATTTATGTGAAACTGAGGTTCACAAATCTTTAGAATATCACCAAATGTTCAAGTGTAAGCAAGACTTAAAAATATTAAGAATGTGCTCCAACCTAATCTTTTTCAACTCACAAATAACTGATTGTTAAACATTCCGTCCTTTTTCACGATCTAGTTGATTTTATTGTCAAAAAAGAGATTAACATAAAGGAAAATGAATAATTTATTGAATTCCTTTTACTGTCTAAATAAATGTCGTGATAAGATTTGCATGCTTTAGTTTTATGATGATTGAGGATGAGGAGGAGATAAATAATATCAATGACATGAAATAAAAAGTAAACAATATGGTTATACACAGTCATATGCATTTTCATTTTAAAAAATTGTAGAAAAATAAAGAATAGCTTTGTTAGATTAAACTTCACCTGGAAACGTTAAGGATTTTATGAGATTTATGTTTTTTTTTTCGAAATTAGGGTTTTATAAAAAAATTCAGGAAAAAAACTAAAGAAGGAATAACTTATCGGAGTTCGGTTTCATCGAAGAGGTGAAATTGTATATAGCCAGTATGTTGAATTTCATTAGAAATTTAAGAGAGTTTACGAGTTACAACCTATAATTCCTAGAATTAGGGTTTTGTGAGAAGCTTCAAATTTGTGGCATTACAAAGGAAATTAAAGAAGTTGTAGGATAACACGAGATCAAATTTCATTGTGAATCCGGAGGATGGTGTATGCGATGTATAAAGGCAAGGCAAATCATCAATTTTTTCTCTCATAGTAGGATTTTAAATAACGGGAGGTCTATATAGCGAATGATTTTATGATGTCAATAAAGGAGGTCACCGAGGAAAGCGATGCGGCTTCGTCGTTTGGGATGGGAGGTTTCTTTTGAAATAAATATATATATATATATATATATATATATATATAAAAAAAAAAAGTACATTGTATTTTTATCTAATCCATCTATTTAGACTTACATTTAAATAATATATTCAATATATAATTATATGGATAGATTAATTATAAATAGTAACAATTCAATTACATTTGATCTATATTAATTTATGTATAACAAACTAACAGTTTAATAATTGAATGAAAATTAATTAATTTAAATTATACTAATTAAATAAGGTAGTTATTAAAACAATGATTAAATGTAGTTGAAATATTTGCATGGGATTTACATATAATCCAATTACATAAACCGAGAGTGATAAGAACATGTATGTGAATATATATATAAAATTTACTTTACATTTAAATATAATCTACTTGATTATATATGGTCGTACATTCATTCCACATTTATGAATCTTACTTTGTAATATTAGTTTATAAATATTCAAACAAAATCAAGTTACTTAGATTAATATTTGAAAAACTTAATTATATAAAAGTACAATCAAACATCTTTCTTTTGTACACGAGAAAATAAACCTCACAACTAAAAATATGCAACGATTTTATAGCTGCAACTATACGATTATTTAACAAAGAGTGCAATGATTTTTCAGTGGTACGATGTGTCAAAACCTAGATTTTCCCCTCCTTGTATAATTTAATGAATGGCTTCGACATAATTAATTCCATTGTATCTCATCAATATTTTTCCTCCTCATTCGAACATGTGTATTAACGTAAATATCCGCACTCACTTTGGAAAACCCAGAAACTTACATGTTTTTCAAACTCTTGGGACATTAAGGTTTGTAATTGCAAAGGTTCTTAAACTTACAAAATTCCCCACACCTTGTACATAAAACATAAATTAGGCATTTCAATCAAAATCCACATTTTTAAAATTCTCCCACCTCTCATCAAAATCCAATTCCCTAACAAACTAGAGTTTTGAGAACATACTTAAATGTAGTTCATAAAAAGGCATCCATAATTTCCTCATTCCACTATATTGACATGTGTCAAGTTTGTACGCTTCCTCGTTATGCTGGAGGTTTTCATCTTTGAGGAGTTAGTTTCAGCGAATGTCTATCTTTTCCAATGGGCATTTATCTAGTGAAATTTTCGATTAATTTTTTTTTTGGCATCAACAAATATCTTTTTCCTATTTTCTCATACAACAAAGATCTTTTTCCTATTTTCTCATAGGTTCAAGTTTGTTGTTCGCACCATCGAATTGATCTATCATTGGTTTGAGCGATTAGCCGATTGAGGGAAATACAAATCCAAAAACCACTTGCAGTCAAGCCTTTTTTCCCATGATCTCTTTTTTTTAACTATTAAAGATATCCTGCAAGTCCATCCTCCTAATGTTTGACAGCCCTCAACTACTTGACTAAAATTTTCACCACCATTTCTACTACATTAAGTCTTTCATAGACTAGAAGAAGATGAGAATAAATGGGTTTCTTTTTCTCACACGTAATTTAGGCCTTTGTACCCTTGAGCAGTGAAATATTTATGGAAGCATATGACGAAGCATAGGATAGGCACCAAAGACCGTGTTGTATATCGCCTTCGTTGATCGGGCTCAAACCCTCTAGGGCATGAACATTCCTTCCAGCTTCTTTATTCATGAGACATTTTAAAATATTTTATTGAAGAGTAAAATGAAGGTGGTGAATGTGGGAAGAGGAGGAATTCCACAAGTGTAGAAACAAATATCTAGAATGGAAATCAACAATATTCTTCCAAAGTAGGTGTCCAATCGATCACTTCTAATTCTTTTATCATACCTTCACCCTATGCCAAAATAGGATATTTGAAGTAGGGTAAGGACATCCACAAAGCATTATAGAGAACTGCTTTTGTTAGATGTATTAGTTGTAAGTGGCATGGTATATATGTATGTACAATGTGAAAGTATGCACAAGGCATGTCAACTATTTGACAAAATGTTTTGAATAGATGTGGTCTAATGGATTGTCATGTTTATAGGATATGTATGTACCCAAATTGATTCTCCTTCAAAGTCCGAGCAACATCACTCAAGAGGATTTGATCTATCCTCACTATTTTAGGTTGTGCCTTTCAACCAAGGTAAGAGAACCCTTTTGTAGCATATTGTTTATGGAGGAGATGGAGATATCCTTCCTGATGGAGCTGTTAAGGAGACCTTGGAGAGAATATGATCAATGCAACAAAATCTAACTCTCACGAGTTATCACTCTAGATAGTGGAGATATTCTCTAGGCAAGGTTCAGGCTACTAAAGACATTTGGAATCCTGATTGTTTTTGCATGTTTTGGTAGTAAAATTATGCATTTGTATACACACATGAAAAACAAGGGTAGTATGGGTAGGATTAGTTGTTTTTAAATAATTTTGGTAGGAGGTGAAGCAGGATAAAGTTGATTATACCAAATCTTTGAGATCTTTACAAAATGGAAGGCTCAAGCAACATAATGTTTTCAGAGTAGTTAGGGTGTTCCTTTAACTAGAATATGTGCTTCAATGGAGGCCCAGATTAGCACTTTTTCATACAATCTATGAGACTCTAACATGAAGGCTCGAGTTGAAAGACCCAACAAAGCATCAAGATCTGAGCCAAACCATGCCTGAGGTACACCTAGAGGCTTACAAACAATCTTTGTCAAACAAATGAAAGAAAAGTGATTTTAAATCATTTATTTCACTCCCAGATGAATGCTCTTCCGAGAAATGAAATTGTAGATGCCACTAAACTATCACAAGGATTGAGACCTATGTGATTGGAATAGATTTTAATACAAGATTGCAACAGGAACAAGAAAAACTATTTGCATACACTTAGAGATAAAACCAACACATTTTTTTCAAGATCAACATAGAATAACTTGAGTTTGATTAAATTTATCAACAAGGGAAAGTTTCTAGAACAATCTCAAAGCTTTTCAATGGCTTGTACACTTGCAACCACCTTGACATGATCAAACTTAATACAAAAGAGATATACATGCTTCTCAAATGGCTTCTCAAAAGACAGGCTTTGTCAAATTTTCCTCTTGGGAATTTTCTTCGACCTCTAACACTCCAACCTCCAATTTGCACGAAAAATTTGTGCCATTTATAACATTTTACAACAAAGCCCCTTCTTCCCAAAAAGACAAAAACATTTAATGTACCAGTGCTCGCCATGATCTCGATCGTGATTCCTAGAATCAGATCTATAAAAGTTATCAGGTGCTCATGGGGCAAATCTCTTTGAAAATCTCAACATTCAACTCCTTCATCTGGTAGAACACTCCTCCTTCAACTCACCAACCACTTCCACCCCTAATCTATCAAATCTAGTTCCTTGCGTGCTCGGGAGAAGAAAAATGGAAAATTAGATCGAGCCCGATAGTCAGACCATTTTAATGGTGAAAGATGTCTCCAGATCTCTCCCACCAAACTTAGATATCAAAATTAACTCCCCTCTCTATTTGGCATGTAGGAAATACCAAGAAATCATGAAGACTCACACTTCAAGTGTGTGTTTAGTAAAAATGGGGGAAAATCAGATTTCAGACTCACAAGTTGTCATTGATCTTTGCTTTGAATTTGGGTCATCCACGTGGAAGATTCAACTTTAAAACAGGCTCGGGGCTTCCTTTGACTTTTTACAACCTTTTTAAAAAAATGGAAAAAATTTCCATTTTTCTCCGCACTTCCGCCCTTGGGAAATGAGCCTGACACATGTCCTAAGGTGGGTCCCAGTGGAACATGGCCAAATTCTACCATTTACTTCCTTTTTGGAAAAGGGAAAATTTTCCAAGTTTTCCCCGCAGCTCCGCCCTTGAAAAAATGGGCCTGACACGTGTCCCAATGTGGGTCCCAAGCAGGAACCGTGCTTCCTTTTTCATTTTTAACTTTTTTCTCCCAAAAGGAAATTTTTCCAAATTTCCCCGAGAGTCGCACCTCCACCGTTGACTAGAGCAAGCTTTGACTTTTCCCTTATCGGGCTTGTGGGCCATTTTGAGATTTTAATCCTTTTGATGTCAAGAGGAAAAAAATCCAATTTTCCTCCGATGGTCCACTTCCCCACCTCTTTGACTTTTCAAACTGCCACGTGTCACAATGGCGCATCTTGAGATGATCCCCAAAAGTTGAGACCTTGAACGAGTGCGGGCTCGCCACGTGTCATTATGGCGCTCCTTCAAAAACCTTAAGGCTTTAAAATGATTTGGTGGGGGCACGCTTCCACTTTAGAATTTTACTCCATTTTTCCAAAGGGAAAAACATCCAACTTACCTCAAAGGCCCACATCTCCGCCATTAGCTTTGCCACGTGTCCTCTCCTGGGGTCAAAGTGAGACTTTTTCCTTGCCTCTTAAATTTTCTCCAATCAAACCTAAGCCTGAGGGTGGGTTCAAATTTTTTTCCAAAGTAGCCAAAAAGAACAAGTTCAAAATAGACCCGTCATGCCCCATCAATAGAAGAAGCCACATAAGCACCAAAAGAACCAATCAGAATTGAGCGGAGCCATGGGACCAAATTTGCCTTTTCACCAAAAAAGCAAAAAGTGATAAGTTAAAGCATTTTCTTGCCATCCCCTGACCAACCAAAAGAAGCCACATGACCCAAATGCCGAGGACTAAATTTGACAGGAAAAAGACGCCCGTTAGACCATCAAAATACAGAAAATCACCATTCACGCCTAAAACCCAATTTTTGCTAAGGATGAAAATTCTTTTGAAACAAAAACAAGTGAATCATGATTTCAGCATCTTTTCGACCATGGATTTGGATTTTCAAAGGCATACAAATATAGATTAACCATTTTCGAGCTTCCATGGTTGGGGAAAAATAGGAAAAATGGCAAGGCCTCATGGATTTTGAAGAAATTGGGGAAAAAACAGGGCAGACTCAGAGAATTTTTCAAGGAGGGACATGACAAATGGATTTTGCAAACAACTCAAAGCATCTCAAATGGAAATAAAATATTTTAAAAAACCCACATCGAGAGACAAAAAATTTCACAATACGCAGATCGAGGAAAATAATGGCAAATGGGGCAAGAGACAGATCTGAGCACCAACATCGGCTCCGACTGAGGATGGGCACTCCCTGAGTGCCACAAGAACAACAGGTAGACCAAGTGCCAAAAATATCCATTGGGAAAAGGATTCATCTTGTAGAGTAGAGAAACAAGAGCCATCTCTCAAAATGAACAGAGAAACCTAGCAAAAATAGGTCACCAAGGACCAGAGCGAGCAAAAACACAAAAGACAAGAAACAAACAACAAACTATACACTATACAAAAGATGTTCACCTTGATTCTGGGGAATCAATCCAAGAAATGCTTCAAATGCCTTGCCATTAATAGGAAATTCAAGAAACTCACCATCCAAATCCTTCAAGAAGAAGGTATGCTCACCAATTCTAATATCAATGGAGTAAGGGCCCATCCATAATGAGTCAAACTTGCCATGCTTGCCCTTATCTTCATGCCTACTATCCCATAACAACACAAGATCTCCAACATTGAAAGCTCTTGGGAGTGACCTTCTTGTCAAATAACTTCTTTAGCTTTTCTTTGAACTTTACATGCCTCTGGTGGGATGCCCTCCTTTCTTCATCAAGTTCAACAATCTGGTTAATGCGAGCATCATAAGGACTTACTTCTTGGTCCTCCAGTTGTTGAATGAACTGATATGAAGATAATTGCATATGCAGGGGAAAGCAGGCCTGAGTTCCATACACCAACTCAAATGGACTCTTTCCAGTGGCTCTTTTAATAGTGATCCTATCAGCCCAAACAACAAACTTCAACTATTCACCCCATTTTCTCTTGTTCAGCTCCAAGGTTCTTCTGATAATCTTCAACAAGTTTTTATTACTGGACTTAGCTTGTCCATTTCCTTGGGGATTGTAATTAGATGCATATGTCAAGTTGATCCCATATTCTTTGCACATTGCCACCAAAGGTTTAGCTCTAAAGCTCATGGCATTATCAACAACAATCTTGACTGGCACCCCAAACTCCTGCAGATGATATGGTTCAAACAAAATCCATGACAACTTGGTGTGTTTCCTTCTTGGTGGGGATTGCCTCCACCCATTTAGTAAAGTAATTAGTGGCTACAAGAATCCACTTATGGCCAAGCACTTGAAGGGTCTGAAATTCACCAATGAAATCCATTCCCCATTGCTTGAATGGAGCTTCAATTGATACATTTGCAAAGGAAGGGAGCCTGAAGCTTTCAGTCTTCTAGAGAAGTGCTGGAAACTCTCACATCTTCTAACCAACAAGGTTGTATCCTTGAAAAGAGTTGGCCACCAATAACCAGCCCTCAAGATCTTGTGTGTTGTGACTCTTGCAGCAAGAAAATGCCCCCACAAACTCCTCCATGGAGATCAACAATTATCTTGGGGCTTCTTCTTCAGTAATGCACCTTAAGAGGACTCCCTCTAGATTCTTCCAAGCTAGCCCATAATCAGTAATGACATATTTCTGGGAAGCCAACTTAAGGGCTCTTTTCTGGTTCTTACTTAAATACTCAGGGTAGTTCAGATGTCTGAGATAAAAAATTACATCTTTGTACCACTCAGAACTCATCAATGTTTGAAAAACATCTACCCTACCTTCTTCTACCTCATTTACCTCAATAGTTTGCAAGTTTCTCTCAGCCATAAGCTTAGCAAGCCCAAACCTCTCACCAGCTTTGTGGTTTGGATATCCATGTCATATTCTTGCAACTTGTTCACCCACCTACACCTTTTGCTTGAGACTTCCATCTCTGATAAGATGTCTTTCACCATGGTGTGGGGAACATAAGCAACAATTTTAGAACTTAGAATATAAGGCCTGAAAACCTTTGTTTCTTTTACTAAGGAAAATGCTTGCTTCTCCATAATAGTGTACTTTAACTCAGCCCCCTGCAATGCCTTACTGAAAAAGGCAATTGGCCTTTCAGCCCCCTCATCATCCTTTAGTAGACAGAAAGCAATAGTGTTCTCTGAAGCAAAGAAACAATTGAAAGGGCTTCTTATAATCTGGAGCTGCTAGAACAGGTGCATGCTTTAGTGCCTCTTTAATCCCATTGAAAGCTTGGATGACAAGCCTCCTCCCATTTGATGGCCTGGTCCTTTTTAACATGGAAGTGATTGGAATGGTCAACTCAACAAAGTTTGATATAAATCTTCTTGATGAAGTTTATCTACCCAAAGAAGGACTGAATCCCTTTCTTGGTCCTTGGAATTGGGACCTTGCTGATGGCCTCTACCCTTTCTAGATCAATCATCACCCCTTCTTGTGACACAATGTGACCAAGAAATTTTTCCTTCTGCACTCCAAAATGGCACTTCTTTGGATTGAGTGAAATGCCATATTCTCTACATCTTATCAGCATCTTTCTAAGTGCAGCAGGTGATCACTTCTCTTCCTGGAAAATAGATTACATCATCTTGATACAACAATAAACTCATTGATGTAACTAGAAAAAGAAACATCCATTTCTTTGAAAGGTGGCTCCAACATTCATCAGACCAAAGGGCATCCTAACATATACATAAGTCCCCAAGGAGTGGTAAAGGTTGTTTTAATTTTTTCTGATTCCTTCACCACAACTTGGTTATAACCAGAGAAACCATCTAGGGTAGAAAGTAGCTCAGAACCAGTCACTAGCTGCAACATGTTTTCCATGTTTGGTAAAGGATAATTATCCTTCATTGATGCTCTATTCAAGTTTCTAAAATCCACACACAACTGATGTCACCATTCTTCTTTCTAACTGGTACTAGGTTTACAACCCAAGAAGAATACCTTGTGGGCTGAATAATCCCTCCATCTCTTAGCTTCTTTAATTCCTCTTGCATTTTAAGAGATAAGAGTGGATTGATGGGCCTTTGTTTCTTCCTGAATGGATTTGCATTAGACTCCAAGGGAATCTCATGTTGAAATAGGTCCTCTCTGTATGCTTTTAGTTTAGAATATGTCCAAGCCATGCAATCCTGATACTTTTTCAACAATTGGATGTAGGACTGCTTCTCCTCCTTGCTGAGATTGCTGCCTAACCAAATTTTCCTTGGCTTCTCCTTTGTGCCAAGGTCATGCTCCTCAATATCCCTTGAGGTTGCCATGCATCTATTAATAATGTGATCAACATTATCAAAATTGGACTCAAGAGCAACCAACCCTCTAGGAATGGTATTAGTCTTTAGTTGGATGATGCCCTTGCCAAACAAGGTTTCTTTACCCTCTGCTACACACACCATTGGCTCCCAATCAATATTTTGATCAAAAAACTCTCCTTTATTCTATAGAAATCTTCTGATCTGAGCATCATCATCAAAACCTACCAATGTTTAATGTTGTTAGGACAAAGATGGTCTTGTTAACACTTCAACATCATATTCACAATATGGGGACATTGCACAATTGTCAAAACGAGACCCCAACACTGCAATTTTGTCTACCAAGTCATTGAACTTCCTATCATGATGCATAATGTTGAATGAATCAAACATCTCAATGAAATCCCAAACTGCATGCTTGTATTGTTTCATTCATTGATTCTTTGTGGCATACAGTTTTCTGACTTGTTTTACTATTAATTTTGAGTCTCCTTTGACAATGATGTCCTTGACACCATATTTCCAAGCAATTCTTAAACCCAACAACAATGCCTCATACTCAACAATGTTGTTAGTGCACTCAAAGTTGAGTTTGAAGGAAAAAAACAAATTTTTCCTGACCTAGAGAAAGTAGAACAACACCAAAGCACCATTCCCAAACTTGGAGCAAGCTCCATCAAATAATAGAGTCCAAGGAGATCCCCTGTTTGTTCAAGGCATTTGCATTCTTCAATCTTGTGCTCCTTTCCATCAAAGCAAATCCTACAAAGTTATCTGCATCAACACTTGTGTATAATACCTCATAGGATGCATTGTTGGGATCCTCAATAAGGTGCAACATCTTCTTTTCCCCATACAACTTGACAAGGCTGCCCTCAATTGGAATGGTAGCATAGGACATGTCCATTTGGACACTCCCACCAACACTTGCAACCCATTTTCTAGACAATAGCATGCCCCACTTGGTTGGGCAGTCAACAATGACAACATCAAGTTTTAAATTTCTACCTGGATAGGCTGCAAGTTGTACCACCAAACCCTTCACACATCCCACCACTAGCACCTCTCTGGAATCCATAGCAGTACACTTCCCATATGTTGTTGTTACCTTGATGTCCAGCTCATTCATGACTTCAAGGGGCATAACATTGCATGATGCCCCTGAGTCAAACATGTAGTTGTGTAGCAATCTATCTTTAATGATTAGAGTGGTGAAGAATGGATCCACATTTAGTTGAGAGTCTACTAAGGATGTCCCAAATAAACCTCAGGTGGTTCATCTAGCTCTTCTGATGCTGGTGGTGCTTTTGGTTCTTCAATGACTAGTGGGGTCTCCACAATGTTTATGTTTCTACCTAGGGCAAGTCTTCTCCTCTTTCAATCCAAAATACTCCAATGCCCTCTTCTTGTGCTAAGGATCCTAAGAAACTCAACAATTGGAACTGAGATCTTGATCTGACTCAAGACTTGGGCAATATCATAAGGGACAGACTTTGGCAAGGCAAAGCATTGGAAGGAAAGCTGACACACTCACTAGGTGGTACAAGATTTTTGATAGCTTGGGCATGAAGAGGGGTATGATTTTTGTTTGGAACTGCAGGGATTTTAAGTAGATGCATCTTTCTTAGGGCCTCTTTAGGAATGTTTGAAAGTAAGGGAGATTTTGGCTTGGCTTGAGGCCCTGCCCCTTTGACAACCTTACTTCTTGTGTTATATTCCTTTTCTTGAGCCAACAACAACATTCATCAACAAATTGTCTATCTTCCTCAAAGGGGATTCCTCCATCATACTTCTTTATCATTAAAGCCCTTAAATATTCAAAGTCATTATTGGGAAATTCAAAAGCTTGTACAGTATCTACTTCTAAAGTATGAGAGGGAGGAAGAATAGGTACCCTATGAATGCAATCCCAAAAAGTGGTAGCAGTCCTGGGCACTTATCACCTCAGTTGAAGTTTCCCCTGTTGTGAGCTCATGGAACAACCCATCATGCAAACATCATCATCATTATCATCATCAACTTCTTCTTCTTCTTCTTGTTGATCTTCTTCACAAGGAGCATGGGGCATGAAACATCTGTCACACCAATCAATGACATTTGTCTCCTCCACAACAACAACTCTGGTAGCCAAAGGATCAGGTACCATTCTGTTCTCCCTAGCCTGGGACTACCTATTTCCAAATCCAATAGGTCCCTTGCCTCTATCATCAGATCTTTGGTGATTTGTGAACCTATCTTGGCCTTTTTCTTGTGTTGACCTTGTGAACTTTGCCCAATTCCTTTCTCAGCCTGGGCTAGTTTGTAGGAAATTTCTTTGATCAGCCCCTGCCAAAGTCTTCACAACTTCTTCCAAATCAAGCAACCTTGCTTGTTTGAGGTTTTTTTGGGTTAATTAGCTTTACACCCTCCCTTTTTGGAGGCTTTCCAATTGCCTTGATATTGTTTTCAATTTGCAAGGCCATAGTGAAGGCCTGCCTCAAATTAGTAGGGTTTTTGTCCCTCAAGTAGTAAGCAGCCTTTTTATCAAATGCATCTGAATATTTGATCAAACATGATTCATCACATGGCCTTATCCTAACAAGAAATCTCCTCAAGGTCTTGTTAAACCTTGTGTTGAAATCATGTACTGACTCATTAGGATTCTTTTTTATGTTTTCAAATTCTTTGTCAAAAGAAACCTAGGGTCAGTTCTATCACCATATTGCAATTTAAATGCATTGCTCATCTCAGTCCAAGAATCAATAGAGTTATCTAGAAAAGCTTTATACCAGTCCCTTGCATCCTCTTCCAGAGTATGGATAAACAACTTGATATACACATCCTCATGTTCAATCTCAAAGTATTCCATCATATTGATAAAAATATTTAAATGTTGATCACCAATTATAGCATTGTTTCCTTGGAACTTTGGTAGTTTGTTCCTTACTTCTTGAGGAACTGCATTTGGATAACCACCATCCCTACAAAATTTATAGGTCCAAAGGTATTTACAACAAATGGAGGTGGTGGGGGAAAGGCCATGTTGTTTTGAGGAGGTGACCCTAGAGGGGTGACAAATTGATAAGGGGTTAAAGGTCTTTGAAACACAGGGGTATAAATTTCAAACTGGATATCCACTAAAGGCCTAGTTTCTTGGAAATCCCTATCAAATTTTGAAAAGACAAAGGCATAATGAGAAGAAAACATTTCAAAATCAAATGAAGGCCCCTCTCCAATTGGAGAATTCAATTCCACAAAGAGGCTACCTGACTCAGAAGCACTTGAATTACAGTCTTCAATAATAGGGCAATCACTTTCATCAATGGAGATCCATTTTCTTGTCTGTTGATCCCCAACAACTCTCCAAGATTTTCTTCCTTCTGATTTTGCTTTTCCTAGTTTTGGAAATAATGTCCTAGCAAGATCCCTAGCAAAGACAGACCTTCTTCCTTCCAGCTTTGCAAAGATTACTAAAAAAATTCACTTGACAGAGGTTAAGACACTGGTACTCTTAAATAATTAGATCAACAAGGAGTCACCACTAAGGATTTCAACCTTAGTTGTGTAGATGCACTAAATATGACCTATCAAATGTTTTTCAACACTAGAAAATGGAAATGGAGAGACTCTGACTTTCTTTACCCAGATCTATCAATGAAAGCTAGTGCACTAGGTGTAGAAACTAAAATAATTGCACTAGACACTTGGAGTATATAAGAAGTGTTTTACCATGGTCTGAATATGAACTACAATCACTATGTCCCCAGAAATGGTGCCACTTAGGTGTTGGTACCAAAATTGATTCTCCTTCAAAGTCTGAGTAGCATCACAGGTTTATCAGGAAGCTTAGAGACAGATAGATCATGATGAGTCATTTTGTAGCCAAGGATGGGATCTAACTAGCCCTTAGTCACTCAGATGTGGAGAAATGGATAAGCACCCTCAAGAGGATTTGATCTATCCTCACTATTTTAGGTTGTGCCTTTCAACCAAGGTAAGAGAACCCTTTTGTAGCCTATTGTTTATGGAGGAGATGGAGATATCCTTCTTGATGGAGTTGTTAAGGAGACCTTGGAGAGAATATGATCAATGCAACAAAATCTAACTCTCACGAGTTGTCACTCTAGATAGTGGAGATATTCTTTAGGAAAGGATCAAGTACTAAAGACATTTAGAATCCCGATTGTTTATGCATGTTTTGGTAGTAAAAATATGCATTTGTATACACACATGACAAACATGGGTAGTATGGGTAGGCTTAGTTGTTTTTAAATAAATTTTGATAGGAGGTGATGTTATCCAAAATTCAACCCTCAAGGTAATTTTGATAACATGCATAAAATTCTTTAGTCCCAAGCAATTATATTGATTCAAGGCAAAATCATGTTTCAGGGTCCCTCGGCTTCTTTCTAACTCTCCTGTCCAAGAGGAAAACCCAAGCAAGTTTTTAAAAATGTGAAAAGTTGCAGAAAACAAGCTTGGGCCAGAAAATCATGAAAATGCTAAGTCCTAGTCCTCACATTGCAATAATCGGGACATGAGGGACATCTGGGCGCGAATCGGCCGAAAGGCCGCCAGGCAAAGTAGAGCAAAGGGGCATCCAGATTTGGGACGCACGGGATGTGAAAAGGTGAACTGGTTGAAAAGTGGAAAAAATCAACTAAGTGTTGTTTTCACGCAATTGGGACATTGGGACAAAGGTACGCGAAAGACGCGGATCGGCCGGTTTGGCGCAACTCACCCATTTCTAAGGGCGGTTCGGAGAAATTTGTCCTGTGCGGTCTAAGACAAGGCTGTTGGGACAAAAGTGCATGGAGGATGCGAACCGGCCAGTTCAGCCAAAACAGAGGACTTTCATACTGGGACATCCGGGCCAAAAGTACGTGGAGGACGCGAAAAGCCGAAAGAGCCGAGAGCGAATGGAATCTCGCCACGTGTCTTCACCACAAAGAGGGACAAGGAAGCTCAAATCGGTTGAGGCAGGATATTTTCGTGCATGGGACAGCCGTGACAAAAGTATGCGCAGAGGATGCGGGGGACGCGAAGGCCAAGGTTTACGGAAGGCAAAGAAGAAAAGTCAACGTTTGACCCGTGAAACTTCAAACGGCCATAACTTTTGACTCGAGCTCCAATTTTCACAAAATTGGATGATTTATTATTTTTAATGAGGGTAGATATATTTAAATAAAAGAAACATATTCCACTCCAATCGTTAATGCTCATTCCCGTCAAATGATAGAAAACGCTGCAAGACCCAAAATAGCTACTCGCACTCAGAAGGCCATAACTTTTGCATTTCTCAACGAAATCACACAAAATTAGTACCATTAGAATCGTGGATCTAAGCCCGACGTACATAAATAAATAAATTCCAGATTTGGCGAGAAATCAATGGAGATTTTTTTTAAAATGTGGCCGAGTTCATAACAATGTTTCATTTGGTGGTTGGGAGTGCAATTAAGAGGCATGGTCATCATTCTTTCTCTGCTGCAGCACCTGGGATAGTATGGGGAGCCTTTTACAAGTAATATATAATCATTTTACTCCATTTAATGCCTCTTACAGTGGTTGAAGGACAAATTTCAGGATTTCCATTTTTCCTTCTCTTTTCCTTCTCATTTTCTATAAATTGGAGTGTTGGGCTCATTAGATAGAGGGAGGTAGTTTTGTAGCAAAGATCTGTCAAAATTGCTTTATGAATCCAATGTGTTGTAGGCCCTTGTTGTGGACTCCTTGCATGGTGATCCAGGCCCTTATCTTGTAATAGATTGAATCATGTGCATACAGAAGCAATAAAATACTAGTTTGTGGATGTATCTTCCCCTGCTGTGTTTTCTTGCATTCTTCTTGCCCCTTTAACCTTATTTACAAGAATATTGTGTCTATTATTATGTTCTTGCAGGGATTCATTATCATTATGTATGCTTGGAATATTGTTGTGAATGCATTTTGCTAGATTATGGAGAACTGTCATCACCTCTTCTAGTGTGCACTTTGCCTCTGTATTTCACACATTTGGAGACTACTCTCACACCCTCCTTTTCTGGTGTATCACCGCTTTAGTGTAGGCTTTCATTTTATGCATTCTCTCTCCCTGGTCCCTTGGAAATTTATATTAGAATAGTTAGTTTCCCGCATTAGAGTAGATTCACAAGGTGTAGTTTAGAGCAAGGACCAGCTTTCTCTCGGAGGTCTATCTCAAGTAGCAAGTCCCACAACTTGGAGATAGTACCCATGTTATCCAATCACACCGTGAGTACAAGTATATGCACTTGTATAAACACAAGGGTGTCTTTGTGATTCGGTGATAATTTTTTGGTGAAGCATGATAAAGTTTATTATACCAAATCTTTGAGAGCTTCTACAAAATGGAAGGCTCAAGTATAGAATGTTTTCGTAGTAGTTAGGGTGTTCCTTTAACCACAATATGTGCTTTAATGGAGGCCCAGATTAGCACTTTTTCATAAAATATATGAGACTCTAACATGAAGGATCAAGTTGGAAAGACCCAACAAAGCATTAAGATCTAAGCGAAACCATGCCCGAGGTACCCCAGAGGCTTACAAATAATATCTCACAAACAAGCAGATGAAAGAAAAGTGATTTTAAATCGTTTATTTCACTCCCAGATGAATGCTCTTCCAAGAAATGAAATTGCAGATGCCACTAAACTATCACAAGGATTGAGACCTGTGTGATTGGAATAGATTTTAATACAAGATTGCAATAGGAACAAGAAAAACTATTTACATACAATCAGAGATAAAACCAACACATTTTGTTTCAAGATCAACACAAAATAACTCAAGTTTGATTAATTTATCAGTAGGGGAAAGTTTCTAGAACAATCTCAGAGCTTGTCAATGGTTGTACACTTGCAACCACCTTGACACAATCAAACTTAATACAAAAGAGATATACAGGATTCTCAGATGGCTTCTCAAAAGATAGGCTTTGTCAAATTTTCCTCTTGGGAATTTTCTTCAACCTCTAACACTCCAACCTCCAACCCTTTACATGAAAAATTTGTGCCATTTATAACATTTACAACAGATCCCCTTCTTCCCAAAAGATAAAAGCATTTAATATACCGGTGCTCCCATGATCTCGATCGTGATTCCCTAATCAGATCTCGTAAAAGTTGTCGAGGTCTTCATGGGGAAAATGTCTTCAAAAATCTCAACATTCAACTCCTTCACTTGGTAGAACACTCCTACTTCAACTCGCCAACCATGTCAAATCTGGTTCCTTGCATGCTCGGGAGAAGAAAAATGAAAATCAGATCGAGCCCGATAGTCAGACCATTTTAATGGAGAAAGACGTCTCCAGATCTCTCCCACCAAACTTAGATATAAAAATTAACTCCCCTCTCTGTTTGGTGTGTAGGAAATACCAAGAAATCATAAAGACTCGCACTTCTAGGCGTGTTTCAGTAAAAATGGGGGAATTAGATTTCGAGACTCACACGGTTGTTGTTGATCTTTACTTTGAATTTGGGCCATCCACGTGGAAGATTCAAATTTAAAATAGGCTCAGGGGACTTTCTTTGACTTTTTACAACCTTTTGGAAAAATGGAAAAAATCTCCATTTTGCTCCACACTTCCGCCCTTGGGAAATGAGTCGACACATGTCCTAAGGTGGGTTCCAGCAGGATGAGCGTGGCCAAATTCTACCATTTTACTTCCTTTTTGGAAAAGGGACAAATTTTCAAGTTTTCCCTGACAGCTCCGCCCTTGAAAAATGGGCACGACACGTGTCCTAATGTGGGTCTCGGTGGAGCCATGATTCCCTTTTCATTTTTAAATTTTTTTCTCCCAAAAGGAAAATTTTCCAAATTTCCCCAAGAGTTCGCACCTCCACCGCATTGACTGGAGAAAACTTTGATGTATTCCCTTATTGGGCTTGCGAGCCATTTTGAGATTTTAATCCTTTTGATGTCAAGAGGAAAAAAATTGAATTTGCCCTCGATGGTCCGCTTCCCACCTACCTCTTTGAATTTTCAAACTGCCACATGTCACAATGGCGCATCTTGAGATGATCCCTAAAAGTTGAGACCTTGAACGAGCGCGGGCTTGCCACGTGTCATTGCAGCACTCCTTCAAAAATCTTAAGGCTTTAAAAATTATTTGGTGGGGCACGCTTCCACTTTATAATTTTACTCCATTTTTCCAAAGGGGAAAAATATCCAACTTACCTCCGAAGGCCCTGCATCTCCGCCATTAGCTTTGCCACATGTCCTCCTGCGGGTCAAAGTGAGACTTTTTCCTTGCCTCTTAAATTTGCTCCAATCAGAGCTGGTGGGGCCGCGGGGCGAGTTCAAACTTTTTTCCAAAGTAGCCAAAAAGAACAAGTTCAAAAATAGACCCACCATGCCCCATCCAATCAGAAGAAGCCACATAAGCACCAAAAGAACCAATCAGAATTGAGCGGAGCCATGGGACCAAATTTTCCTTTTCGCCAAAAAAGCAAAAAGTGATAAGTTAAAGCATTTTCCCACTATCCCCTGACCAACCAAAATAAGCCACGTGACCACCGAACACCGAGGACTAAATTTGATAGGAAAAAGACACCCATTAGACCGTCAAAATACAGAAAATCACCATTCATGCCCAGAACCCGATTTTTCGCTAAGGATGAAAATTCTTTTAAAACAAAAACAAGTGAATCATGATTTTGAGCATCTTTTCGACCATGGATTTGGATTTTCAAAGGCATACAAATATAGATTAACCATTTTTGAGCTTCCATGGTCGGGGAAAAATAAAAAAATGACAAGGCCTATGGATTTTGAAGAAATTGGGGCAAAAACAGGGTAGACTTGAGAGAATTTTTCAAGGAGGGACATGACAATAGATTTTACAAACAAATCGAAGCATCTCAAATGGAAAATAAAAGCTTTCAACAAGCCCACATCGATAGACAAAGAAATTCACAATACAGATCGAGAGGAAAATAATGGCAAATGGGGCGAGACAGATCAAATCACCAACAAGATATACAAAAAGTAGATTAAATTATAAGGATGTTATCAATATTTTTGAAGTAACTCACTTATTTGGAACATTATATCGACCATGTAAGCCTCAATTTTTTTTTATTAGCATGCAATTGTGTGTGTTTGGTGGATGAGAGTAGTAATTACTTCAATGACACGTGTTCTTCTTATAACATTATGCCTATAATTGATCATTATGTCTACATGGTTACATTAATTCTTGGTTGTGATGGATACATGCCAATAAGACCTATGGTGGTAATGTGGATGTGTTTGTTTAATTCCTATAGAGAGCATTATAATCTTTAGCCAAGATTACTTACAACAACTCTTCTTTTTATTTAGAACTTCAAAATGTTGCAACTTATGTTCTTCTATCAAACTCTATGCGAAGTGCATTGGTGGAGCAAGGGTCAAATAGTAAGAATATTGATGAAGAATAGGAGAATTAAACTAATGCTTGGATGCAATCAGATTAAAGGCCATAAAATGATGGATGGTTATTTTTGGAGGACACAACTCACACCCACATATACAAGAAATCTATGCAAATTCAAGGAGAAAATATCTTTGAGATATATCCAACAAGATATTTTTCATATTCAAATCATGTATCGAGTCATGTGGATAAAGAAGAAAATGTGTTATTCCTCTACCATCACAATGAGAAGTTGGCGTGTGCATTTGGATTGATAAGCATGCCCTTGGGACAATTGTTGGATTTATCGATAAACTTCATGTATGTGTTAACTACCACACCGCAACCAAGTTTATCTTGAGGATTGTTGCTAGAAAAATTGGTATGAGACACAAATAAGCTCCACTATTTTAAAAAATACAATGTTGTTGTAGATATTATGTGTAAAGCTTGATTTCATTTTATTAGCATTGAAACCACGTAGGTTTGGTGGATGAGGCTTGTCAATACTTTAATGGCATTAGTGCCTCTTATAGCGATACGTCTAGAATTGATTATTATGTCTCGCATGATTGACATTCTTTGTTATGTTGTTTATATGCCAATTGAATCAATGGTGGTTATGTGGATTTGGTTTCTTGGTGCTTGTAGAGCATGCAAGAATATTGAGCCACAATTAGTTACACCTCTTCTTTTTGAATTGGATCTTTAAAATGACACAACTTATGTTCTTCTATCAAACATTTATGCATAAGTGTGTTGGTAGGGTGAGGATCAAATGTTAAACACATTGATGAAGGATATGAGACTTAAAATAATGGCTATATGTAATTGGATTAAAATCCATAAAATGGTGTGTGCTTGTTGTGGAGAAGACAACTCACACCTAAAAATATAAGAGAATTATGCAAAGTTGAAGAAAATGTCTTGCAAGAGGAAGACATCAAGATATTTTACAAATTCGTAACATGTATTGAGTGGCATTGACAAAGAGGCAAAATAATTATTCCTCTACCACCATAGTGAGAAGTTGGTATCTAGATTTGGATTTTTAAACAAGTCACCTATGACAACTATTGGTTTTATTTAGAACCGTGTGTCCGTGTGTGCATGTGTGCGTGTGTGCGTGCACGTGTGTGTGTGTGTGAATGCCATGCTACAACCATGTTTATCTCCAAGATTGTTGCCAAAAAAACATTGGTGCGAGATATGCAAATAGGCTTCATCATTTCAATGAAGAATATTGTTCCTATCAATATTATTGGTAATGCTATCTAAAGCATCTATAGACATAGATTAGTGCACCGTAACAAGGTGTGACATCTCAACCCTACAATGATATAAAAGGGAACAAGGTTTATTTAAATTTTCTCAATAAATATTGTTTGGAGATCTAGAACATGCTATTGACATTGAACTGGTTCAAGGAACATTTTACATATGGGTTTGTTGAAAAGGCCATGGAATCTTTCTCGACAAATGCAATCATATTAAAGTGTAAAGTCAAATTCCACAACCTTTTCCATCATCCTCCCTGCCAAAATGGAGGATTTATAATAAGGCATAAACATCCTTTATGGGTAGTTTGCAACTCATGCACAATTACTAGTCTTAACTCTTCCTCACCTGTCCTACACGGTGAGTGCATGCCCTCGCTCCAAGGACACGGTTATAGTGTGGGTGGTCGATAGATGATAAAGTGGGTCAAAATGGTGGAATTAATAACAAGATGGTTGTTCTTAAAGAACATACCAAATGAGAGATACCTACAAGTAAAATGTTTGAATGAAGCTCAAATGTATTAATGGAAATGAGCTCAATCCCCAGCTGCGAAATTAAAGCCGTGAAGCTTGTGTGTAGATTTTGACGATGAAAGACAACCCGCAATGGGAGGGGACATGAAAGCTACCATAAGGGTGAAATAATTACAACAGAATATAGATAGGCGAGTTGTGAGAAGAATTTGAAGCCAAGGAGAACCAATTCCACATGGACAACATTGAAATGGTCGTATGTCAACGACCAAAGGAACCGAGCTATCGGATATCCATAGATTGTCAAATTTTACATTTATCTAATTTGGAAAAATTGGAAATATGCATGTGATTATTTAATTCAATTTTTTTAGGAAAGCTAAAAGTTTGCTTTAGTTAAGTTAGCTTTATCTTATTTTTATCATTAGATTTAATTCAAATAATCTGTTTTAAATCATGCATAGCATGCAATTTTAAAGCATGAGTTTAGATTTAGAATGCTCTAGTTGAAGAGCTGTTAGTGGGTGAGTTATTCTATTTAAATAACAGCAATTGTAATTGCTTTGTATGCACACACAAAGGTGTGAAATCTGCACAAGCAAGGAAGGATGTGCATTGAAAGCACACAGCTGCACGCACAACTTGATTGTAAAGAGCTGAAGCTCTGAGTATGATGAAGCTTTTATTAATGGAGATTATGCACAGTAGTGCTGGTTCGAATATTCATATGTTTATGCAAGTTATTTAAGTATTCTGTTTATTTCTTTTATGTTGTTTGTTGTATAAGACTGCAGATTTTCTACAAATTGGTATCAGAGCGAGGTTATTCCAGCAGCTTATTAAATTGGTAGCAAGCTATGGCTTCTACATCCGGTATGCACACCGCAATTTAATGGAAAGAATTACGAATACTGGTCATTGACCATGAAGGCACTATTCAGATCTCAAGACGTGTGGGAGATCGTTGAAGATGGGTACACAGAGCCTACAAATGCAGCAGCATATATTGCACTTTCTCAAGCAGAGAAAGATACTTTGAAGGAGTTATGAAAGAAGGACGGAAAAGCTCTTTTCTATATTCATCAGGCAATGCATGAAAGCATTCTTCCAAGAGTGGCAGCAGCTAGTCAAGCAAAGACTGCATGGGATACTTTACAAGTTGCATATCAAGGTAAGGAGAAAGTAAAACCGCCAAGCTACAAGTTACTTCATAGAGATTTTGAGAATTTAGCAATGAAAGATTCAGATTCTGTAGAATCATTTTTTACATATGTAGTTGGCTTAGTCAATCAAATCAAATCCCATGGTGAGACTCTTGAGGACAGAAGGATTATTGAAAAATTGCTTAGAAGTTTGCCTACGAAATTTGATCCTTTAGTTGTTGCTATTGAAGAAACTAAGGATCTGAGTCAATTTTCTATTGATGAGTTGCATGCATCACTAATCAATCATGAACAGAGGATGAATAGATCACATGCAAGTGTAGATCAGGCTTTTACATCTCAGACAACAGGTAGTCGTGGCAAAAGAAGAGGAAGTTTCAGCCCAAGAGGCAGAGGAAGAAGTCCATCTAGAGGACGTGGCAGTGGTTCATCAAACTCAAGTGGAAGAGGATATAATCAAGAACAGAGTTATGGTCAGAGACAAGATAAGTCTCATGTTCAGTGTCATTATTGCAAGAAGTATGGGCACTATGCTTATGATTGCAAGAAAAAGCAATATGATCAGGAGAGACAAAATCAAAATCAGGTGGAAGTTCTATTTCTAAACCTATGTTTATTGATGCACAAGGATTGCCAAGCAATACCTTCTTTATCCCCTATTGAATGTAATTTGTCAAAAGAGAGTCCATGTGATGTATGGTATTTGGATTCAGTCATAGTAATCACATGACATGTAATCTAGATTTGTTTTCTAGTTTGGATGATTCAGTTAAGAGTGATGTAACTCTTGGAAATAACAATATTGTGTCTATGAAAGGAAAAGGCATGGTTAGTATTCTAACAAGACAGGGGAGCAAACAAGTATGCAAGATGTTTACTATGTTGCAGGTTTGAAACATAACCTTATGAGTATTGAAAAACTGGTACAGAAAGGATACCGAGTCTATATGGAAGACAATGAGTGCGTGATTGTGGACAAAGCTCCTAGCACTCAGTTGATTGAAAAAGTGAAGATGAGCAGCAATAGGATGTTTCCATTGATTTTGAAACCTGGAAAGAAGAAGAAATCAGATCTGCTTGCAAAGAAAGTCATGCGTTAAGCCAAATCAGTCTTTTGTTGAGTCCTGCGCTCAAACAGATGAGTCCTGCGCCAATGAAAATCAGGTCTGCGCTACAGTAAGCGAGTCCTGCACTGATTCCTACGTAAATATAGTTGAGTCCTACGTCTGAAGGAACACAATCAGATTTTCATTCAGTCATGAAGGATGAAACATGGCTTTGGCATCTAAGGTATGGACATTTGAATTTTGGAGGTTTGAATTTATTATATAGAAAAAATATGGTTAAAGGTTTGCCATTGATTCAGAAACCGGAAAGGGTATGTGAAGGTTGTATTTTGGGAAAGCAACACAGAGATTCATTCCCAGTTGGCAAAACAAAGCAAGAGCAAGTGCACCACTTGAGATTGTACATTCAGATTTATGTGGACCTATGCAGACAACTTCTATTGGAGGTTGTATTTATTTTATGACATTCATTGATGATTACACAAGGAAGACATGGGTTTATTTTCTGAGAAATAAATCAAATGCCTTTGATACATTTCAGTAGTTCAAGGCATTAGTGGAGAAGCAAAGTGGATACTACATCAAAGTTCTCAGAACGGACAGAGGAGGTGAGTATGTTTCTAATGAGTTTATGAATTTTTATAGATATCATGGTATACACAAGCAGCTTTTTACTACTGTATACACCACAATGTAACGGTGTGGGTAGAGAGGAAAATAGAACCATCATGGAGATGGCAAGAAGCATGTCAAGGTAAAACATCTTCCAAATGAGTATTGGGCAGAAAGAAGCAACTTCGTTTATATTTTGAACAGTGTCCAACAAAACTTGTTAGGAACATGGTTCCTCAACAAGCATGGACTAATAGGAAACACAATGTTTCACATTTCATAGTTTTTGGTTGTGTAGTGTATGCACATGTACCTGATGAGATAAGGAAGAAGTTAGATAACAAAGGAGAAAAGTGTATTTTTGTTGGGTATTCAGAGAATACAAAAGCATACAAGTTGTACAATCTAGTCACTAGAAAGGTTGTGATCAGCAGGGATGTACAGTTTATTGAGAATGAAGCATGGGATGGAAGTATAGAGAAAAAAAGTGAGTATAGCAACATCTATTCCGCATGATGATATGACAGATGAAACTTTAGAGCAACAAGCTAATGTATCTACAAATCTTGGACATGCACCACAAGTTGTAGCACAAGCTACACCGCCATCTACAGTCAGGAGGTCACCAAGATTTCAGCCATCTTCAGCCATGCAAGAGACACCACAGGAACATCAGAAGCTACTCCATCACCAAAAAGTAGTCCTTCATCAAATGCTCCTACGCAGCGGAAAACAAGAAGTCTAAGTGAGATTTATAATGTTGATACAACTAATTCATTTTCAGTTTTTGCATTATTTTCTCAAGCTGCAGATCCAATATATTACGAAGAGGCTATAAAGAATGAAGTTTGGGAAAAAGCCATGGATGATGAGATTGATGCTATAGAGAAGAATCAGACATGGGAGCTAATGGATCTTCCAAAAGGAAAGGACGTGATAGGAGTCAAGTGGGTCTACAAGACAAAATACAATGCTGATGGAAAAGTACAGAAGCACAAAGCAAGGCTGGTTGCAAGAGGTTTTACGCAGCAATATGGAGTTGACTACAACGAAACATTTGCACCAAAAGAAGACGTTTGGATATGGTAAGAATGGTTTTAGCAATTTCGCAGCTCAAAACAAATGGCCTATTTATCGATGGATGTTAAATCAACATTCTTAAATGGATTCCTTCAAGAGGAAGTTTATGTAAATCAGCCGAAGGTTATGAGATCAAGGTCATGAAGGAAAAGTATACAGATTGAAGAAAGCACTCTATGGTCTCAAGCAAGCACCTAGAGCTTGGTACAATAGAATAGATTCTTATTTGATTGAGAATGGTTTCAGTAGGAGCAGAAGTGAGCCTACCTTATACACCAAGATAAATGAACAAGGTAAAATTTTAATTGTTTGTTTATATGTAGATGATTTGATCATTACTGGAAATCTATCTACAGAGTCATTCAAATCAGCCATGAAGAAGGAGTTTGAGATGACAGATCTTGGTCTTATGCATTATTTTTTGGGTATTCAAGTTCAACAATCAGAAGGTGAAGTTTTTATCTCACAAGAAAAGTATGCAAGTGACGTTTTGAAAAGGTTTAACATGTTGAATTGTAAGCCAACACCAACACCAGTTGCAGTAGGTTTGAAGTTGAGCAAAGAGGATGAAGGATCATTTGTGGATCCAACATTGTTTAAAAAGTTGGTTGGAAGTCTTATGTATTTGACGGCCACAAGGCCTGATATCATGTATGGTGTGAGCCTCATATCAAGGTTCATGGAATCTCCAAAAGATTCACATTGGCAAGCTGGAAAAAGAATTTTGAGGTATGTACGTGGAACAAGAAATTATGGAATTCTTTATTCAAGTTCAGATGAGTTCAAACTCATTGGTTATACAGATAGTGACAATGCTGGAAGTATAGATGATCGGAAAAGCACATCCGGCTATACTTTTCACTTTGGAACAGGAGTGGTTTCATGGGCATCAAAGAAGCAGCCCATTGTCACGTTATCTTCAGCAGAAGCAGAGTATGTAGCAGCAAGCAACAGAGCAACATGTCAAGTTGTTTGGATGAGAAGAGTGTTGACAGATTTACAACAGAAACAAGAGGAAGCTACACAGATTTTTTGTGACAACAACTCAGCCATAGCGTTGTCCAAAAATCATGTTTTTCATAAGAGGAGCAAGCATATTGATACGAGGTATCATTTCATCAGGGAGCTAGTAAACAACAAGGAAATTCATCTTGAATTTTGCAGATCCGAAGATCAGCTTTGCAGCATTTTTACAAAGGCTTTAGCAAAAGAAGTTTTCAAATATTTGAGAGATTGTTTGGGAGTATGTGATCCTGCACATGGCAGATCTGAAAAAGCAAACACAACTCTAGAAGAGTGAAAGCTACAGTTTGAAATTAAGGGGGAGTGTTGGAAATATGCATGTGATGCATATTTAATTCCAACCGTAGCTTTTTTTAGGAAAGCTAATTTTAGCTTTAGTCTTGTTTTAGTTTGCTTTAGTTAAGTTAGCTTTATCTTATTTTTATCATTAGATTTAATTCAAATAAATCTGTTTTAAATCATGCATAGCATGCAACTATTTTAAAGCATGAGTTTAGATTTAGAATGCTCAGTTGAAGAGCTGTTAGTGGGTGAGTTATTCTATTTAAATAACAGCAATTGTAATTGCTTTGTATGCACACACAAAGGTGTGAAATCTGCACAAGCAAGGAAGGATGTGCATTGAAAGCACACAACTGCACGCACAACTTGATTGTATGATGAAGCTTTTATTAAAGAGAGATATATCAAGCTCGAATGTTCATATGATGAAGTTATTTTATTAATGGAGATTATGAGATTTTTCTAAAAAATGCGTATCGGTGTAAAAATAAGGAGAGAATTTCTAGGTTTGGGTCTCTAATATTCATCCAATTACGTCCCAATTATAGAGTAACATAGTTATTTAATTCAAATACATGTGATGTGATTAAATTCATGGGGTTGTATGCTAGTGATGGGTTCGATATTGAAGTTTTTAGGAATGTTAGCGATGGTCATTCTTATTGTGGGTATATTAGTTGTTGTAGAGGTGAGAAATCTCATGGCAGCAACATATGAAAAAGAAAATTTGGGTGGCGGTGGAGGACTTGGTGACGGAGTGGTGGCGGTTTAGGCGGAGGGAGCTGGTGGCGGAGCCTGGAGGAGGTGTTGGGGGAGGTGGTGGTCTAGGTGGTGGAGCAGGAGGGGACCTTGGCGGAGGTAGTGGTGCTGGTGGTGGTCTAGGAGGGGAGCAGGAGGAGGCATAGGCGGAGGTGGGGGTGCCGGTAGTGGTGCGGAGGTGGTCAGGTGGCGAGATCCGAGGGAGGAGCTGGTATAGGCGGCGGTTTGGGTGGAGGAGCTAGTGGAGGTGCTGGGGTTGGAGGAGGTGCAGGTGGAGGCACCGGTGGTGGTGGTGGTGTTGGAGGAGGATTTAGTGGAGGTTCGGGTGGTGGTGTAGGAGGAGGTGCGGGAGGAGGATTCGGCGGAGGTGCGGGAGGAGGAGTTGGTGGGGGAAGTGGTGGAGGAGGAGGCTTCGGTGGTGGTGGTGGGGGTGGATTTTAAACTATGGAAAATTTTCTATGTTTTGTGTTGGTGATTACCATACGCCATTGAAATATTGGGCAGCTTATTGGAACAGAGATGAATAAAATGTTTGAATAAAATAATTTATAGTTATATATCATTTTATTGTGTTAGTGGAGGTGAAACTTAAATGCTAGAAAATATTGCTAAACATAAATACAATAAGATGCATGTTCGATGTATAATTAACATTTTCATTATTTTTGAGATGGCTTTTAGCATTAGTGCAGCCCTAAATTAAGTGTTTCAAATTTTCATTTGATTGAAAAAATGACCATATGTTTGTTTGAATAATTAGACATTTCATCAATCACCAATAAGTAGTGAGTTTATAACGTAAAAGTTTCCAAGCCAATAATTATGCTTCGTATTAGCTTTAGGATTTTAAATTTAAGCATTGATTTTGGCCTAACACTTATGGCTAAATTTACATTTCCATTTACTACTCTGACAATGACCGAGGGACAATTTTTAAATTTGAGCACTTCGATTTTGGCCTAACACTTATGGCTAAGTTTACATTTCCATGAGGGACATTTTGGTAAGGTGGTGGAAAGTTTTTGATAAGGGAAATTATAAGAGAACAACCAATGAATGCCTTTGAAAAAAGTTACATGGATTTGAAGTGCACAATTTAATCACTAAATCAATGGGAACCACGGATGACACAAAATAACAAACCACTCGAATTTATTGTTCATGCAAAATCTATCTTTAGTGCCTTGTTAAGGTGACTACAAAGCAATGAAATCTCATATATTACTGAACCGACAAATCCCTTTCTTAAACAAATAATAAGTTTGTGTAGGAAAATTGATGGTAAAAAGTTTTCTTGATAGGGAGAGGAGCCAATCATCGTGAATCATAATGTGGGAGGTTGTTAGAGCCACTTAACAATCATAATTTTTTTTTTTAAATACCCTTTTGGAGAGCATGATTTTTTTAATATACAGATTTTCTTTCAAAAAATTTGAGTATGTGGAAAATATATTTTTAAGGGATTTAAAATAAGTACTTTTGAATACAAAGGAATTTAAGGCAACCCATTAGTTGTGAATAAAATCACCTTTTATGGGTTGTTTATGTGTCATCATTTCATTGGTTCATTTATTGATGTGACTTGATGTGACTTACTTTATTGGCTAGTTTTTATTTCATTTTTAACTTTAATTCAAATGGTCATTGGCACTTTGTTTCACATAACTACTAACAGTCATTGGGCCATTCACGGTCATTGGCTCCTTTCCCTATTCTTTATGTTTGTTTTACCAATTTTTGAAGATGCAAAACTAAAAGCATGTTATAGTGAAGAGTCTTTCCACTTAAAAATTGACAAACATGTTATCAAGATTTTCAAATGGATTGAATAGGGAATGCATATTTAATCTGAAAGAATAGAGTGGGAAAAATCTTGTTTGACATGATTGCATTTCCATTTTCTTTTAACTATAGCTATAGTAATTTTGTGTCACAAAAATAATTTCAATGGTTTGTCACATTTAATATCTCTCATGATCCATTTAACAAGGCATAGATCCACCGCCTTTAAACTTGGGTTGGATGTAATGAGACCAAGAAATAGCTCTAAAACCAATAGTCCCATCCCATTTGATTCATAAATAATGACATATTAACTCGATTCAAATCTTCATACACCATATTGGATGGCATCCAACAAGAGTAGTCCACAAGTGTAGTAAAAATGATTTTAGGAGCTCCTTAATTTTCTAGCCAATGAAATAAAACAATTGCCCTAGTTAAATAGTTTATTATTTAGTGTTTTGAGGTACCAATTCCACATCTTTCAAAGTGAGCCTCCCAAACCAAATGGAATACCAAGATATCAAGTTATTTTGCAATGTTCAAAATTTTTCCACACTTTGGGAATGTGTGAGTAGAACCAACTTAGCACATCAAAAATTAATTTTATGTTGAGCTAATTGTGAACCTGACACAAAACAATACAAATATAAAATATCAAGGGTATTATTATAAACTCTTCTTCTAAATTTTGCAGAAATAGAAAGATGTTATCATAAAATTAAAAACTTATTACAACATTGTAAGATATGGAAATACCATATATGAACTTCAAATGATTATCTTTTTGCAATAGATAATCCAAAGTATCAAGAGTGAACACTAGGGTAAATTTTAGTGGTGAATATTCGTTAATCCAAGAATCTAATTCGTATTTGAAATTTGCATTTGATTTAATTTTTAGGGTAGGAATTAGGACTGGGTCACCTAAAATTTCTTGGTACTTAAGTTATTTTAAAGCGGTTTTTCACCTATTTACACCAATAGTCTAATAGTTCACCTAACATTTTCCTAATATATATATACTACTTACGTATTTACAATTATGTATGCAAATTTTGACTATTAATTACAAATCAATATTCCTCACAATTCCTTTACCCCTACTTGTTCTATCGTGGGCATTAAAGATTGAGATCGAGTGTATATTGCAATCCTCTAGCATTAAGGTATTTTTAATTGTTATGGTATGACGCAAATGTTATCGGTTGATAACACTATATAATATGTTATCGGTCGGTAAGATACATTGTGTTGCGAGCAACACAAACTATGCCACCAAAGCCGATAGCGTAATTGTGCCACAATAATATTTTCAATGGTTCGTCACATTTAATATCTCTCATGATCAATTTAACAAGGCATAGACCATGACCACTGTTAAACTTGGGTTGGATGTAATGAGATAAACCCAAAGTATCAAAAGTGAGCACCAAGGTAAATTTTAGTGGTGATTTTTCATTAATCCATGAATATTCTCCGGTTTTTAAAATTTACATTTGGTGAATATTTAGGGTAGAAATTAATTAGGACTGGATCACCTAAATTATCTTTGTACAAGTTATTTTTAAGGGTTGCCTCATCTAGCGTTTACTCCAATAATCGACTATTTTAATTCAAATCAACCTTTATCAGAAAATTAAATATTTCCACATTCGCTTTTTTATATATACACTAATAACATATTTACAATTATGTATGCAAATTTTGAATATTAAGTACAAATCATATATTCCTCACAATTCCTTTACCCCTACCCGTTATCTCATGGGCAATAAAGATCGATATCTACCGCATATTGCAATCCTCTAGTATTAAGGTATTTATAACTATTACGGTATGAAACAAATGTTATCGGTCGATAGCACTATATATGCTACCACTGATCAGCATACATTTTGTTACGAGTTGGTAGCACAAAATGTGCTCGTTGTATATATCTTCCCCCTTGGGTAGATATGGGAATAACAGAAGGTAAAGGGCGCACGACATAAGGTGTCGACATGAAGAAATTCATGCCTTGGCGCAGGTAAAGGGTGCACGACATAAGGTGTCGACATGAAGAAATTCACGCCTTGGCGCAGGTAAAGGGCACATGACATAAGGTGTCAACATGAAGAAATTCGCGCCAAGCGCGCAGTAAAGGGCGCGACGCATAAGGTGTCGACATGAAGAAATTCGTGCCTTGGCGCAAATAAGAGTATGTCGACATAAGGATGGATGTGCCGGGCGCATCTTCAGGAGGCGCAACATTTTGAGCGCTGACAGGAAGCAGACCCTGACCCAGATATTCAAATGGCCATAACTTTTCACAGGGAGCTCGGATTAACGCAAGGTTGGAATTTTCAGATATCTTTAATGGGTGAGAACAAATTCTTAAAAATGCAAAATACATTTGCCACTTTTGGGTTTTGCTAGGTTCTCACCTACCACCATAATGAGATGAATTAAATGCAACTTTGGAGGTGGTTGGGGTAGATTTAGATTTCCTCTCTCTTCCCTCTCTCATTCTTCCTATAAATTGTAAGGAGGGGCTTTTTTCTAAAGGTTGGACATTCTTGTTTTCCCCTCCCTTCTCTCTTTCGCAGTGAATTTGTGGAGTTAAAACATCCCATCTAAAACTATAATGCAACTTTGCCTCTTGGCACTTTGTAGTATATTGTGTCAATCTTTGGAGAAAATAATGCATGTCTATGGATGATTCTCAACCCTCTCTATGTTCATTTGCATCCTCTTAATCTTTCACCGCAAATCTGGGTTATCTCATGCATGATCTTGCCTTGCATTTTAATGGTTTGTGTTTATTGGCAAGATAGGTGTTCTTCATTCCTCCTGCATCACCTTTGTAGTTTAGGTTTTATTTTATGCATCTTCTTACCCCTGTCTCCTTGGAAAGTTAGTTTAGGTTTTGAGTAAACCATCTGCATTTTTACGTGTGCATCTCGAACAGAGGAATAGGAACCGGCCTTCATCCGAGAGAGATTTTCTGATTTTGCAAGGTCCACACTTGGGAAAAGCTCCATGTTATGCAATCGCATTGAGAGTCTCAACCCATTAGTTTGCAGACATCAGGGGTGCGTGATTCGCCATCAACAATTGCCACCGACCAGTAACACAAATCGTGTCAGCGACCGATAGCCTAAATCTGGACCATCGAGCAATAACATTAATTGTGCAATGAGTTGGTAGCATAAACTATTTTATCGTCCAATAGAAATGTTTATAATATTGTTCGGTAGAAAATATTATGCTACCATCCAACAACAATTTTATTACCATTCGGTAACATACAAAATGTTACCTTGAGTAGCACATCTTATCAAGATTCAAAAACCAGTGTATTCTGTCATTTGTAATTTTTAAACATACTTGCTAAAAAACTAATCTATTTTTAAATTACACTTGGATAGGTACAATGGACTATGTGAATAAAGAAAACAAGGTAGATCATATCAAAAGGAAAAGTAGCATATTAAATTATTTTAACCAGCCCAAAAAAATGTAGATCCAACTTGCATCCACTATAAACACATGTAACACTTAACAAATTATCATTAAATTTTTATTTAGTTTTTGTTAGTTAAGTTTAAATTTTAAAGATCATTTTCATAGTCAAACCCTTATTGTGTTTGAATGCGGAAACCCCTACTGATAATTGTATTCCACATGAAACAATTCACAAAGACATATTCCCTAAAGAAATAATTAACATTTCAGTAGATAAAGATATAATTGATGATGAAATGTCAGAGCTGGAAGATAATTCTCACTATCAAATGCCCATGCTGCAAAACAAACTAAAAAAATGTAAAAAACTCGCCAATATAGGCACCTAAGCACCCATACTGCTTGTGAAAAAAACAAAATACAAAATGCAAGCCAACATAGGCACCCATGCTGCAATTAAAATCAAAAACTACTAAAATGCACAAATGCATAGGCGCTCAGCACCCACTTTGCAAAGCACAGTGCCCCCAAGTGTTATACGATTTAGACTAAAATAAATATTTTTAGCTAAAAATTCAAAAAAATGAATTACTGTGGTAAAAGGAGTAACTGTGTCACTGTGGTCCATCCATTTGAAGCCTCGGTACTCCCTTACGTGGTCCGCATGGTTACTTCAATTGACTATTCTTGCCATTTCCTCGAGTAGGTTAGAGCTCAAATCAATAGTCAAATGGTAAGCAAATGTGGTAAATAACTTTCCATGATGGACTATATGCTCATTTGTACCTTTTGTAGCGTGTTTCTCACTCCCAAAGTGCCTCGAGACCACCATATTTCTTCTACAATTCCTCTAGCACTTGTCACGGTGATTATTTTTAATAAATAATTATTTTTGGTATGTTTTTACTACGCAGTGGGCATATTTTTGCTTCGACGGCCTTTTGTACTACTCAACGATTTTTTTGCCTTACGGTCACTTGTAACATTATCTCTTGATCAAGTTATTTCTTCGTAATATTTTATTCCATTAAAAATTAAACAATTTTTTTAAAACAATAAAAAAATTGATTTTTTTGGATAAAATAATTAAAAACCCAAAAATTGTAAATATTTTTTTCAAAAATTGGTAAACAACATGCATACAGCTGAAGCCTGTATCACTTGCATCATCCTCAAACATCAAAATTTTTCCTACAAAACCATCTTTTCGACGTTCTTGCTTATTCTTGTGTCAAAGACTTGCAGTCATCGTGATCTACCTCCATTAACAAATAGCTCGCATACTATGTCGGTCCTCCGTGTAACATTGTGTTACCAGTGGACTGTTTCATAGTCCATGAAATCTTTTCCATGGGACTGCTTGTGCCCTTTGTTATTCCCCTCACATGTATCCTTGCTTGGGGCACCATTTTTAACCCTTGTCGTTACAATACGAACATTCAGAACCGTAGCTTGATAAGAAAACATTGGTGCAACTATCTTAAACATTGTTTATTTGAGTTTTTGTGATTTTACTGGTTTATCTATTAGGTTAGTTGGTTTAATTTCTCGTTTTGCATTGCATTGTGTATCGATTGAGTTAGGTATTGTTTTATTTGTATTGCATTGAATTATGTGTATGTTGCATGGAGTTATGTGGCAATGGACAAATGTTCATAATTTAATTCTTTATGTTATCTTACAGTTTTGTTCATTTCAATAAAGGTCGATGATGTAGACCTATCGAAAAAATGATATATATAGGTTGCTTTATGAAAGGTTGGATGCAAAGATTGGGCTTGTCCTATATTCTCCATTAATCATTTTTCTCCATTATCATTTATGATCACTACTAATTTTTCTTCCAAATCACCCAGGGCAATAAACAACAATGTTTATCCCTATCCTTATTTATTCTCAATACCCAAGGGTTTCACACCCGTTATATCCTATTTCTTCTATCTATTTCAATCATCGATTGACTATTCTATCACCCCATCGACACTCGAGGGGCCATCCTTCATCCTAATAATTTTTCTTCAAAACATTTCTTGTTTATGCTTGTCTACTATATTTGAAGAGAAGTCACTTACTTCACCTCAAACAAGGGCAAATGTAGACACCTAAATTCCACTTTTGCAATCTTATTACCAAATGCACACAAATCACTCTCATTCTTGCCAAATCCATTATAATTAGTAGTTTTCACTAATTAACTAACGTTCCTTACCAATTTATCCAATTAACACCACATTTTTATTGTGTAACCCCTTTCACATTCATGATGCCACTTTACGATGAATCATAAGCCAAAATCCTCTTCAAAACAGACAATTAGTGTTTATAAGCTAATTAAGCCTATTTTGCCCTCAATTTTGTCAATATGCCGTAATATTAACTCAAACCCCTCTTCCAACCACTCAAAATCACCCCATTCACCTCCAAAATGTCTCATCAAGCTTCAAAATCTTATCCTATCCTTCTATTTGACCCTAAGTGGTTTATTAAGGCTCTTTACCTCTTAATCACTTGGTAATTTGCTAATTGTGATTAGCAAGGCCCGATCATGATTAACAATTCTAATCTAATTTGGGGCTTTTAGTCCCACATGCACCGAGAATACATGTTTCTCCCAAAAGGAAAACTATAAAAAGAGTGCACCTCATTCCTTTATACTTTACACCATGATTTGATTTGCATCTCATATAATACATATGATTCATAGCCAAGTTCAATCCTTGCCTAAAGCCTTCAACAAGGTTAGTAGATGAATATCTAAAGTGACTTAACAAGTCATTTGGAGAGTTTATTTCACCATTGTTTGGAGTAGCAACCATAACCATTTGATTTCCCTCTTAGGTCTATTTAGGCCCATGTTAGGTAATTACAACATATTAGTAGGCATGTTTAGTCGATTTTGAATTTTTTCACACTAGTTAATCATTCCTTTTAGCTTCTATCTCAATGTTACATTCCTAGACTTAAAATCCTTAGCTATTAGGTGGCAATGGTGTAAGCATTCCTTCATTAGCTTTGTTATTTACATTGTAAAATTTTAGTGTGTCATCATTTTCAAATCTTTATTATAACCAATTGTTCTGGGAAGCTATATTATCATAAATAGAATGGCTAGGGACCACAAAGTTCCAAGAACCGATTCTTGAAAAACTAGCATAGCAATATCTAATATTTCCATTATTTTATCAATTGCCCCAATTCTCCATTGAGAGTGAATTATGTTCTATTAGTCTCCCGTGGTCTCTCGGACTTTCTACTCCATGTTTTATATTTTATTGAAGGATGTCACTTGCTAAACATAAACTTGAAAAGGTGAATTTCCTATGTGAATATTATTTTTCAAAAATCTATATGGTTGCAGAGATTTGATTTTTTTTTTTTTTTTTTACATTTCAGCTCTAAATTCTAGACCCCACTCTTACAAATTATTTATTGTTTAATAAGCGTAAACTTAAGCGTGAACTCAACTACCATCACAATGTACGCTACCAACTTCATCAAACATGAACTCAAACTTTATATATATATATATATATATATATATATATATATATATATATATATATATATATATATATATACATATATATATGTATATATATATACATATATATATGTATATATATGTATATATATATATATATATGTATATATCTATATATATATATATACATATATACATATATATACATATATATAGATATATACATATATATACATATATATATATGTATATATATATATATATATGTATATATATATATATATATATATGTATATATATATATATATATATATATGTATATATATATATATATATATATATATATATATATATATTGAAAGAAGAGGACATAATCCACTCTCTTCCGAACATATTTATACTTTTTTTTTTACTTACAAAATGAAAATGATAAAACAATTATTTTGTTCCTATTTATCCATTTGCGAACATGAAATGAACTTTATCCCTATCGAACATGAACTCTAGCTCTAACCTTGTGATTGTAAACAATAAACTTGAATACGATGTCTTTGTGGTTGTAGAAAATTAAGATATTTGTGTTTTCTTTTGAATTATGATAGTTGAAAATTAATAAAATTTTCTATAATAGTTTATATCCTCAAATTTTAGAACCACAAAACCTGTTTCTTGGTTTGAACTTGTTCCTATTTTGTTTCTCCTTTTTATTTCCCATCCATTGAATATGTTCTGAATCTTCACGTTGTGGTGTTCCATGGAGATCATAATGAGTTTGTGCCTCTTAAACTACCATCGGTGCATCTTGGTGTAGACGATGTCGGTGCGGTGAAGTTTGAGATAGTTAGTTTGGGAACAATAAATCAATAAATAGATTATATGGGCTTGGAAGATGAAAAAACTGCGAGAAGAATCATAACACCATCATCTTTTAAAATTGTTTTCCTACAAATCGTTTTGTTCATTTCCACAAATTAAAAGTTTTTTTGAAAAGTACACATATGGCCACAGATAAAGCTATTGCCATTGATTTGGGAATGACCTACACAAGGAATTGATTGGAAGTTTAGTTTATGAGAAAAATATCATTTGTTTTAACTGATGTATTGGTTAGTTTTTGATCTGAAGTTTAGTTTATGGGAAAAGGATTATTTTTCTGGTTTCTATTCAAACTGTGTCTTGGATAGTTTTATCCTACACAAGGCATGTGAACTGTTTGATGAAATGCCTCAAATGGTTGTGGTCACACAAATCATTACAATTATTGCAGTGATATGCACATAATGGATTTGTTGAAAAAACCTTAGAAATTTTCAATCAAATGCAACTGGAAGGTGTAAAGCTGGACTCCACAAAATGCCTAAAAGATTTGTTAGGTGTTGTACATTTTGGATACCTAAACAAAAATGAAGCTGCCCATTGAATAAGGGCCCAACAAATGGCACATTTTCTAAAAATTATTTTGACCTCATTTGTAGCCAAAACGAGCTTTGGGTATTGAGTTCCATAGCTAGTATGGACTTTTGCCATTTTTCTATTGCTTCTTTTTAGCTTAGTGTTCACAAGAAATACTTTTTACATTCTATACTTGCACTCACATTGACAATCGATACTATTGTTATGTAGACCCCATTTTCTATGTGTGTTATTTTGCTCACCTTTTCCTTTTGTGTTTGGAGTCTACACTATGATTGGAATTTTATTTATTTTTGTTTGGAATTTGGTGGAAGTTTTAGCTTTGGTAAACACGGGAATTTATGGCCTTTAAAATTTTTGGGGATCTTTCATTTTCCCCTTTCCCACATAATTTTATTTCATCTCATAATGTGAGATGCCATCATGGTATTATTTTTCACATGGCTTAACATTATGTCTATGTCTTGATGCATGATTTCCATTGTCTTTAGCTTGGATTTTGTTCTAGGTTTTAGATTGTAGCATTGAATTTTGGTCTATATTTGTATTTACTATGTTTACTTTTGTGCTTCTTTTATGGGTGTGCCTAGGTAGCAATGTTAGTGATCTCCATACATTTGACATCTACATCCATGTTCAAGAGTGTAGTTTATTTTGTTTTTCACTTTTTCTATTTTGAAAAGGTGTGTAGCATATATGTGTTTCTTATAGTGCATTTGGATGGTTTCCTTTTCCACATTTATCCGGTATCTCGGTTCATATACATAAAATGTAGTAGGTTTGGATTTAAGTTCTTTTAAAACACATATAAGTATGTATCTCCATTACTATTAGTTTGGGTCATTTTTCTCATTGGCAATGTTAGTGATACGTAGACATTAGAGATTTGCATCTATGTTCGGGATTGCAGTTTATTTTTGTTTATTTTTTCTATTTTGGGTATTTATCATATATGTGTTTCTTATAGTGTATTTGGATGGTTTCTTTTTCCACATTTATCCGGTGTCTGGTTTGTATACATAAATTGTAGTAAGTTTGGATTTAAGTTGTTTTCGGACACATATGAGTCTCAGTATCTCTTTAGGACATTTTTATTGGTTTGTTCTTGCATATGCACTCACAGTTGGGGAATCTTTGCCATCAAAGAAAAATATAGAAATTTTTCTTCATTTGACCTTTTGATGCTTGAAATATTCTTTTTTAGTCGTATTTGGCCAAAAGCTATGTGTGAATCACTTATAAGTTTGAAGTATAAATGAAGAGCATAATCCAAAAGCGTAAGCACAATCTTTCATTTGATTTGGAGGTTTGTAAAAGGTTTGCAAGTGTGAGAAAAAATAAACATTTTCACCATTTTAATGGTACATTGTCTTTCATTTGTAATGTAAGATCAAGCTATAGTCCCCGCCTTTTTCTTACCATATTTTCTTTCTAACTCATTACTTTTAGTAGATTTTGGACATGGTTTATAGCTCTATCGGGATATAATGTGATTGTAGTTGGATCTTTTGATGGCTCATATGATGGTTAAGACGTGAAGTGCCAATCTAGTAGTGATTATTATCATAGATTCATTTCAACATATGATTTTGGTTTTAACAAGATACATGATACGATTGGTCCTATTGAATTATGTTGGATTTATGTTATCATTTCATACTTTGATAGCATTGGTGTATTTTGGCTATAACATATTATCATGATTATTGTAGTTGGAGCTCATATCTTGCTTAATTATGGATGCACGTTGATAGTATATGATCATCATGGGTTGATATTTATTATTGTGTGTTTTATCATGCTAACCATGATTATTGATTATCATTATTTATTGGATATATATATATATATATATATATATATATAGAGAGAGAGAGAGAGAGAGAGAGAGAGCATATTAAAATTTACCATGGGTGTGTATATTATAGGCATAGGGAGAACGTGGGTTTGGGCGGTAACTCAAGATGCACAAGTGACCGATGGGCTAGGTTGAGTTTAAGCCTTACATGATTGATTGTATCCTTTTGTGCATGTTTTGTGACGTAAATTTTAATGGCACCATGGGTTACTCCAAAAAATTTGTAATTGTGTTTTATTAGTATTTTGTAGATTAGTTTAGGGGACCTAATGGTCCCCACTTGTATTAGAAGTGTATTAGATTAATTAATTTTGTTTTTGGGAGGTTGGGGTCACATAAACACCCCTTGGGTGGGCCCCACAACCTCCATTCTTGTGTCATTTTTCCAAACCCGAAATTGGGCTAAAAGGGCAATTTTTGGGACCCCTTTCATCTTTGGGGGTTCTCTTTTCATGAAAAAGAGCCCTTGGACCCTACCTATAGGTAGGGGGCTTCATTTCTTGGTCAAATGGGAGTTTTCCTCCCATTTGACCTCTCACAAGTCACCATTATTGTAAGAATGGTTGGGTGGTGTGTTTCTAAAAAGTTGGATGGAGTTTGACTTATTAGCATTTATGGGAATTTGGGGGTTTAGTTCTTAAAATGATTTTGTTTTACTCTCTTTTTTATTTTTTGGAATATTGGGTTGAGGGCAAGAGAGGGGTGACACATCTCACCCTCTCATTTAGGAGGATATTTTCCTTGCTTCTCTTCATATACATCCTCATGGAGGAGGAAAAGGGATTTTACTTGTCATTTTTACATTTTGATTTGGGAGTTGAGCTTGGAGCTTTGGCTTTGGAGTGGATTGGATAGCTTAAAGACTTGGAGAACATTTAGAGGTAGGATTCTTGTGCCTTCTTTTTTTTATTGCATGAATATGAAAAAGAAAATTGATGTTGTATGTGATCTATGTTTTGAGTGTTTTTGTATGTTTATGACTTGGTTTGTTTATTTTATTTTCTCCATCCATCATGTGGTTTGATGGATTTTGGAGTAGTGTGGGGGAAGAGGGAGGGAATTTCCCTCTTACCACATGGATTGATGGACAAGCCATGTTGGCATTCTTTATATTTGTCCCCTCATATGGTTTGAGGTGGGGAAGGTTGTTCATATGGTTTGAGGTGGGGAAGGTTGTTCATATGGTTTGAACCTCCTTCCCCATCCTTGGAAAGGAAACCCAATGAGGTTTGAAAATCCTCCCAAGGAGGAATTTTGGTGCTTGGGAGGAGAAATAAGGAGGGTGTGTTTGCATGGAGGGATAAGGAGGGCTTATGGAGTTATTTTTATATGTGTTTCCTATGGTTGGATCACACCTTTGACATACTTAGATTTATCATCCACTCTTCCCTATTGAGGGAAAACATGGAGTTTTCTCCTCTTGTGTTTGGTGGTATTTTGGTGTTTTGTGTGTGAAATGTCTTTGTATTGTGTTGTTTTTTCTTGTTCATTACCCTACCCACTTGTGCATACTTGAGGATTGCTTGTTCTCTCTCTCCATGGGCTTGGAGGGAGGCTAGCATGTCCTCCAATCTTTGGAGATGGCATGTGATGATGCCAATAGGTTGGGAGGAAACCAAGCCTTTCTCCTTGTGATTTGAAGATCTTATGGCATATGCGGTTTTAGCTTGAATATTGTTGGAGAAGATTGAATACTTTTTTATGTTATTCCCAACTTTTGGGAGGTTTCTTCACTTGGAATTTATTTGGATTTGTAAATGATGTAATGTCCATTGTATAGAGTTAATATTTTTGGGACATTATTATGTGTTTTGTATTTGTAGGGATTTTGTAGAGCCACCCTCTTGTGAAGGAATGTTGTTATTTGTAAGCTTGATTTGTCTTCTTGTTACATGATGTGCTTCATACATGCTTAGAGCATGTTGTATTACTCATCTATCTCGTTGTAAAAGCTTACCTATTATTACTTTGGGATTGTGGTGTAAACATTTTTCAAATGGAAGGTTGAAATGTGTTGTAATTACATGGAATGTTGTGGAAACAAAACTATGATGCTTCATGTTAAAATAATTTCTCCATTTCTTGTTTTGAAAAGGTAGAAAACTTTAGGATTGGAAACTTATGGAAAAGTTGGTTGCTTGTATATTTTGGGAAGAAATGTAAGGGAACTCTTAGTCTTGCTTTTGAGATTTTCACCCAACTATGTTAATGGAAGTTTATGAATAGTATGTAATCATTGAAAGGAATTTTTAATATCTTACAAACTATGGAATGGAAGGAATGTATCATCTCTTGTCTTGAATGATTTTGCAAAGTAGCAAATGTAAGGATTATGTTGAGATGAAATAAAATTTTCATTTGTATTCTATATAATTAGTTCTTTCTTAAGAGGAAGGAGGTATTTATTTATGTCTATTTTAAGCTGTTAAGGATAGATGTCTTCTTTTAAAAGTTATGAAGATAAATTTAAATAGGAAAAGAAAAAAAAACCAAATTTTGTGTACAATCCTTAGTTTGAAAATGTGAAGAAATGGAAGATTTTTTTGTCTTGGCTTAAAAGAATTATTTTATTAAATTCCTTACTCTAATATGTTAGACTTTGGAGAGAGAGAGTATAGTGAGTACACTATAAATGTAGTTCATCCTTATTCTCCTTAGACTAGTTGTTGTGAGTTCTTAAGAGTAGATTTGTAAATATGTTGTTCTTATATGTTTCTAGATTTTTGATGCAAGTAAGAGTGTTTTAATTCATTTCCTTGTTCTTGGAAATAATTTGATTTCTCTTGTTATACATTTTTCCTTTATAGAGTTGTATATTTAAAAGTAGGCTAGAGAAAGTGGATTTATTTTATGAACTTAGCTCGATAAGTTTCCTCTTCCTTCCACACTTGTACAAGCATTTACACTAGGAAATTAAAATCTTTCATATGTATATATTTACATATATAGCCTTTATTTATTAAAAATATAAACTAAATAAATACACCTCCTTTTGCAAACCTAGTAAAGTCATGACCGTGGAAAAGAGATCAACTAAAAGATATAAACTAAAATACATGAGAGAGAGAGAGAGTATGTTATTAAATATAAAATGTAACTAGAATTTCTTTCTTTGTTTTAAAAAAAAAATGTGTAAATGTAATTGGTGGATTCAAACGAAAAAATATCAGATTTTCTTAATAGTCATCCAAATGTCAAAACCTCCTCCATACAACAAAATAATAAATGGAGTTCCTCGTCCATGGCCACCCACGTAGCAAGGAAATTATATAAAAAAATGTTGTTCTTCCATGGCTACCACTTAGAAACAACGCTTCTTAAAATAAATAAAAATAAAAGAATAAACCTATAGGAAAGATGAAATATTTTCTCTTCTGGTATCTACAAGATCTACAAAATAAAATCAGAAAACCCTCTTTAGATTTGATATATATATAATATTCCCCTATTGGTAGAACATAAAAATATAATAATAAATGAGACCCCATGTAAACAATGAGCACAAAAGAAGTTGAATTCATGGCCACCTAGAGTTCAAGCAAATCCTTTAAAATCTCTCGTTCTTCAAACCAATGTAGTCAACCATCAAAGAAGAAAACAAAAAAAAAAGAGAGAAAAACATTCCAAGAGAAAATAAAGATTAAAAAAATAAGTTAGGGTTTTGGTATTGATTAGGGCACATGAAATCCTATGGCTAAGATTAAAAGAATCTAATGGCTATTGAAACTTCTTCATACCTTAGGTTTGAATAAGTTTATTTTTAATGGTTAAATAAATCTTTCCCCCTATTCCACGTTGGAAAAAGAAGAGAATGGGTTTTAATAATATTAAAGGATGCCAATCACTTTTAGGGGGAGTAAAATATTAAAAGTTATAAAGGGTATATTAAGGGAAAGATTTTAATATTTGAGTGTTTAAATAAATTTGAATAGGCTTGGTTTATAAAAATGATAAATATCGGTTAAAAATTAATGACTTTTAGGTTTACGATATTTCTCACCTTTTTCGTAAATTTTTCTTTTGGGTGATAAAGTCGTTTTAAACACTGGGAAGTTCTTACTCATGAGAATTTTAGAATTTGGCACAAGTAATAATAGTTCTTTTGTTTGAAAAAAATTAATTGTTAAAAAAATCACTTGCGATTAATTGTTATCTAATGTTATATATATAAAAGAAACAAAAACAACAATAATAATAATAATTTAAAAAATTGTATCCAATTTTATGAGATAGTTGTTTGTGTTTTGTGTCTCGAATATGGGGCATTACATTTGGTATCGAGCTCGAGATCCAAACTGAGCATCTTGGAATTGTTTGAGTGTTTAACACTCAACTTCCCCATCTAGCAATAAAAATTCTACTAAACCATTGCATTTCCTCCTATGCCAATTGAATGCACAATAAGGCATAGGTCAAATCACCTCTCGAATAACCGCGTTGGAGCAATCCTTCTGCTAACATGATGGGTGGTGAATGATTACCAACTTGGATGAGTAAATTTGTGACAATAGAGCCATCGGTGGTGATTGGAACACAAATTTTGATCACTTAATTTGTTTTAAAACAATTGGTAAAATTTAAGAAAAATTCATTCAAAAATAGTGTGCAAAATGGCTTTGTGGCTCCCATAGTGGAGATCGATTTGGATGATCATGTTCTCTAGTGACATGGGAAGTCACAAAAACATTTAAACCCAACTTATAAGATCATTGATTTAATTGAAGGCATTTTGAGCTCAGTTGATTGCATTGTTGTTTGGGACAACAACTAAAATATAAGAAAATTTGTTTCGATTTGGACCTATAGTTTAGGGAGCTTTAGTAGGAAATTAAAATCTATGACTTCTAACCTTTAGTATTTCTACATGTCAATTGGTTGCAAAAATTAGTTTTGAGAAAATGGAATGGGGAGTTAGTTTTCCAAGCATGTTTAGGAGGCCTCTAGTCATTCGACACAAAAAAAACTAGTCAATCACATAAATTAGCTTCAGAAATGAGATCATAGTTCTAGAGTTAAGTTTATCAAAATTTCATGTTCAGTAAGTTGCAAAATTCTCTATATATAGTAAATAGATGAGAATTGATAGAATGAGTTTTTGAGTTGTGATCTCTTGTTTTGAAACCCATTTTGTAGCCAATTTCACTAAAAATATGTTGAAATGCAATAGCAAAACTTTAATAGTTGGCCCGAGAAGGTGCTTTCCAGTTCAAGATTCATTCATCTATTTTGGGTGTTGAATGTCTTGTTTGACTCCCTATATAATATAGAATTGGTTGGAAGATTTTTTTACCATTTGGGTATTGGGTACTTGTTTGGTAGGCCCTTTTTATAGTTATTTTGGATAGATCGTAGGATAGAGAATTGGATCTTATTGAACCGTTTAACTTCTTAGGACACCCTTGGAGGGTGAAATATTTTATAATATGATTATCATGATGTCTTATGGGTTCTCTAGGTTGAATTTTATGACCCAAACAAATTATATGCTAAGAGGCATTCTTGAATGCTAATTGCTTTGGTTTAGCTTGGTCATTTTGGACATCGTAAAAAGTCTAGTTGTTGGTTTTGGAAATAAGTAGTAGTTCGATATAAGAGTGTAGAATTGTTCCTTGGTCTAAGAAATATGTTTAAGGTGTTTGGTTAATTGTTTCCTCTTTGAGTGATCCATTGTTTTGGGGAAACTTGCTTGCAATGTTAAGGACACCACATTTAAACCTAATAAAACCCTTTTGGTATGGGCATAAAATAAATAATTGTACCTTGTATAGAACCACTTAACAAGATAAAATGGTCTTCCACGTCTTGAAATTTCATTATTATTAATTGGAATAATTTCTACCCTCATGTTTATGTTACTAATCTCAAATTTATAACCCTCTTTATAAGGAAATTTACCAAACAACCTTATAACCTTACTTATCCTTTCAAAAGTGTATTCTAAATTTAGCATACTTGGATGAAATTTTTTGCTAATGTAAACTCCTCTAACTTGTCTCTAAACAATATATGATAAGGGGAAAGGAATTCCTAGTGTCTCTTTTTATACGATGGCCTTATACGAAGTGATATTTCATATTCTTCTAAGTAAACTAAGTAGCCCTTGAGCTATTGGAAACTAACTCTAGTTTACACAACTTAAAATTCTTATCAAATCCCTCAACATAACTTTTGGATTAACTTCAGTAATGTTCGAATTATTTTAACCCTCCTTGAGCTCGACAAGCCCATTTTCATACTATGATCCTTTATTAAGTTTTGTTCACAATGTAACTTGATTAAATCATTTCACCTTAGAGATACACTTGTAATAATAAACCTCCTCGAATTGATTAAAATGTTCCTAATTAATCATGTTTATGACACTAAGATTTATGTGTAGAAATCATGGAATCACCCTCTCTCTAACCTTATCTGGATCTAGAAGAACATTGATTATGCAAAAAATAACAACAATCTCTCATTCTCTCTCTTGGTAAAAATAAAATAAAATAAATTAGTGTCGATTGCTCTCTTGGTTGGGTGTTATGGTGTACCAACAATGGTGTTGACCATGAAATTACAAGTAATATGGTGATAATTAACACACACAAAAAATATATATATACACACCTATAATAATGGTACTTATATATAAACAACAATGTTTGGTAATGTAAATGGGAAAACTTATCGAATATGTAATTAAACAACCTTGGTTGGCCAACAATGTTATCATTTTTTACCCTTAAAATCTAAAATTGAGGTGATCATAAACTATTGTTTCAAATGGAATAAGTAATGTTTATTAATCTTAAGTTATGTGATATTCATATAATATGGATTACACTCTAAAAGTTGGTCTTATGTAAGTAACTTAGGCATTGTGTTGTCATTCCTAAGTTCTAGGTGAGAAAGTAATGTGAATAATCGAAGGTTGCAATGGTCTCACAACTTTAATATGCCTTTGGCTACTTAACTCTTAGGAGAATCTTGCGTAAGATATCCTTCACATTACAAAATCTCAATAATTTACTATAAGATAAATGATGTAACCCCCTTACAGTAAGGACTAATAATAACGTTTATCTATTCATTTTCACCTCCACGGGGTGAAGACGACCTTTGTTATCAGTGTAAACACTAATTAAGCAATATAAATTTGGAATTGTTGTCGAATCTATTTTTTTGGGGTACACTTAAAAAATGGCCTCCTTTGTTTCATCATTCAATACGGTGGAAAAATTTGAGAAATAAAATGCACCCTCTTATTAAGAAGTATATTTATATACATCTCTTATGACCTAATGGGTCATTTATGACCAAATAATTTTTGAGTAAAAGTTAACATAAATTCCAAAATTGAGAAGCGTAAGGCTATACTTTCCTTAGGGGAAAATGTGTGTTGACCTCTTTTACTCTTGAAGAAGGTATGAACAGAAAAGTTGTTGTATCAGTTCATGTGGTATATTTATTATTTACATAGTATTTTGATAGGTTCAGGAAACATTCCCTTTGAATGGATTTTATTTTTCCTAACTCATTCATATTTTCTCTTGATTATAGTAATTAAGAAACGATAAAATTTAAGTAAAAACTTATCATATGTCTTATTGAATTGAAAATTTGTTGTTTGTTGATTTCATTAAGTAAATGTGGCTTTGTAAGGATGTAGAAAATGCAAAAAAATTGTTTTGTCATGGTGATAATTTTTGTAAAACTTATAAACAATAATAAATTAAACTATCCCTTATGAGTTTTCTAAAGCAAATTTTGAACCAAAATTTAGATGTCTAGAAAAAGGGTACATGTTATAACCAAACTAGAGAATCAATCCTAACTTGATGATTGGATTATATATATATTTCACCCAAAATTTATTGGTACTATCATTATGTGAATGTAAAAATAATTGTCAAATCAAGTCATCACCCTTAATTATGCTTGGTATTATGTGAATCTTCATCCTTGACCTTAATGAATAATGCAGATGTTAGGATCATTTTGGAGAGGCTCGTGAACCATTTTTCAAAATTTAAAGTAATGGTGAGCTAGGAGGTGAAACCACACGTAAAATTGGAAACTTTTTTTCTCTCTTGTGTGTAGTATTTGTGGCACCTTGGATGGTTTCCATGAGTGGGCTCATACACATCATGTACGTATAACTTGATTACCATTTTATAACAACAATTATGTTCCTTTGGTTCACCCATCAATAGTTTCCTTTAAATGTGGGCCTTATGTTGTACATCCACTTATGTGGAAACCTTGTAGGAAAGTTAGACGATGATGCAAATGAATCCTTTGGAAGCTACAATTTTCCATGATTAATATTCTCCTATTTGAAATACACTTGAATTGGCATCATGTTATATATTTAGTGAGGCGTGTTTGTTAAGACAAAAAAAATATAGCTCCCTTAAAGCGACCTTGATATTGGACATACACTATGTGTGACCATTTAGAGGTTTAGACAATTATGATAATAACAATTTCCTTGTGAGCTACAAATTTTTTAATTAAATTACTCTAAATAAGAAAAAACACTTAATACAAGACCAAGATTGAATTGGTGGGACATGCTTGTTGTAACTAACAACCGCATGATAGATACGATACCTCATGGGGTTATATCCCCATCTCTTTTAGATGATTTCTAGGAGGAAGTCAAATTTTAGGAGAGCTGGATGAAGTACCCACCCTTTTCTTACCATAGTTTCTTGTTGACTCATTACTTCTAGTAGATTTTGGACATGGTTTATAGCTCTATCTGGATATTATGTGATTTCATTTGGATATTTTGATGGCTCATGTGATGGTTAGGGCGTGAAGCGCCAATCTAGTAGTGATTATTATCATAGTTTCATTTCAACACATGATTTTGGTTTCAGTAGTACATGATACAATTGATCCTATTTGACCTATGATGGATTTATGTTATCATTTCATACTTTGATAGCATTGGTGTATTTTGGCTATAGCATATTATCATGATTATTGTAGTTGGAGCTCATATCTTTCTTAATTATGGATGCACGTTGATAGTATATGACCATCGTGGGTTGATATTTATTATTGTGTTGTTAGCATGCTAACCATGATTATTTATTGTCATTATATATATATATATATATATATATATATATATATATATGGATATGGTAGGTATGATAATATTTGCAATGAGTATGTAGAGTATAGGGCACGGGGAGAACGTGGAATTTAGGGTGGTAACTCAAGATGTACAAGTGACCAAGCCTAGTTGAGATTTTAAGCCTTGCATGATTGATTGTAGCCTTGTGTGCATGTTTGCATGACGTAAATTTTAATGGGCACCATGGGTGACTCCAAAATTTGTAATTAATGTAATTGTGTTTTATTAGTCTTTTGTAAACTAGTTTAGGGGACCTAATGGTCCCCACTTGTATTAGAAGTGTATTAGATTAATTAATTTTTTTTTAGGAGGTTGGGGTCACATAAACACCCCTTGGGTGGGCCCCATAACCTCCATTCTTGTGTCATTTTTCCAAACCCGAAATTGGGCTAAAAGGGAAATTTTGGGACCCCTTTCATCTTTGGGGTTCTCTTTTCATGAAAAAGAGCCCTTGGACCCTACCTATAGTAGGGGGATTCATTTCTGGTCAAATGGGAGTTTTCCTCCCATTTGACCTCTCACAAGTCACCATTCTTGTAAGAATGGTTGGGTGGTGTGTTTCTAAAAATTTGGATGGTGTTTGACTTATTAGCATTTAAGGGAATTTGGGGTTTAGTTCTTAAAATGATTTTGTTTTACTCTCTTTTATTTTTGGAATCTTGGGTTGGGGAAAAGAGAGGGGTGACACATGTCACCCTCTCATTTGGGAGGATATTTTCCTTGCTTCTCTTCATATACCTCCTCATAGAGGAGAAAAGGTGATTTTTACTTGTCATTTTGCATTTTGGATTTGGGAGTTGAGCTTGGAGCTTTGGCTTTGGAGTGGATTGGATAACTTAGAGACTTGGAGAGAATTTTGAGGTAGGATTATTGTGCCTCCTTTTTTTTATTGCATGAATTTGAAAAATAAAATGGATGTTGTATGTGATTGTGTTTTGAGTGTTGTTGTATGGTTATGACTTTGTTTGTTTATTTGATTTTCTCCATCCATCATGTGGTTTGGTGGATTTTGGAGTAGTGTGGGGGAAGAGGGAGGAATTTCCTTTTAAAGCATGGCTTGATGGAAAATCCATGTTGGCATTATTTATATTTGTCCCCTCATATGGTTTGAGGTGGGGAAGGTAGTTCATATGGTTTGAACCTCCTTCCCCATCCTTGGAAAGAAAACCCAATGAGGTTTGAAAATCCTCCTAAGGAGGAATTTTGGTGCTTGGGAGGAGAAATAAGGAGGGTGTTTTTGCATGGAGGGATAAGGAGGGCTTATGGAGTTATTTTTATGTGTGTTTCCTATGGTTGGATCACACCTTTGGCATACTTGGATTTCTCATCCACTCTTCCCCATTGGTGGGAAAACATGGAGTTTTCTCCCTTGTGTTTGGTGGTCTTTTTGGTGTTTTGTGTTTGTGTGTCTGTGTTTCTTGTTCATTACCCTACCCACTTGTGCATACTTGAGGATTTCTTGTTCTCTCTCCCATGGGCTTGGAGGGAGGCTAGCATGTCCTCCAAACTTTGGAGATGGCATGTAATGATGCCAATAGGTTGGGAGGAAACAGGCCTATCTCCTTGTGATTTGAAGATCTTATGGCATGGAAAATATGCAGTTTTAGCTTGAATATTGTTGGAGAAGATTGAAGACCTTGTTATGCTATTCCCAACTTTTGGGAGGTTTCTTCACTTGGAATTTATTTGGCTTTGTAAATGATGTAATGTCCATTGTATAGAGTTCCTATTTCTTGGGACAAAACTATGTATATTGTACTTGTAGGGATTTTGTAGAGCCATCCTCTTGTGAAGGAATTTTGTTCTTTGTAAGATATATTTGTCTTCTTGTTGCAATGTGCTTCATAGATGATTAAAACATGTTGTATTACTCCTCCATCTCATTGTAAAAGCTTCCCTATTATTACTTTTTGATTGTGGTGTAATCATTTTCAAATGGAAGGTTAAAACATGATGTAATTGCATGGAATGTTGTGGAAACAAAAGTATGGTGCTTCATGTTAAAATAATTTCTTCATTTCTAGTTTTGAAAAGGTAGAAAACTTTAGGATTGGAAACTTATGGAAAATTTGGTTGCTTGTATCTTTTGGGAAGAAATGTAATTGCATTTGAATCTTGTTCTCTTCATGGTGTAGTGAACTCTTAGTCTTTCTTTTGAGATTTTCACTCAACTATGTTAATGGAATTTTATGAGTAGTATGTAATCATTGAAAGGAATGTTTTAATAGCTTACAAACTATGGAATGGAAGGAATGTATCATCTCTTGTGCTGAATGATTTATGCAAAGTAGGAAATGCAAGGGATTATGTTGAGATGAAATAAAATTGTCATTTGTATTCCCTATAATTAGTTCTTGCTTAAGAGGAAGGAGGAAGGAGGTATTTATTTATGGCTATTTTGACTATTAAGTACGCATGTCTTCTTTTAAAAGTTAGGAAGATAAATTCAAGTAGGAAAAGAAAAGAAACCAAATTTTGTGTACAGTCCTTAGTTTGAAAATGTGAAGTAATGGAAGATTAATGGTCTTGGCTTAAAAGAATTATTTCATCAAAATCCTTACTCAATATGTTAGACTTGGGAGAGAAAGTATAGTGAGTACACTATAAATGTAGTTCATCCTTATTCTCCTAAGACTAGTTGTTGTGAGTTCTTAAGAGTGGATTTGAAAATATGGTGTTCTTATATGTTTCTGGATTTTGAATGCAAATAAGAGTGTTTGAAGTCCTTTCCTTGCTCTTGGAAATAATTATATTTCTATGGTTGTTTTTCCTTTATAGAGTTGTATTATTAAAAGTAGGCTGGGGAAAGTGGATTTATTTTATGAACTTAGCTCTCATAAGTTTCCCTTCCTTCCATACTGTACAAAAATTTACATGAACAAAGTAAAATCTTTCATATGTATATATTTACATATATAACCTTTATTTATTAAAAAAATAAAATAAATAAATACACCTCCTTTTCTCAACTTGATAAAGTCATGACTGTGAAAAACAAGTCAACTAAAATATATAAACTAAAATATATGTTATTAAATATAAAATGTCACTAAAATTTATTTCTTTGTTTACAAACAAATGTGTGGCAGATCGTAAAGGGTGGATTCAAACAAAAAAAAAGATCAGATTTTCATCATGGCTGTTCAAATGTTAGAAGCTCCTCCTTACAACAAAAGAATAAATAGAGTTCCTCCTCCATGGCCGTCCCTGTTGGTAGATTACAAAAAACAAAAAAAAAAACAAAAAAATGTTGCTCTTCCATAACCGCTGCTTGAAACAACCCAAGCTAAAACGAAAATAAAAATAAAAATAAATAAACCAGCAGGAAAGATGAAAGATTTCCTCTTCCTAAGTAGATATACTGCAAAGAAAATAAGAAAAACCTAATCATATTTGGGTCACCCCATTAGTAGAACATCGAAAATAATAATAAATCAGATCCCATGTAAACAATGAGCACAAAAAAATTTGAATTCATGGCTGCCCTGAGTTGAAGCGAATATGTAAAATCTCTCCTTTCAACCAATGTAGTTGACCTGCAGAGAAGAAAACAAAAATAAAAATAGAGAAAAAAATTCCAAGAGAATAAAGAATAAAAAAAAGAAGTTAGGGTTTTGATTTTGATTAGGTCACATGAAATCCTATGGCTAAGATTAAAAGAATCTAATGGCTATTGAAACTTTTTCATACCTTAGGTTTGAATAGGTTTATTTTTAATGGTTGAATAAATCTTTCCCCTCCTCCACGTAGGAAAAAGAAGAGATTGGGTTTCCTTAATATTAAAGGATGCAAATCACTTTTAAGGGGAGTAAAATATTAAAAATTATAAAGGGTATATTAAGGAAATTTTTAATATTTGAGTGTTTAAATAAATTTGAATAGGCTTTATTTTTATTTTTAAAAAGATGAATATTTGTTAAAAATTAATGACTCTTAGGTTTACGATATTTCTCATATTTCTTTGTGTTCTTTTCGTTGGGTGGTTGAATTTGCTTTAAACACTGGAAAGTTCTTACTCGTGAGAATTTTGGAATTTGTTGCGAGTAATAATAGTTCTTTTGTTTGAGAAAAAAATTAATTGTTAAAAAAATCACCCATGAGTAATTTTTATCTAATGTTATATATATAAAAGAAACAAGAACAACAACAATAATAAATAAAAAAATTGTATCCAATTTCTACTAGATAGTTGTTTGTGTTTTGGGTCTCGAATATGGGGCATTACACAAGCCAAACATTGGGAACTATGTCCACTACTTTTCAACTTACTTGTTGATATTTTTAGTTTCTCACTCCCACTTTTGGTAATATGTCATAATAGTCAATGTGTCTTATTTTGAAACAACTAATCTCTCTTATTTTGATAAATTCACTCTAAATCATGGAATCAAGGTCTGGAAGGACACATCAGATTAGATTTGCAGATCAGCTTGGTTTTAGGAGTTTCTCGAGACCTTGCTTATATTCATGTGGAGTACATGTCTTTAAGGATTCCACATGGAAACATCAAGTCATCAATATTCTTTTGGAAAAAATGGTAATATGTGTATTTCTACAATTTGGCTAGCTCTCCTCTAAGTTACCTTAGTGTATTGACTAGGTTGGTAGGATATAGGGCACTTGAGGCTGAACATAATGAGACCAAAAATTTGTATAGTTTTGGTCTATTATTCTGGATATTTGGTGGAAAGGCCCCATGCGTTATCATTCTCAAGATGGAGTTGATCTCTCAAAATGGGTTGATCCATAGTTCGTGAGCAATGATTTGCCAAAGTGTTTGACCTTGAATTGATGAGAGATGCGGGGGCATCGTCATCATAGCCTAAAAAAAAGTAAAATAAAGTTTAAATAAGCCTATGAAAGGCATTGGAAATGTATTAGGAGTTTTCATAAGGTTTGAACATTGGATTTGTGATGTAAATTTCATGTATGCAAGTGTAAAAGTAAGTGTGAGTCCAAAATAAGGTTATTGTTGGGTGTCTAGGTGTGCATGAGTTATTTTATCCTCATTATATTTGTAGTAGGAGGATTGAAAGAGTCAAAAATATGTTGTATTAGCAGCATTAGTTGTCAAAGGTCATGGTTGACCAACTAGTCCCTTGAATTGTGCTTGTAAAATGGAGAATATCTCTTTTGAGTAGGACTTTAAGCCTAGATAAGGATGGAGACAGTTAATTCAAGCTATGTAAGGGCAGTAGAGGTTGAGCATTATCAAGAAGAGGAGAAAAACATGAGTGAGGTGTGTAGAAGGAGTTGGAAATTAGAGAAGAAGTAAAAACTTGCATTGAATTCATGATGTAAAAGCATGTTTGAATAAGGAATGCATGGAGGTGAACTTCTTGGGATGTATAGATCTCTAAGACCTCTTACTTTATATGTGTATTGCATTATTATAATGATGTTTGCATGAAGTATGAATGATCAAGCTTGTTTTGGCATGTTTTCAATAAAAGTCTTTGAGAAACTGGCAGAGACAGATTGCCTTCAAACCCTCCATGGTGTTTAATCGATGAATCACACTTGAATGTTAATATGGGAAGCTCCTACATGTGAGGAGAAACATCTTCATAATTTTCGTAAGCTTGAAAATGCACAATATGAATTTTAAGCCAAATTGTTCCTTCTTGGGCTTGATATAGGGTTTCTTATAACTATTTATTCCTCTAGTGAAAATAGCTCAAATTTGGTGGAAATATCTATCTTAGCCTGAAGAAGGAGATCCTTAAATTTCTCTTGCAATGGATTTGTGCACAATGAGTTATTCGTGTTGTGTTCTAGAAAAAGCAGGGGAATGAGGAAACAATGTACAATCTTGAGGAAAATGGATGGAGTTTACATTGTAGCTTGAAAGTTTTGATCTTAAACTCAATAAATAGAAGGGGCAAGGTCTAGGTAATAAGTTGAAATGATCTTAAGGAAAATTCCATGAAGAAGATACCTTCATTCCATAATAAGGTTGATTGTACAATATACTAAGACTGTACTAGACTACTTAGATGACCAATAAAGGAGTGAATTGGAAAAAGTAACCATTGAACCAGTATATGGACACCTTAATCAGGATGAAAAAGGTCCATAGAATAGGTAACCATTTCTTGAAAACCCTCTAATTGTATCTAAAGTCTCATTTTGGGCATACATGAACTATGATTTGTTCAAACCAGTCAGAGGCAGTGTATTAAGAGTCTGAAGAACAAGTGTTTAAGCAAGACAAGTGGTTCCATTCCTTCTAAATGAGGATTCCATCATGTCCAAAATAGGTATGAATGACCTTCTAGACCCAATGTTCAATGTGCCTTCATTTGTAGATAGTGCATGAGAAATAACTAGGATTGCATGCCTTGGTTCAAGACTAGAAGTCCATGTCTAGTATCACCGAGAACTGGGATAGAATATACAAAATAAAAGAGTGAAATTGATCATTGAATGATGTATTAAAGAAGTCAATGGCACATGGATTCAAAGCAAGTCAGTCCTTCCTTTGTATTCAGACCTTGAATTAAGCAATAATGACCACAAGAGGTCTTGAGAAGTATGTGTTTTTAAAAACCTCAAAAAGTGGATTCGTGATACAGTCTACATGTGGAGATAGATCTTGAACATCTATATGACCTAGAACTCAGTGATTCCTATTTGTTCAAGAGGGAAACTAGTAGCCTATATACCTAAATTCTAACATGATATGAGCTTAAGGGGTCTATTCTGGACCTAGTACTGTGTAAGGTAGTATTGTCATGATTGATTGAGGATCTGCATTTCATGCATACTAGGATTTGATACTTTGATGATCCTATATTGTACACATGTGGGCTAAAACCTATGAAGGGAAGATAAGTCATTGAATGACATCATTTGAAGACCTTGTTTGATGATTAATGGTGTGCTTAACAGTGATAAGAAGGATTATCTCCACAAGGGAACAAAGATGAAGTCTTATATATGCATTCAAGGGTACTTAAGGCTCATAGAAGAATGGTGTTGAGTTAAGAAAGTTGGCTAGGATTCAAAGAGAGAGTGTTTGCTAGGACTTGAGGAGACAAGTGTTGAGATTGAAGAAATGGACTCCCTTGAGGAAAAGGGTATTAGATCGGTGAGGCGATCAAGGATAGTACTTGAGTACCTACCATGGGTTGTATGATAGGGAATCAGTCTTAAATTTTGATTGATACAAGGATAGGTGAATACACCAATAGGGTTATGAGGCTAGATTGGGTGGAGAAGCCTAGAAGGTGATATTAGAACATGATATATGGTGAGGGTGGATTTGTTGATCTAAAAAGCTGCACTATTTTAGTATCAAAGTAGGTATTTAATTTGATTAGCTACTTGAAAGCATAGATGCTTGTATAAATGTTGAATTTTGTTTGATTGTGTTAATGATTAATGACAAGGTGATGCATGAGGTACAAGAACATTGAAGAAGAGATGGTTTCTAGGTTGCATATAGCTCTTACTTGTGTCTCATAGTCACCTAACCAATGCCCTAATATGAGTGAGGTTGTTAAGATGATATAAGACATAAGGGTTGAGCAATCTCCACATGGTGAGTGGGATGAGTCTCACTCTCCTTGTCCTTCCATCTCAAAATATGTTGTAACAAACTACTAAAGCATGATTTAGTGATTTCACTTCTATCATAGTTTGTTTCCTATTTTCTTGTCTACTATTGGGAGATTTTCATGTGTTGTATTATATCTTTGTTAGAGTCGACTTAGATTGTCAAAATGAGGATTTTATGTAATGGCTCTTTAGTTCTAAGAGCACATTTTTATGGTTCAAGTATTTCAGCATGAGGGGTTTCCTAACCTATGTTTTTAAATCGGGTACTACTATTCTTTGCTTCCAAAGTAAGATTGGGTTATGTTGGTGTTTTATTTAAAAGATTACATGAAATATGTAACTATGTGTGTTGTTACAAAACATAACAGATCACATAGTCTATAATTTCATGACCATCCTCAAGAAAAAAGAACACAAGCCCCAGGAAGGATAGTTGTGTTGTCTTGATGAGGACATCCAATTCTTAGAGTAGGTGAAGTGTAAAGTTTTGGAACAAAAACATAAGCACAAATCATAGAAAATCAGAGTTCATTATTGAATGTTACAAGTTCTATTCAAAGTTCTTTCCTTCATGATTAAGACATTCAATTATGTTACTGAGTTGTTTAGTTCATTATACAATCCATACAGAAAGTAGAAATGTAGAAAGAGATATACAACTCATTTACATAATTCAATGCTTTATTCACAAGGAGAGTCAAATGTTTCCCACACAAGCCATGGGATGTAACTAAAAAGTAAAGTACAACTACTAAAAAGAAAGATACACATGCATGAAAGAGAAAGCAAAGGAGTATGAGGGTTAACCCATCATTGCCTTGTATATTCTTCATTGTGTAGAGCATCTCCTTGCAGCTCCTTTCATCCTCAAGGCATGGTACCTAAAAAGAAAAAATAAGGAAATCATCAATAAAGAGCTCAGGGTTAATCCATATTCCTACACTATCCTACTTCATGCATATGAATCTTCCCCTAAGTAGGAGATGTATTCTACTTGAAGGACAAACTGCATGCATGCTTTATTCACTCAGAAAGAAGAAAGTAAAAGAAAGAAGAAAACATGGACATAAGAGAGGCCAAAAAGCCTAAATATTTCTAACTATTTTCCTAAGTGTGCAGTAGTTGAGTTGCAGCCAAAGAGAGAAATAAATAAGTCATAAGTACATGCTAAGAAGAAGGAAGAGTGAAACTCAAAGTTCAGCAAACATTCTGCAAATGGAAGAAGTTAGAGCTCAGAAGAGAGAATGGAAGATAGAAGTACATTTTTTAGTTTGTAAAGAAGAGGGAGAATCAGATTTCAACAAAGTTGAAGCTAAAAGAAAAAAGGATTACAGCTGAAACAAGATGAGAGAGAAGATTCTGGGAAAATTTTGACAGGGCTTCGCCATGTAAAATGGACATTTATAACTTTTCATCATGTTGTTTCAATTACTACATGCTTTAAAAGAACTATGCAAATCAAATAAGTGATACAAAAAGTAGAAAAGCATCACATGATCAAGATAAACAACTATCATGTTTTCAATTTCTCAATTGCTATATCAGTTCAACATGAAAAGTGTTACTTTCTATATTTTGGATCAGAACATATAACTACTATTTCTGAAAATGCATTAAAGAAAAGATATGAAAAAAATTTTTTAGGCTTCGCCTTATAAAATCAACATTTCATTTTTCAAGCATATATCAATTTGTAATGAAAGGAAATACAGTATATAATGTAGAAAAGAATTCTTTATAACTCAAAAACTTAAAAGAGAATTGAAATTCCAAGATAATCTTACAAATTTCAGCTATTTTAAGTTGCATTTTCAAAATAAAGCAAATATGAGAACACAGAGATACTATAATGTCATTGAAGTATATTCATTCAAGCAAGTAGTACTCATCTATGACATGATCAGAAGCCATTACAGGTAAACAAAGGAGCTATCTCATGATGACATTAGAAGTGAGAAGTGATTCAAGTAAAATCTACAGTTGTAAAGGGCTTCAGAAAGAGATAATAACCCAGATTTAAGATATAACTATCTTCAGAATAGAGTAAAGGATGAAGATCTCTAAAAAGATAAACAGTGAATCTAGGTTCTAGTGTTCAAATGGATTTGAGTTTTTTCACTCAGTCAAATAGTCAATAGAAACTTACAGAGAATGACAAACTCATAATTCATCAAACACAGTACATCAGATTTTGAAGTCAATACTAACTCTACAGGAATGAGTTACAAAACTTATTACTCAGAGATCAATGGAAGCGTTTATCAAGGTCTCAGAATTCTGCAAACCCACCAATGATAAAGAAGGGATTTTTGGTTAAATATGGAGAGCATAGCTAATATTTCCACAATATTCTCAACAACTGCAAAGGGGACGACATTTGTCTTAAGGAAAAAGAAACTAATACAGAAAGGCAAGTGTTCAAAATGTTACAGAAGAAGAAAACTACTTTATGGCCAGACATAGAACATATGTGAAATATAACAGTGACAATATTAGAGCTTCAGAGGCCAAGGAAAAATTATGAAGCTCATCATAGTCACAGAGTATTCAAATAAATGTAATTTCCTTCTACAAGCCAGATGTAACAAAAATACCAGACCACAGTGTTCCAATAAAAATGGGAATTGTATTTAACATTTAGAAGCTATAAGTATCAAGGATTCAAGTAAACATTATGAGGAATCAAAACCATAGCTCAAAATGACAAGGCCGAGCCTACCAAGTTTTCTCATAATCAAGGTCTAAAATAGAGAAGATCAAAAGGTTGCTTCACATAGAATAAGGAAGACTTATGAGTTTTAAAAATACAATCCCATCTGCTTTGAAGTGAACAAAACTCAACAATTACAAGAAGCAACTCTCAGTCAAGAACAAAGTGGTATTCCTAATAATGGACAAAATTTCAAAGAAAACCCAAAAGCATGAGCAACCCAGAAATAGAGATAGAAGAACATGCAGGTTTCGAACTCACGGTCAAGTTTTGTTCCAATTTTTTGACATCAACCAAGAATAGAATGAATCTAAGTGCAAAATGATTGAAATCAGGGAAGAGTACAATTTCTATTTTTAATCACAAAACCCATTAATGGGTATCAAGAAATCAGAGTAACAGACAAAGAACTCACCATTTATAATCGAACAATCGAAACTTTCAAGCAACTGAATGATGAGACAAGAAATCCATATGCCCATGAGAAGTTTTGAACTCGGGAGTCAAGCAGAAGAACCCAGAACGAGTTTTCAACTTGAAATCCCCAAAGGAACATGAAATCCCAAAAATGTAAAAAAAAATGAGTATCAATTTTGGAAGTCAAAATGATAAAGACCAATTAATAGTGAAAACTCAAGAAATCAAGAAGCTTACCATCCTCGTCAAATAGTGATGCCAGTTACATAGAACCAAGCTCAGTAGAGGTCGACATGGTGGCCATTCTTTCATAAAGCCAAATTAATAGAGCTCGAAAGGGATAAAAGTGGTGTCCACAAACCTCATTGAGTTCCAAAACTCAAAAACACATTCAAATTGGGAACCGAGCTCGAGGTTACCCTAAAAAATGACGAGCATCATCCAAATTCACTCAGAAAGTTCTAATAGAGAAAAAGACTTGAATATATAAGATGTGAAGATACAGAAACTAGACAAACCTCAAAAACCTAAGCTCGAAGTTCATAAGAAAGACGCGGCCATGACCAAATGAAATGCTTCACCTGAAATCAAAGACCACAAAGTCACAAAGAAATCAAAAATCACAAAATATAAATGCTCAAAAAAATGTGGAAAACTAAGAACCAAAAAAATTCATGCTCGAACGCTAAGAAGGCCAAAAAATGGACTAATCTAAGCTTCAAAAGCTTCAACAATGGCATCAATGAAAATTTTCCAGGGCTTCACCCCCATGATAAAAATCCAAAATGAAGTGATCATTAGGGTCAAGTGATCTTTACCACTCAAACTCAAGATATGAGTTAAATGAAACTCAACCACAAAAGATAATCAAAGGTAGAGAAGGAAAATTACCAAGATCAATGCTCAAGGATCGATCCCCAAGTTGAAGAAAACCATCATGGTTAGATGCCATTACTACGCCAAACTCTAGGTCAGAAACCCTAACCACGAGTCAAAGATCAATGGCCTAAGATTCAATGGATCAGAGATCAACGATTGAAACCGATCAACAGAGTTCAACGAAAATCACCATGGTCACATTAACAACTACCACATTAAATGCCAAGGTGAAAAACCTAACCAAGGGTCAAAAACATCAACAGCCACGAATCAAAAGTATAGAGATCAACGGCTTGAATCAAGGCACCAACTTTCAAAGAAAACCACCAGAGTTAAATTTAACTCAACTCGAGTTAGATGCCACCTAAAAAAGCATATGGAGGGGTGAGTCATCATCATGAGGGGGCCACCCCATGTTTAAAACAAAAATCATTGCATAATTGAATTTTAAAATTCTAACCATAGTCTATGTCCCAAATGATCAAAGGGGCCAAAACCATGCATATCCACAATGATCAAAAAAAGGTAAAGTATAACCTTATTCCAATCAAATGCAAAAAAGGGGGGCCGACAGCTATATAATACCATGATAATAAAAAGTGGGGTGGCATACCTTATAATATACCTAAGTCCATCAAAGGTGGTTGAATGTAACATGGTGCCCTTTTTAAAACAAAGTGCCCCTTGTATATATTAAACACAATAATTTGCTAAGTCCACAAGAGTGGCCAAACCCAATGAAGGCAAAAGTTCACAACCACAAGTGGGCCCCACTGATGGTGATAGATTGTACATGAATTGGAATGCATTTTTCCATGTGATCACTAGAAAACAGAATAAGTGTCAACATCAGAGACAAAGGTGGTCCCAATCAGGATTAATGTTTGGATGAATTATTTTGTAAAATATTGCAATTATTGTAATTATTTTGTTCACTTAGAGGGAATTAATTTTTTGCATGCTTCACAAGAAGACAAAACAAAGAAGAGACAGAGTTGCATGTCATGAAGAGAGACTTTCCTAGCAAGCAATTTTATTTTTAGCAAAATTATTCACCCAACTTTATTAAAAATAGAACAGTCAACTTCAGTTGACTAGATGTAATCAAAGGCTATTAATGCCTCTTGTACTAGTTTGTATTATTTTATCCTTTTATTTATTATTAAATAAAGGATAAAATTAGGATGCATGGGTGAGAGTACAAGCCTTAGGCTATTTTTAGGAAGGGGGTGAAATTTATTTTGCTATATATTGTGTGCCTTTGCAAAGCACTGGGAGGATTATTCTGGAGGACTTTTGGATATATGAGTATTGAAGAAAATTTTACCAGATTTTTCCCTCTGAGTGTGAAGTTTTTACCTTTCCAAGTTATTTTGTAGTCTTGTGTATGTTATATTAATCTTGTGAATGCAAATTCCCTGATCAACCACCTTACCCTGCTACAAATTTTAGTCCTTTCTGCTTATTTTTTAATGTGCATGTTAACTTATTAGTACTGTTGTGATCCTCCCTCAGTACAATCAAGTGTTTTCCCTTAGATATTCTATAGAAAAACTATTGGTTCATGCATCAAGAATCCTTCACAGATCAGTTGTGCATATACTCAGTCAAAGCCCTCACACAAATTTGGTGTATCACCTTAGTTTTAATCATTTTTACAGTCATCTTTTACTCTCAAACTCCCAGAAAGTAGTTTAGGATACACCAATAAGGAACCGGCCTTGATACTAGAGACTCACCTCGAAATAGGTATACCCATAGACCTGAGGTGTTTCCATTGTATCTATGAAAGAGAGAGATCATTTGTGCAAGCTTAGAAAACTACAACCATCTCTCTCTACAGGTGCACTTTGAGAGATAATAGTTTTTGGCACGCCGGTGGGACAATGAATCAGATCTGCATGCAAGTTTCAGACCTACAATAGATCTACAATAGATATTTACAGCAAATTAAAAGTCACTTTTGGGAGAAAACTAGCTAATTTATTCTAAAGATTTTATGATCTTTTTGGAGACTTCACAGTAAAGTTGATTTCAGACCAGTATTGCAGCATGTTCCATGCCTAAAGTGACTACAAGATCATCGGTAAGAGGAATTCCTTTTGATTTTGTTTCTTTACCTTTGAATTCCACTAGAAGGAGAAGAGTTGGTAATACTTTGCCTTATAATAGACCTGGTTTTGGTAACCCTCCTCCTAATATTCCTTCACCACGTGTCAATTTTTCTATCAATATCCCAGTTTTTCCAATGGCCCTTCAACCACCTAGGAATTTTGTGCCCTTTACTAATGGCAGCCCATTAGTAATTCTAGTTTATCATGATATTCCCAATGCTGCCATGAAAATTTTTCCATCATTCATGGGTGAAAATCAAGTTACACCAGCTGAACATATCAAAGATGTTGCAGCCCTATGTGTAGTCCATAATATCACTCATGAAGACGTAGCTCTAAGACTTTTAGTTGCATCTTTTAAAGGGAAAGCCTTGCAATGGTATAGAAACCTAGAAATTGGAAGCATAGGAACTTGGGATATTTTAGGTGAAAAATTGCTGAAACAGTTCCAAGACAATTCAGATCATTTGTCTCTCATTGAACAGTTATCTACTATTAAAAGAGCTCCCAACAAATTTATGTCTAGTTTCAATATCCATTTTCTAGAACTTGGGAGAGAATTCCAGCAAGTGTCAAGCCTCAAGCTGATCATGCTTTCCTTTATTATCTTAGAGCATTAAACAGTGATATCTCAACTATGATTCAGTCAATGGGTGGAGAGACACTCCCAACAACTTATGATATTGCTATCGAGCTGAAAATAGTCTTATTCAAGCTAGAAAATTGGTGCCAAGGCCATCAATGCCTTTTTCGGTAGATTTAGCACCTATTCCTCAGCCTATTACAATCATAGAGCCCATTATTGTAGCTCCATCAGATGATGTATTCAAAGCTTTGCAGACTATGGGAAATAAGTTGACTTCAATTGAGAACAAAATTGCATTACCTAGTCAGACCCTACTAGGCTCCTTATCAGCCCTACCAATAGAATCAACAAAATAGGCAGCCCTATAACAAGAATCAGAATTATAGGTAGCCTTACCAAAAAGGAGTTTGACCCAAAGGCTCCTAGTTCCTCTAACGCTTTAGTTCTAGTTAATATGGCTATAGAAGAGTGGTGTCAACCTTGCAATCAACCTCATTCAAGCTGCAACTTGCCCAAATGCTTTTCTGAATTTGAATCTTGTTGCACAACCTCAATCTGAAACATTGTTTATGCCTCAAATGGAGGGTGGGCAGCAAGAGACTCATGTCAGAAAGCACCTGAATAGAATTTAGTCAGTTTTAATGAGGAGGATTTCATTGCAGTCACTACTAGGGCTCAAGGGAGGGCTGCTAAAAATCAAAAGCAACAAAATAGGCCTATCATGCCTACCTATCTGTCTGACATAAGACAACATCTATAGCTCCAAAGTCAACTACAACCTTGTTGTTCCTCAAAAATCAGCAAGTGTCCCAGTTGATAAAATTCATCAAAGACAACTACAACCTGATCCAAGAAGATTGTTTATACCTCAGATATCCAAGGTAGTTGAAGTAGAATCAGTTTTCGCTAAAGCCTACTCTAAGATAGTTGATTTTGTCTCTAAGACAGTTGCTTCTTTTAACATTGTTGATGTAATGAAAAAGCATAATGTTAACATCTCAATGTGGGATGCTCTAAGTATTCCTAGACAACAAGATTTACTTTCTCATGAACTAGCTAAGCTGTGAAGATTTCTTCAAATACAATAGAAAAGGAAGTTTAGAAGATAGACATGGTCCTTGGAACATTTGAGCAAGACCATATTAAAGAAGTTAAGTGGATGGTTCAGAAAGTTTTGAATGCTCATGACATTAAGAAACCACCACCATTTTATTTATCATTGATTATTGGAGAACATTTAGTTCATAATTGCATGGTGGACAGTGGTGCAAGTAGCATAGTTATGCCAAAAGTGATTGCAGAAAAATTAGGCTTGTAGTATGAGCCTAGAAAGGAGTGTCTTATAGCTTGATGGAACTGCAACTAATACGGTTGGTATAATAAAAAATTTGGAGGTAACGTTACATGCTTGCCCAAATGTTTCTATTTTGCAAGATGTTACTATTGTGGATCTACCTCCATACTTTGCCTTGTGCTTATCTAGAGATTTCACAGTGAAAATAGGAGGTTATCTCTCTTTGATTGGTCTTCTTATTTTTACTACACATTATGGAACTAAGGTTACTATCAATTAGAACCATTGGCCAGATTCCATATTGAGCCTCATTCTCCAAATGTAGTAGCTAATTACTCAGCTTTAGAGCAATCTGATTTTGATGATGTAGCTTAGGTTTCAGCATTAGATGGTGTTTCTAACTATTTATGGATGAAAAGACAGTTGAAGAACATGCTCATGATCCTTTTAAGGAAGTTGAAGAACATATTTTTGGTGTGTATTGTATGCATGAAGAAAATACACCACTTCCCTTGTTGTCTAAAACAAAAAATTCAGCAGAAGGGATTTGGAAGCTTCATTTTGATGGAGCTAAGAACAAGAAAGGACAGGGAGTAGGTTTGATGCTCACTTCCCCGACAAATGAAAGGTATTTCTCAGCTTTGAGTCTCCAATTTACATGCACTTGTAATGTAGCTGAATACGAAGCATTAATTCATGGCTTACTTTGGGCCAGAAAGAAAGGTATCAACACATTACAAATCTTTGGTGATTCTGAGTTGGTTATCAATCAAGTAAAAACTTCAATGTTTGTAAGAATCCACTAATGAAGTCTTACAGACATAGAGTTTTAGACTTAATGGAATATTTTGAAGCTATTAATATTCAGTCTATTCCTAGAGCTGAAAACAAGCATGTAGATAGACTTGCAGTAGTTGGTGCTAGTTTTGAAGTGCTGGAATAGATGGAAAACAAAAATTTCAGCCTCATATTAAGCTAATTGTCAGGCCTTCTATACCTGATAATGAATCAAATTGGAAAGTTTTTGAAAGTGATGATCAAATCTATAGGTTTTTTGCAGTAGGAAGCTGAATTTTTCTGATAGTAAATCAGGATAAGTTACAACATTTATATGGTGATCAGATTGTCAACTAAAGACAAATAAATTTCCTTGAGGTCTTGTCACTTTGGAAGACATCTTCAGTACTGATGATCAGTTAAGAAAAGATAAAACTAAGTTGTCAACGCATGCATGTTGATAACTATGAAGAGATTTCAATTGATGAAGGGAAAAATTTACTTCTTGGAAAGGTATGTTCCTTAACCAAAAATAGTCATTTATTAATCTTTGCAAAGAGTTTAAGGATGTCTTTCTTGGAAATACCAAGACCTGAAAGGGTTTGATCCCTAGTTTAGCACAACATACTATCGAATTACATCCAAATGCTAAGCCTGTAAGACAGAAACAGAGGCCTGTAAATCCAAAAATAGAACCTCTGATGAGGAAAGAATTATCTAAATTGATTGAATCAGGTATTATCTTTCTAGTTAAGCATTCAAGTTGGGTAGCCAATCTTGTTCCTATTAGGAAGAAGAATGGTGAAATCAGACTATGTGTAGATTTTAGAGATCTTAATAAAGCTTCATTAAAAGATCATTACCCACTTCCGAATATGGATCAGATTTTGAGAATAGTCTCAAGTTCAGATAGACTATCTCTTCTAGATGGTTACAATGGCTATAATCAGATTTTTTAGTCAGAAGAAGAAGATAGATAAAAAACTTTTACCACCAAGTGGGGTACCTATGCTTACAAAAGAATGCCTTTTGGTCTTTCAAATGCCATGTGCAACATGTTTCAACGTGCAATGGACATGGATTTTCATAGCTTATTAAATAAATGCATCCTTGTCTATTTAGATGATGTGACTGTATTTTCAAAAGATTCTGAAGAACATCTAATGCATTTAAGGTAGACTTTTCAACTATGTAGGTAGTTTGGAATATCTTTGAATCCCAAGAAGTCATCTTTTTAGTACATCAAGGTAAATTACTTGGCCATATTGTTTCTAAGAAAGGTTTAGCAATTGATCCTTTTAGAATCGAAGCTATATCACAGCTATCATTGCCTCATCATAAGAAGGCATTGCAAAGTTTTCTTGGAAAAATCAACTTTGTTAGAAGATTTGTTCCAGATTTTGTAGCATTGGTTAAACCGTTAACAACTATGTTAAAGAAAGAGAAAAATTTCTCTTGGACCAAGTGAAGGAAGGGAAGGTTTTGAAGCAATAAAATCAGCTATCTCTCAGGCTCCTACTCTTGCAAACCCAAATTTTGATAAATATTTTACAATGTATGCACTTGCAGGAGCTGAAACAATCTCAACTATTTTGACTCAGGTTAATGATGAAAATATTGAGCAACCAATTGCTTTCTTTGGACAGAGTTTGCATGATTATGAAACAAGGTACACATTTCTTGAAAAACAAGTACTTTCAAGTAGTCAGAGGACTAAAGAATTTTAAGTACATGCTTTCAAACAATAAAATTCACGTTCTTGTTTCTCATCCAAGTGTGAAAGCTTTCCTTTTAAATAAAGAATTGAATGAGAAAAAGAAAAAGTTGGATAATGAAGGTTATGGAATATGATGTTGATATCGGGTTGCTAAGATGGTTTGAGGTAAAGGTTTATGTGAACATCTAATTGCTGATATGGAAAAACAACAAGCTGCAGAACCCAAAGATTCAAAACAACATGCTGAAATTACGTATCAACAATCAAATATCATGGTCCAACTAGAAAATCAGCAACCTGAACTTGCTCGAGAGATCCAAGAATCAAGGTGGATGACTGATTTGGTTAACTACTTACAGCATGGCACCTATCGGAAGGTATGGATAAGAATAAATGAAGATATTTCAGATTACAAGCTATTCCTTATCTTTTCATTGATGGTGTGTTGTTCAAAAGGGATATAAATGGGATCTTGTTGTGATGTGTTGATTATGATAAAATTCAGAAAATATTATCAGAATTCCATGAAGGACCTACAGGAGGTCACTTCTCAACACGTACTACAACCTTAAAAATTATGAAAGTAGGTTACTATTGGCCTAGCATATTCAAAGACTATTTTGAATGGATTAGAAAGTGTAAGAAATGTGCTTTCTTTGTTGGAAAAGAACGTCTTGCTTCGTTGCCTTTGCAACCTATTTCATTGATCAACCTTTTATGCAGTGGGGTCTTGATTTTATTGGCATGATAAACCCACCTTCGTCATAAGGACATAAGTGGATCTTAACTACTATGATTATTTTACATGATGGACTAAAGCAATAGCCTTGAAAGATGCTAATGAAGCTTTGATACTATCCTTTTATGAAGGAATAGTTTACAGATTTGGTGTTCCAACAACTATCATATCAGATAATGCTTTAGCATTCCTTGGTGCAAAGATAATAGATTGGGTTGTCAAACATGGAATATATCTAAGTTCTTCATCTAATTATTACCCACAAGGTAATGGCTTAGCTGAAAGTACTAACAAGAATCTGTTAAGAATCATCAGAAGAACACTCAAAGATAATCAAAGAGCTTGGCATCTGATGTTGAATTCCACACTTTGGGATGACAGAGTGACTCCTAAAAGATCAGTTGGCAATTCACCATACAAACTTGTGTATGGAAAAGAAGCAAGAATGCCTATTTAGTTGAGTTACCCACATTAGATTTGCTGCATCAAATGGAGCTACTTGAGAATGAACCATTGCTAGGTTTGTTATGTAGAGTTAATGGAATTACAAGAGCTGAGAGATCAAGCTCATTTAAATATGGAAAAGAATCAAAAAAATCAAGAAGACTTTTGACAAGAAATCCAAATTCAGAGTCTTCAATGAAGGAGATATTGTGTTAAAGTGGGATGTTGATCATGCAAAGCCAGGAAGACACTCAAAGTTTGATACACTCTGGAGTGGTCCTTACATGATTTCAGCTTGCAAGGAACACAATGCTTTTCATCTTTTGAAGTTGAATGGAGAGGAACTTCCCATTCTTATGAATGGTATGTTTCTCAAACATTGTTATTGAAAATCTTATAGTGATTGTTAGAGTAGGATTTCCTTCAATAAGTGTAGTTTCTACACATTGCATCATTTTCAATTCAATAAGTGCATTTGTGCACGTGATCTGATTTACCAGATCCTTTCCCATTTTAGTTTTGTTTTGGAAGGGTTGGACCTTTCGGAAAAGGAAAATTGTTGTTACATGTTTGGACTCCATGCCCAATGGACAAGAGCAAAGGCACTGGTATATAAGCTAGTAGGTAGCTTTCCCATAGGATCACTAGAAATGTTGACAATTTTTGCACTTGTGTAAAAATGGGCAACTCAAAACTTTGTTATGATGGATAGCATTGGTGAAGTATACCTAAGCTATGGGAGATTATATTAGATTATGTCATTATTGTTGATTTATTTAAAAGATTACATGAAATATGTAACTATGTGTGTTGTTACAAAATGTAACAGATCACATAGTCTACAATTTCATGACCATCCTCAGCAAAAGAACACAAGCCCCGAAGGATAGTTGTGTTGTCTTGATGAGGACATCCAATTGCAGAGTAGGTGAAGTGTAAAGTTTTGGAACAACAAACATAAGTGCAGATCACAAAAAATCAGAGTTCATTATTGAATGTTACAAGTTCTATTCAATGTTCTTTCCTTCATGATTAAGACATTCAATTATGTTACTGAGTTGTTTAGTTCATTATACAATCCATATAGAAAAAGTAGAAATGCAGAAAGAGATATACAACTCATTTACAGAATTCAATGCTTTATTCACAAGGAGAGTCAAATGTTTCCCACACAAGCCATGGGATGTAACTGAAAAGTAAAGTACAACTACTGAAAAGAAAGATACACATGCATGAAAGAGAAAGAAAAGGAGTATGAGGGTTAACCCATCATTGCCTTGTATATTCTTGTTGTGTAGAGCATCTCTTGCCAAGCTCCTTTCATCCTCAAGGCATGGTACCTAAAAAGCAAAAATAAGGAAATCATCAATAAAGAGCTCAGGGTTAATCCATATTCCTACACTATCCTACTTTGTGCATATGAATCTTCCCCTAAGCAGGAGATGTATTCTACTTGAAGGACAAACTGCATGCATGCTTTTTCACTCAAAAAGAAGAAAGTAAAAGAAAGAAGAAAACATGGACATAAGAGAGGCCAAAAGCCTAAATATTTTCTAACTATTTTCCTAAGTGTGCAGGTATAGGTTATAGCCAAAGAGAGAAATAAACAAGTCATAAGTACATGCTAAAAAGAAGGAAGAGTGCAAACTCAAAGTTCAGCAAACATTCTGCAAATGGAAGAAGTTAGAGCTCAGAAGAGAGAATGGAAGATAGAAGTACATTTTTCAGTTTGCAAAGAAGAGGGAGAATCAAGATTTCAACAAGTTGAAGCTAAAAGTAAAAAAGGATTACAGCTGAAACAGATGAGAGAGAAGATTCTGGGAAAATTTTGATCAGGGCTTTCCATGTAAAATGGACATTTACAACTTTTCATCATGTTGTTTCAATTACTACATGCTTTAAAAGAACTATGCAAATCAAATAAGTGATACAGAAAGTAGAAAAGCATTACATGATCAAGATAAACAACTATCATGTTTTCAGTTCTCAATTGCTATATCAGTTCAACATGAAAAGTGTTACTTTCTATATTCTGGATCAGAACATATAACTACTATTTCTGAAAATGCATTAAAGAAAAGATTCTGAAAAAAATTTTTTGCAGGGCTTCACCTTATAAAATCAACATTTCAGATTTTTCAGCATACATATCAGAGTTGTAATGAAAGGAAATACATATATAATGCAGAAAAGAATTCTTTATAACTCAAACAAGCTGAAGAGAATTGAAATTCCAAGATAATCTTACAAATTTCAGCTATTTTAAGTTGCAATTTTCAAAATAAAGCAAATATGAGAACACAGAGATACTATAATGTCATTGAAGTATATTCATTCAAGAAAGTAGTACTCATCTATGACATGATCAGAAGCCATTACAGGTAAACAAAGGAGCTATCTCATGATGACATTAGAAGTGAGAAGTGATTCAGGTAAAATCTACAGTTGTAAAGGGCTTTAGAAAGAGATAATAACCTAAGATTTAAGATATAACTATCTTTCATAACAGAGTAAAGGATGAAGATCTCTAAAAAGATAAATAGTGAATCTAGGTTCTAGGTTCTAGTGTTCAAATGGATTTGAGTTTTTTTCACTCAAATCAAAATAGTCAATAGAAACTTACAGAGAATGAAAAACTCATAATTCATCAAACACAACATCAGATTTTGAAGTCAATACTAACTCTACAGGAATGAGTTACAAAACTTATTACTCAGAGATCAATGGAAGTGTTTATCAAGGTCTCAGAATTCTACAAACCCACCAATGATAAAGAAGGATTTTCAGTTAAATACGGAGAGCATAGCTAATATTTCCACAATATTCTCAACAACTACAAAGGGGATGACATTTGTCTTAAGGAAAAAGAAACTAATACGAAAAAGTGTTCAAAATGCGTTACAGAAGAAGAAAACTACTTTATGGCCGACACAGGAACATATGTGAAATATAACAGTGACAATATTAGAGCTTCAGAGGCCAAGGAAAAATTATGAAGCTCATCACAGTCACCAGAGTATTCAAATAAATGCAATTTCCTTTTCAAAAGCCGATGTAAAAAAAATATACCAGACCAGTGTCCAGTGTTCCAAAAAAATGGGAATTTTATTTAACATTTCGAAGCTATAAGTATCAAGGATTCAAGTAAACATTATGAGGAATCAAAACCACAGCTCAAAATGACAAGGCCGAGCCTACCATTTTTCTCAGAATCAAGGTCTAAAATAGAGAAGATCAAAAGGTTGCTTCACAAAATAAGGAAGACTTATGAGTTTTAAAAAATACAATCCCATCTGCTTTGAAGTGAACAAAACTCAACAATTACAAGAAGCAACTCTCAGTCAAGAACAAAGTGGTATTCCTAATAATGGATATAATTTCAAAGAAAACCCAAAAGCACGAGAAACCTAGAAATAGAGATAGAAGAACATGCAGGTTTCGAACTCATGGTCAAGTTTTGTTCCAATTTTTTTGACATCAACCAAGAATAGAATGAATCTAAGTGCAAAACGATTTGAAATGAGGAAGAGTATAGTTTCTATTTTTAATCACAAAACCCATTAATGGGTATCAAGAAATCAGAGTAACAGACAAAGAACTCACCATTTATAATCGAACAGTCAAAACTTTCAAGAAACTGAATGATGAGACAAGAAATCCATATGCCCATGAGAAGTTTCAAACTTGGGAATCAAGAGAAAAGAACCCAAAATGAGTTTTCAACTTGAAATCCCCAAAGGAACCAAATCCCAAAAATGCAAAGAAAAATGAGTATCAGTTTTGGAATTCGAAATGATAAAGACCAATTAATGTGAAAACTTAGGAAATCAAGAAGCTTACCATCCTTGTCAAATAGTGATGCCAGTTACATGAACCGAGCTTAGTAGAGGTCGACATGGTGGCCATTCTTTCATAAATCCAAATTAACAGAGCTTGAAAGGGACATAAATGGTGTCCACAAACCTCACTGAGTTCCAAAAACTCAGAAAACACATTCACAGTTGGGAACCGAGCTCGAGGGTTACCCCTAAAAATGATGAGCATCATCCAAATTCACTCAGAAATTTCTAATAGAGAAAAAGACTGAATATATAAGATGCGCGAAGATACAGAAACCATAACAAACCTCAAAAAACCTGAGCTTGAAGTTCATAAGAAAGACACATGGCCATGACCACAATGCTTCACCTTGAAATCTTGGGACCAAGAAATCAAAGACCTCACAAAGTACACAGAGCTCAAGAAATGACAATCAAAAAACCCACCATGACTACCTTCCAAAAAAAGATAAAAACCACAAAAAATACAGAGATGCTCAAAGGCTAAGAAGGCCGAAAAATGGACTGATCCGAGCTTCAAAAGCTTCAACAATGGCATCAATGAAAATTTTCAGGGCTTCACCCCCATGACAAAAATCCAAAATGAAGTGATCATTAGGGTCAAGTGATCTTTACCACTCAAACTCGAGATATGAGTTAAATGAAACTCAACCACAGTTAAATAATCAAAGGTAGAGAAGGAAAAGTACCAAGATCAATGCTCAGGGATCGATCCCAAGTTCAAAGCAAACCATCATGGTTAGATGCCATTACTACGCCAAACTCCAAGTCACAAACCCTAACCATGAGTCAAAGATCGACGACCTGAGATTCAATGGATCAGAGATCAACGATTGGAAACCGATCAACAGAGTTCAATGCAAATCACCATGGTCACATTAACAACTACCACATTAAATGCCAAGTTAGAAAACCTAACCGAGGGTCAGAAACATCAACAACCATGAATCAAAAGTATAGAAACGGACTAAATCAAGGCACCAACTTTCAAAGAAAACCAACCAGGTTAAAGTTAACTCAACCGAATAGCCACAAAAGCATATGGAGGGGTGAGTCATCGTGGGGAGGGGCCAGCCCCATGTTTAAAACCAAAATCATTGCATAATTGAATTTTAAAAGTCTAACCATAGTCTATGTCCCAAATGATCAAAGGGGGCTGACAACCATGCATATCCACAATGATCACCAAAAAGGTAAAGTATAACCTTATTCCAATCAAATGCAAAAAGGGGGCCGATAGCTATATAATACCATGATAATAAAAAAGTGGGGGATATACCTTATAATATGCCTAAGTCCACAAAGGTGGCCGAATGTAACATGGTGCCCCTTTTAAAACAAAGTGCCCCTTGTATTATTTCAAAACACAATAATTTGCTAAGTCCACAAGAGTGGCCAAACCCAACGAAGGAAAAAGTTCACAACCACAAGTGGCCCCCACTGATGGTGATAGATTGTACATGAATTGGAATGCATTTTTCCATGTGATCACTAGAAAATAGAATAAGTGTCAACATCAGAGACAAAGGTGGTCCCAATCAGGATTAATGTTTGGATGAATTATTTTGCAAAATATTGCAATTATTGTAATTATTTTTCACTCAGAGGGAATTATTTTTTTGCATGCTTCACAAGAAGACAGAACAGAGAAGAAGACAGTTGCATGTCATGGAGAGAGACTTTCCAAGAAAGCAATTTTTTTTTGGCAAAATTATTCACCCATGCTTTATTAAAAATAGAACAGTCAACTTCGGTTTGACTAGATGTAATCAAAGGCTATTAATGCCTATTTGTTGTGCTCTAGTTTGTATTATTTTATCCTTTATTTATTATTAAATAAAGGATAAAATTAGGATGCATGGGCAAGTACAAGCCTTAGGCTATTTTTAGGAAGGGGGTGAAATTTATTTTGCTATATATTGTGTGCCTTTGCAAAGCACAAGGGAGGATTATTCTGGAGGACTTTTGGATATATGAGTACTGAAGCAAATTTTTCCAGTTTTTCCCTCTGAGTGTGAAGTATTTTTCTACCTTTCCAAGTTATTTTGTAGTCTTGTGTATGTTATATTAATCTTGTGAATGCAAATTCCCTGATCAACCACCTTACCCTGCTGCAAATTTCAGTCTTTCTGCTTAATTTTTAATGTGCATGTTAACTTATTAGTATTGTTGTGATCCTCCCTCAGTACAATCAAGTGTTTTTCCCTTAGATATTCTATAGAAAAACTATTGGTTCATGCATCAAGAATCCTTCACAGATCAGTTGTGCATATACTCAATCAAAGCCCTCATACAAATTTGGTGTATCACCTTAGTTTTAATCATTTTTTCTCAAACTCCCAGTAAAGTAGTTTAGGATACACCAATAAGGAACCGCAATGCATTTGTCAATTCTGCTACTGCAATTACTTCTTCAACTTCTCTAAGATAGATCTACCAAGCGATATACATTCCAAAGGAAAATGAGACCAGAAATAGTAAATGCCTTGGTATGACCACCTAATGTTCAAATAAAACCAAATTCTTCTCGCAACATAATAACTCTAGAGTCAAAGAAAATTGATAAAAAAATTTAAGGAAAAAATCACCACATAGGAACCCTTAGTGCTATGAAATGAAATAATAACAAGCTTGCATGACAAATAAAATCTATCTTATGCTATTTGAAAACCTTGAAGCCATTAAATAAAAATATACCATAGCTTGATTACAAGAAAAAAATTACTTGACAGTTGTGCTTTGACATATTTGTCGTGTCGTTTTTGGACGGTATCATTTTAAATTGTTTCCCCTCTCCATTTTTGCCACCTTCTCACTTCCCTACCCTCTAACCCCTGCTTCTTCACCCCTCTTCCTCTGATATTGTTTCTCTCCCTCAAATTTGACTCCTTCATAAGATCCCCTTCGGTGTTTCCATCGTACACTTCACGTATGATTGCTAGTTATATATTAGCAGTATTTTCCCTCTCTCATTCTAATTTAGAGCATGTGTATTGGCATAAATATCCACACTCACTTTGGAAAACCCAACTTACATACCTCATCAAACCCTTGTCAATTGCAAAGGTGTTTAAGTTTACGAAATTTCCCATAACTTGTACATAAAACATTAATTGGGATTTTTAATCAAAATCCACATGTGTAAAATTCACCCACCTCTCTCATCAAAATCCAATTCCCTCCCAAATCAGAATTTTGAGAACATAAATGTAGAATTAAAAGTTTTCAAAACATCCTTCATTTCCTCATTCCACTATAAGGAACCATTTTCCAGTGAACGTTCGTGTTTTCCAACGGGCATTTTTCTAGTGATATTTTCAGCCATTTTTTCTGGCAGCGACAAATGATATTCTTTTTCCTATTTTCTCATTGGTTCATGTTCTAATCGAGGGAAATAAAAATCCAGAAAACCGCTTGTAGGTAGTCGAGCCTTTTTCCCATGAGCTCTTTTCTTTGACCATTACACTCACACATACCCTGCAAGACCATGCTCATAACGTTTGGACGCTACCTCAACTACTCGAACGTAATTTGTACGACTAGTCCAACCACATCAAGTCTGTCACAGATTTTAGGCATTTGTATCCTTGACCAGGTGAAATATTTATGGAAACATGAAGAAACATAGGATGGGACGTACCAGCTAACAAGGACCGTGCGTTGTATCTCACCTTCGTTGACTTGATCAAACAGCTCAACTCCTCTAGGGCATGGGCATCCATTCTATTTCCTTCTTAACAGATATTTTTCAATATTTTATGAAAGAGAAAAAATGAAGATGGTGGTTGTGGGAAGAGGACTTCTAGAAGAGCAGAAACAATCTCAAGAATGAAAATCAACGAGATGCTATCAACAAGTGTCCAATATGATCATTTCACATGTGTTATCATACCCTCACCCTCTCTCAAAATAATATATTTGAAGTAGGGTAGAGAAATCCACCGAAGTATTGTAGAGAACTGAATTTTTGTTAGATGTATTAGTTGTAAGTGCAATGGTAGATATGTATGTAAGATGTGAAATTTATTTAATAAAATGCCTCAAAGAGATGCGGTCTAATGGAATACTTAGTTTGTAAGATATGTAAAATAATAGATAAAATTATAAGGATGTTATCAATTTCTTTGAAGTAATGAAGTTATCTAGAACATACCCGACCATGAAAGCTTAAAAAATATTTATTAGCATGCAATTATGTATGTTTGGTTCGGGATGAGGGTTGTAATTAATACTTCAACGACACGAGTGCCTTTTATAGCATTATGTCTATAATTGATCATTATGTCAACATGGTTATAATTCTTTGTCATGTTGGCTAGATGCCAATCGAGTCTTTGATGGTTATGTGGATGTGTTTTCTTAGTTCCTATAGAGAACATTAGAATATTGAGCCACGATCGATTCAACTCTTCTTTTTATTTGGAACTTAAAAATGTTGTAACTTATGATCTTTTATCAAACTCTATGCGAAGTGCAATGGTGGAGCAGGTCAAATGGTAAGGATATTGAAGAAGAATAAAAGAATTAAAATGATGCTTAGGTGTAATTAGATTAAAGGACAATAAATGATGACTGGTTTTTGTGGAGGAGACAACTAACACACACATATATGAGAGATATATGAAAATTCAAGGAGAAAATGTCTTGAGAAATAAATCCAACAAGATATTTTTAAAATTCAAAACATGTATTGAGTGATGTGGACAAAGAGGTAAAATTTTTATTCATCTACCACCATAGCAAGAAGTTAGCATCTACACTTGGACCGATAAGAATGCCCCTTAGGAAAAATATTGGATCTTTTGAGAACCTTCATGTATGTGTTAACTACCACACTACAACCAAGTTTATCTCTAAGATGGTTGCTAGACAAATTGGTGTGAGAGATGCAAATAGGCTCCATCATTTATAAAACACATGAATGTTAATGTAGATATTATTGATAAAGCTTCATTTCATTTTATTAGCATTGAAACCGTGCGGGTTTCGTGGATAAGGGTTTTCAATACTTCAATGGCATGAGTGCCTATTATAACATTATGCCTAGAATTGATTATTATGTTTGCATGGTTGACATTCTTCATTATGTTGTTTACATGTCAATTAAACCAATGGTGTTTATGTGGATTTTTTTGATCGGTGCATATAGAGCATGCACAAATATTGATCCATGATTAATTACAACTACTCTTCTTTTGAGTTGGATCTTCAAAATGATGCAACTTATGTTCTTCTATCAAACATATATTCATAAGTGTGTTAGTGGGGTGAGGTTTAAATGGTAAGAAGATTGATGGAGAATAGGATAATTAAAGCGATTCCTATATGTATTGGATTAAAAGCCATAAAATGGTGCATGCTTGTTGTGGAGGAGACAACTCACACCCACATATAGAAAAGATCTATTCAAAGTTGGAGAAAATGTCTCGGGGAGATGAAGGCATGAAGATATTTTTAAAATTCTCTTGAGTGACGTTGAAAAATAAGGAAAAGAATTATTCCTATACCACCATAGTGAGAAGTTGTTATTTGCATTTGGATTGTTAAACAATTTTTTTAGATAAGGGTAAAAAGATTTGGTTTTGAAGGGACCAAAAACCCCTTGGAAGAAAAAGAAGATAGGCCAAAGGGTAGGCATATCAAAACAAGAATGATTTTGAATGGATCAAGAACCCTATACAACTGAAAGATGGGAATCAAAGCACAACAGGAAACAAAGTGAAGCATGATCCAAGACAAAAACAAAACCAACAGATAAACCAGCCAAACACCAAGGCTAGGGAGAGAAAAAGACAAGGAGCATTCCAAAAGCAAGTCAAACACACTTGACCAACCTCAAGGAACACACTAAACCCCTATTGAACTAACCTAACCAAAGACAAAGGAAAAATACCCATGAGGCACCCATCCATGGGATCTTAAGTTTATCTTAAGAGGAGCAGTAAGGGTCTTTCCTTTCTTTTTTTGTTCACAACTGTCCAACCCTCACTCTTATTAGGATTTATGTTTTCATCTAGATGGATAGGAAGCATAACCTCCAAGATCTCCTTTTACCAACAATAGAGTTCTTCAAGATTTCTTTCTTATTGAAACCAAAGGCCAATCTTGAAGGGTGTGAATTTTCCATTGCAGACTAAAAAGAATCCGACCCACCAACCCCAAAGCTTGAGGGGAATCGAAGGTCTCAACTAGTAGCGAGGTCTCACCTTCTTCATTTTCTGAATCCTCTTATTCACTACCCACAACCAATATACTAGAATCGAGAATCCTTCCACCAAGAAACTTTCCCATTCACCTTGTGTTTCACACTTTACTAGTCTAAAGCTAAGTGACCTAGGCCAAAGCATTTCCTACATCTGAAGGGTAACCCTTCATAGTCCAATGGTTGGGACCAAATCCGATCCAAAACCCTAAATTCTTTAAAATCGGTAGGGAACCCGAGGTATCCAGATCCACAGGATACGAGAATAGGTAGTATGAGTATACAATTCAGTTTAGTATCAATATCCAAACATTTCCCCAAGGCAATATTTCCAATGGAAATCAAGCTCTCCTCCCCCAAAATAATAGCGGAAGGTGAGGCAATCGAACCTAGATGGGCTTGACACGAAATGTTTGATGGTTGGGTTGAAAGAAGAGAACCACAATTTTATGAGAAGAAAATTATTTTGAAGTTCCCAAAGAATATCTATTTGTTATCTCTATCTTTAATCATATTAAAAACCATAATAATAAACCTCTAGCACATGGGTAAATATCCACTCTACCTCTCATAATAGGTCACCATTTTAAAGAAATCCAAGAAGGTAGCGGCGGAAGTCCCGGCCATAGTCTATTAAACTTGCAAATCGGGCATTTTTGGTGATTTTTTCAGCTTAATCACCTACTCTCCAAAGGTAACTGAAGGGTAGCTAATAACCGCCTTGAGGGTTTGGCACTAGACTTCCCTACTGACACTTCTCGAAAAGAGAGGTTATCCTTTTGAAGAGCTTACATCGCTCGGTTAGGACAAAGTAAAAAGTAGCGAGGAAAACATAGGTATTGTTGTCACCCATTTCACCTATTTTTAGAACCTTATGTATATGTGTGACTATCATGCTACAACCAACTTTATCTCAAGATTGTTTCCATAAACATTGGTGCAAGAGATCCAAATAGGCTCCATAATTTCAAAAATGATCAATGTTCCTATCAAGATTATTGGTAATGCTATTTAAAGAATCAGTAGACATAGGTTGACACTGAACAAGGTGCATTGCGTTAGCCCTATAATAATATAGAAAGGATCGGGGTTTATTTACATTTTCTTTAAAAATATTATTTGGAGATCTAGACCATGTTGTTGACCTTGAACCGCTTCTAGGAACATTCTACATATGGGTTTGTTGAAAATGCCTTGGAATCTTTCGACAAATGCATCCATAAAGTATAAAGCCAAACTCCACAACCTTTTCCATCATCCTCCCATGTCCCAACCTCTCCCAAAATGAGAGATTCGAGAATGGGACATAGAAATCCCTTATGGGTTAGTTTGTAACTCATGTGCAATTGGTAGTCTTTTTACCTCCTCCACACTTATCCTAATAATCGTGCATGCCCTCACTCTAAAGATAAATTTATAGTATGGGTGATTAATAGATGATAAAGTGGGTCAAAATGGTTAGTTAATAATAAGATGAATTTTCTTAATAGAGATCAAGAGAACCAATTCCACGTAGATAACATTTAAATGGCTAAAGGAACCAAAACTATCGGATATCTATAGATTTTCAAAATTTGCACGCTTTGGTCTAGTTTGGAAACATAGTTAAAGGCATGGAGTAACATAGTTACCAACGAGCTCGCCAATAAGAGAAGGTTCACTTTGTCTAAGGTGGTGGTCCAGGAGTTGGAGGAGGTGTTGGAGGAGGTGGTGGTTAAGATCTTAAGAGGGCTTGAGCTAGAGGACCACAACCACCATCGTTACCAACGAGCTCGCCAATAAGAGAAGGTTCAGTGTCTAAGGTGGTGGTCTAGGAGTTGGAGGAGGTGTTGGAGGAGGTGGTGGTCAAGATCTTAAGAGGGCTTGAGCTAGAGGACCACAACCACCATCATTACCAACAAGCTCGCCAATAAGAGAAGGTCTAGTCCTATAGATCACATATTGATTGTTAAACATGTCCCATATGACAACTATTGGGTTTTTGAGAACCTTATGTATGTGTGTGACTATCATGCCATGACAAAATTTATCTCCTAGATTGTTGCCATAAACATTGGTGCAAGAGATGTAAATAGGCTCCATCATTTCAATAAAGATCAATGTTCCTATCAAAATTATTGGCAATGCTATGTAAAAATCTGTAGACATAGGTTGGCATTGAACAAGGTGCCTTTGCATTAGCTATATAATAATATAGAAAGGACTAGGGTTTATTTACATTTTAAAAAATATATTATTTGGAGATCTAGACCATGCTTTTGACATTGAACTACTTCATGAGTTTGTTGAAAATGTCTTGGAATCTTTCCGGCAAATGCATGCATAAAGTGTAAAGCCAAACTCTGCAACCTTTGCCATCATCCTCCCGAGTCCCAACCTCTCCCAAAATGAGAGATTTAGAATAGGACATAGAAATCCCTTATGGGTTAGTTTGCGACTCATGTGCAATTGGTTGTCTTTTTAAATCCTCCACACTTGTCGTAATAATCGTGCATGCCCTCGCTCTAAAGACAAATTTATAGTATGGGTGGTTGATAGATGATAACGTGGGTCAAAATGGTTGATTAATAATAAGATAGATCCCGCACATGAGTGCAAATTTGGGTGAAATGCGCGCTCAAGGGCGCCCTCCGGCAAAAAATGCTGACTATCGCAGCAGTACTTGCTGCTGCAGAGGCTGTCGGAAGGGGCGCTGGCATTTCTGACAAATTTGTACAACATTTCTGTTACTTCTATCCCATCACTTTATATTCACCTCTTATAAAACGCCACGTATTTATTTTAGTATTTAAATTTAATGTTAAGACTCGAATATATGGAATGCTTAAATTTTTGTGTAACTGTCATGTGTGGGAGACGGGGTAAAATGCGCTTCCGTACGTCTGTAGCCACGCATCACCGCCCTCCCACTATATGTTCATGTGCGGAGTTCTTCTGCTTAGCAGCAACCAAGAGAACCAATTCCACGTAGACAACATTGAAAAGGCTAAAGGAACCAAAACTATCAGATATCTATAGATTGTCAAAAATTGCACGCTTCGGTCTAGTTTAGAAACATAGTTAAGGCAATACATGGGGTAACATGGTTAAGGCGATCCACAAGATGCAGATCCATGTGTGATATGATTGAATTAATGGGGTTGTACCGCTACATTTGAATTTGGGGTTGTAAATTAAATGCAAGCCAGACTATACCTAAACCAAAAGAAGATCTTGCCAGCACGCGGCGCGCTGGAAGTCTTGAAGTCAGCTTTGTCACTTACATAATATAATAGAAAATTGGTGCTCTGTTCCTAATCCGTAGGTAACCTACTAAATAGACAGCGTTGTGAACAGTTATATTACTTAATCTACATATTGGAGACAGCTAGAGCCTGGAACCATTGCAGACGTAAGTAGCCAACAGTGCATGTGCTTGGCTTGGAAAATTCTAATTCAATACAGATTGCAGACGTAGCAAACACAGCATTAGAAAGAAGTCATTGTGGGTATTTGGTGAGGAATTAAATACTATGATGGGACTTCAATGCAATTCACGTATGTACAGTGCATTGGATTGCTTATATAAGGGGGTGTCGATTTTAAGGATGAATCGGACTGTGACCAATACATTCTTCTAACAAGAAAAGATGGGTTACATATTGAAGTTTTCAGGAATGTTAGCGATGGTCATTCTTATTGTGGGTATATTAGTTGTTGCAGAGGGAAGAAATCTCATGGCAGCAACATATGAAAAAAAGAAAATTTGGGTGGCGGTGGAGGACTTGGCGGCGGGGCTGGTGGCGGTTTAGGCGTAGCTGGTGGCGGGGCTGGTGGCGGAGCTGGAGAAGGTGTTGGGGAGGTGGTGGTCTAGGAGGTGGAGCAGGAGGGGGCCTTGGCGGAGGTAGTGGTGCTGGTGGTGGTCTAGGAGGCGGATCAGGTGGGGGTCTTGGCGGAGGTGGTGGTGCTGGCGGTGGTCTGGGAGGCGGAGCAGGAGGGGGTCTAGGCGGAGGTGGCGGTGCCGGTAGTGGTGTACTGGGAGGCGGTCCAGGTGGAGGAGCCGGGGAGGAGCTGATGTAGGCGGTGGTTCCGGCGGCGGGCTGGGTGGAGGAGCTGGCGGAGGTGCTGGGGCTGGAGGAGGTGCAGGTGGAGGCACCGGTGGTGGTGGTGGTTTTGGAGGAGGATTCGGTGGAGGTTCAGGTGGTGGCGTAGGAGGTGGTGCTGGTGGTGGTGCAGGAGGAGGATTTGGTGGGGGCAGTGGCGGAGGAGGGGCTTCGGTGGTGGTGGTGAGGGTGGATTTTAAACTATGCAAAACCTTTTATGTTTTGCGTGACTGCAGATAGTAGCATATTGAAACATACCGGTTGGTGATTACCAGACGCCATTGAAATATTGGGCAGCTTATTGGAACACAGAATAAAATATTTCGAATAAAATAATTTATTATTATATTTCATTTCATCGTTTTGGTGGAGGCGAAACTTACCTCTTGTTCTAAACTTCTACCTATAAATGATTTTACATTTATAAATAAAAACATTGTAAATAATGGATTTTAAAACAGGTAAAAAAGTAACGAAAATATTATAAACATATGGTTTTCTATAAATACTATAAAATACATGCCCTACTGAATTAACAATTACATTAATTTTTAGCTGTCTCTCAACATTAGTGCAGTTCCAAATTCAGTGTTTCAAATTATTTGATTGACAAAACTATCGTATATTTGGTTGAATAATTATACATTTCGTCAATCACCAATAAGCAGTTTGTGAAGTAAAAGTCTCTAAGCCAAAAATTGTGCATCTGTATTAGCTTTATATTTCTAAATTTGAGCATTCAATTTGGCCGAGCACGTATGGCCAAATTTACATTTCCATGTACTATTCAAGTAGGGATACGAGGCAGTCGAACATTTTGGTAAGGAGGTGGTAAAATTTTGATAAGGGAAGTAATCAGAGGACAACCAAGGAATGCCTTTGAAAAGAATTACATGGATTTGAAGTGCACAATTTAATCATTGAATTAATGAGAACCAAGGATTACACAAAAATAAGAACAAGAATTTATTGTTCAAGAAAAATCTATCTTTAGTGCCTTGTCAAGGTAACTAATGCAAAACAATCACTGAACTTTTAGATCCCTTTCTCGAACAAATAATAAGGTTGCCTTGGAAAATTGATACTAAGAGGCTCTCCTTTGATATTGTTTATGTTTGTTCTACTAAATGGAAGAAGATACATAAGTAAGACCATGTTGTAGTGAAGATTCTTTCCACTTAAAAATTAATAACTATGTTGTCAAGATTTCCAAATGGATTGAATAGGGAATGTATATTTAGTATGAAAGAATAGAGTAAAAATTATTTTGTTTTATAAGACCGGATTTCTATTTTCATTGTAGATAAAGTGATTTTGTGTCACAATAATATTTTCAATGTTACAATAATATTTTCAATGATTCATCACATTTAATATCTCTCATAATATATTTAACAAGGCAACACCTTTAAACTTGGGTTAGATGTAATGAGATCAAGAAATAACGCTAAAACCAATAGAGTCCCATCCCATTTGGTCCATAAATACTTACATATTAACTTATTCAAATATTGCATACCCCTTTATTGAATGGCATCTAACAACAATAGTTCACACATGTAGTAAAAATAATTTTATTAGCTCTCTTCTAACAAGTTCCAAAACAATTCTAATCCACTAGAACATACTTTTACTTTTATTAAAAATTATTAGAGGTCATAAGGTCCAAAATTTAGGGTTAGAAGGTTCAATTAGGTTCAGAGGGTAAATCCTCACCATACCCACTCTCTAACAAGCTTAAAGTTTCAACTTGATTTTTCTCACACTTAATGCATTCAAAAAATTCCTAAATCATTCCCATTGGATAGGAAATTTCCTCACCTTTCCATTGATATAAATAAGTCCTCCTAACTCCTCATATTTCTCAAGTTATGGGCCGGTGGGCCTTGGGGTGAAAATTTTCCCCAAGAGCGGGCTGCGGGCCCAGGGGTGAAAATTTTCCCAAAGGGGGCGGGTTGGCGGGGGCCGCGGGGAGACTTTTGAAAACATTTTTCCCATGTGGGAAAAAACTAACTTTTGCCCATGCACCCATGGGTCCGCAAGTCCACAAGGGACACGTGGCGCTTCTCAAGCAAAGCGGGAGAGAGGGGGTGGCGGGAGACGTTTGGGAAAATTTCATGGGGTGAAAAGCCAACATTGTGCCCGCAAGTCCGCAAGCCACAAGGGACACGTGGCATCACCTAAGCCAATGCATGGGGAAAAGTGGGGTGGGGGAGAAATTTTTTTAACGCCCCGAAGGGCTAAGAGGGTAACATTGACCCGCGCCTCCGCCGGCTCCTCATGCCACGTGGCGCTCTTGATTGGCTGCGGGTCAGCGGGATGGTGGAGAAAACATGGAAAATTTTCCCAAAATTTTTCAAAACACAAAAGGAAAAAGGGACTCGCTCCTCCGCCGATGCCTCGTGATGCCACGTGGCATCACCTGATTGGTCACGGGCGAGGGTGGGGAAAACTTGGAAAATTTTCCCAAAAATTTTCTAGATGCGCTAAGTTTAAAAAGGGTCCGCCCTCCGCCAACACCCATGGTGCCACATGTGGCAACCTTTGATTGGCTGTGGCGGGGGGGGGGGAAAATTTGGAAAATTTTCCCAAAAATTTTCCTAAGTGCTTAAGGAAAAATTTGGGCCGTGGGCCCGCCAAGAAATTTTTCCCATTTTTTTTTTTACGCCAAGGAAGAAAAACTTTAGAAGGCCATAAATTTTGATAGAGAGCTCTGGTTTTGGGAAAAAGGACTTTCTGGAAATCTCTCGATGTCCTCTTTGCACAAAGATCATTAATTTTTATTTTGATAAATTTTAAGGGGTCAATTTTAAGAAAAACGGCCTATAGATTTTATAAGTGCGAACTGGTAAATTTTAACTTGTGAGATTTATTCAATTTGATCTTCTTCCTCTCTCAACATGTCAAATAGACATGGAGAGTTGTTCTTAGGAGGAATTAGGATAAGTTTGTGAGGTAGATCTATTTGATTGAATTCCAATTCAAAATTTACAAATTTGATAACAAAACGACTGTGGAAAACTTTGAACTCGGTTTTGCCAGGTTTTGAAGTATTTCCATTAAGTGTTTTTGTCTAATTGAGTTTGTTTAGGGCCTAATACTTCAATTTAATCATTTAATTTGTTATTTTATTATTGCAGGTTTGATCTGTGCATTTTTGTTTAGATAATTGCCAGTTTGAAAGAATAAAACAGAGGGAAAATTTTTAAAGGATCTATTTAATTACTTTCCATCTCCCAAGTGTGGAAATTCATTCTAATCCTAGCCTAATACATTTAGTTGATTCAATCAACCCATCTATGGGCTAAAATGCAAATTTTGATTTCCAATCTTAACATTTTTTTTTTAAGAACAGAGCATTATATTTTTCCTCACACGCAATTCTTCTTTTCAACAGAGATTTCAAAACACAATGGATGATCAATTTCAATACAACAATATGATTGAAAAAGGTAATGCAATCCTTTATTGATTCCAAAATACAACATTACAACCTTTCTTCTTTTATTCCTTCCAAAACATATATTATATACAGAACAAAATAATACATTTTCTTCTCACGTGTTTCACTTTACCACTTTTCAAACAAGGATTTCATAGTGAATGCTAAACACAGATTTCCAATGGAATAACAACATATGGACAAGACAAAACCACTTCCATTAATTTAAATGAACTCTTACAACTTCCTTTCCCTTTGGTTTCAAAATGCAACATACAAAAACACGTATCTTTCTTTCACATTCTTTCCAAAACAGAAAAAGAGTATAACTCTTTTACATTTCAATATACAACTTGCAATCAGTACAACATCTTTCCATTACAACCATTTACAAGTTCATCCACTTCAAGTGGGAAAGGTTACAATGAGATTTCATTTCACAAGGGACTGTCAAACTGTCTTTTCTCAGCTCCAGAACAACAACATGCATACTCCTCATTCTTCCAATTTGATCACAACAGGAGTAGGGGAAAGGCAACGCTCTCCACCCAACCAAGACATCCAATGAAGAGGAGAATCCATCCTTCTTCATTGGCCCCCGAGCCCCAACCACAAAGCAATAAAAGATGTGATCCAACTCATGGCAACAACAAGCTTCCACAAACATACAAGCAACATTTTCACAAAGAAACACAGTCCCAAACAGAATGTAGTTTACAACTACATTAAAACATGAAAAACAATACAAAGGCTTCATCAAGCAAGCCAAAGGAGCAAGAAGCTATGGGGATGTTGCTTATGCCTCCCAAAGGGAAAATGGGTATCACCACCTGAGAACAACCCACCATATATATATATATATATATATATATATATATATATATATATATGAATATCATTTCAAAACCCTGTCATGCCCTTATGCCTCCCCAAGTACCCCTTATTCCTCACATTTTCTTATGTCTCCCCAACCTCTTATGGCACCCCATAATGAGTAAAGAAATGCAAGCTATTTCTTTGTAAGGTGGAACCCAAATCCCAACTCCCTCCACCCTTATACCTCCCTAAAACCACTTGTGCCTCCCACAAAATAACCCCATAGTCTTCTCCTACACCATTCCTAGGCCATCTACCCAACAACCCACAATATATACCAAAACATTCACACAAGAACATTTACATATATACAAGAAGAGCATTTCAAGAGCCAAGCTCCTACCTCTCCATGATGGAGTTGTTCCAAGTTCCAAAACAACAAGCTTTATCCCAATGCAAGCAATCCAAAACAGCCAAGCACAAGCATGCAACAATCTTCCAAAACTTCTCCAAGCAAGAGCTCCCAAAACAACAAGAAAAATTCACCCAAAATGAAGTCTCCAAAAGTGAAGCAACCCAAAACAAGGAAAACAATTCAAATTTTATAGAAGAGGGAAGAGAAGAGGATGAGGTGGATCCATGTAGGATGCCACATCACACATCCTCAACCCCAACCCCAAAAGTCAACTTCATTCTCCAATGCATAATAAATAAGTGGGTGAATAATATGATAGTTACTTACACACTCAAATCCAACCCACACCCCAAAGGACTGAAATTAAAACATGTAAGAAAAGTGCAATTAAAACCTACAATAAGTCTTCCCAAAATGCATAATAAAAGTCTAATTTCAACTCCCCAACCATAGGTATGGTTGGTAAATAAATTTAAGAGGTATGGGACAAGTTTAACTTGTCCCACAAGCCTCCAAAAACAACCTCCAAGGACAAATTCGAATTTCTAAGAAGGTGGAGTGTTTCACACTCAAGAGTTAACTTACACATCACTTACAAGGTCACTTACACATTACTTACACATTCTTACAACACTTTAAAACATGGCCAACAACTCTATTAATTACATTCTTATGACATCTTTTAATTAATTAACTAAACAATATGATTACTCACAATATTAACACCACATTAAATAAATAATGAAAGGGTAAGTGCACCACATAAAACACATGCAAAATTTAAACAAAAGGGACCAAATAAAAGAAAAACATAAAATCCCTTGGTCACATTTAAAGGTGATCCCCCATGGGAATCCCTAACAAAAAACAAAACACACAAACAAATACTAGTTGCCATGGTGACCTTGTTGAATTCATCTAGAATTCCAATGTGGTTGGTCTCCAATCCCCGATGTTTGTTGTGATATTTTAACCTGCAAAACACAAATACCTCCTTTGGCCTCGTGGCCATATCAGAACATCCAAAATAATATAAATATAATTAAAATTCCAAAATCATCTAGATATATGAATCACAACAACATCAAAGCAATCTAACAATATCATTTATAGTTTTATCAACAACTATATCATCATCCAATAATTTTCCATTTCTAGGTCTACTCACAATATCCAAATATCACAAGTCCGAACAACATCCATCATATAACCATGTCCAATAGTATATCATCATCAACATATAAAATGTCTCTAATAATCATCATGCATCATAACTGAATCAAGTCAACAATAATCCATGATCTAACATTTAACATCATACTATAATAAAGTCCATAATCATGTTCATAATATAATCAGCAAGTATCATGATTAGTATAAAAAAGGTGTCAAAGGGAAGTGGGCACTACATCCCCCTCCCCTTAGACTCGACTTCCTCCTGGAAGTCACTGGAACAAATGTGGAAACTGAACTCGTAACAAAGTAGCATCCTCCCATGTAGCTGCAGTCTCATCATATCTATCCCACTGCACCCGAACCTGATCAACCTCTCTGCCTCAAAGGCCCAGGGTCCTGTGATCTAGGATGTGAACGGGCTCCACCATCACCTGCCCCTGATCCTGCACCTACAATGATGTCCAATCTAACACATGAGAAGGATCTGTAACATATCTCCTAAGAACTGAAACATGAAACACATCATGTATGTGAGACAAGCTAGGTGGCAATGCTAGATGGTAGGCCAAAGGGCCGATACACTCCAAGATCTCAAAAGGACCCATGAATCTAGGAGCTAACTTAGAACCTTTTCCATAATGGATAGGGCTCTTATGTGGCCTGACATGAAGGAACACCTTCATGCCCACATCAAAACTACGGTTGGTCCTATGCTGATCATGCATACTTCTTATACCTATGTCATGTGCCTCCTATAGTCTCTGTCTGATCAAAATCACCTGTTGCTCCATGTCCTGCAACAAAGCTAGTCCAAGAAACCCTTGTCCTCTCTATCCCAACTAAGAGGTGTCCTTGCACTCTCTACCATACAAAGCCTGAAAAGGAGCCATGCCTATAGAACTCTGAAAACTATTATTGTAGGAAAACTCCACTAAGTACAAGTACTCTTCCCATCTAGACTTGATCCATCACATACATCCTAAGCATGTCCTCTAAAATATGATTCACCCACTCAGTTTGTCCATCTGTCTCAGGGTGATATGTTGTGCTGAAATTAATCTTCATCCCGAGGGCATGTTGCATGGTAGTCCAAAAATGGGAAGTGTACAAAGGATCATGGTCACTTATGATCTTCCATGGAATCTCATGCAACCTGAAAATCTCATCCAAGTATACCCATGCCACTGCACTAGCTATATAAGTGGTCTTTACCAGAGAAAAGTGAGCCACTTTTGTCAATTTATCAACCATGACCATGATGGCGTCGTGGTGATATCTCGACATCGGTAGCCCAACAATGAAGTCCATGGAAATGGTGTCCCATTTCCACTCTAGTATAGCATGAGGAAAGAGAAGGCCAGCTGGATGTTGATGCTTGACCTTCACTTTCTAGCACTCTAAACATCATGACATGAATTGGGCCACGTCTCTCTACGAAGTCCTCTCCAATGATATAACTGTCTCAAGGTGGCGTGCATCTTCTTCACCCGGGATGGGCTGAATAGGGTGCACGATGTGCCTCTGCCAAGATGTCCTACCTCAAGCCTCCATCTCTGGGAACATAAATCCAGCCTCTGTGCCTGAGAAGACCATCTTACCTCTAAGAAAAACCATCAAACTTCCCTTCGAGGGGTCTCTGAGACTCGATCTCTGCTCGAACTGCAATGTAGAAGTTGTCAAGAGGAAGCTGTTGAAGAATCCTGCTCCGTAAAAATCTATGCTCATTGAGGTGGCCATAGCCACATGTCTCCATCTACTGAGAGCATCTACCACCACATTCTCCTTCCCTTTCACATGCTCTATCTCCATATCATACTCACAAAGCAACTCCATCCAATGCCATTTGATGAGCGTTGAGATTGGGCTACGTGAAGAGGTGATGAAGACTCAAGTGATCTGTCTTGAGTGTGAATCTCCGACCAAGTAGAAAATGCCTCCATCGAACCAAAGCATGCACAACTACCGCAAGCTCAAGATCATGAGTTCGGGTAATTAAGCTGTAATATTTGAGTTTGTGAGACTCAAAAGCCACTACTCTTCCCTCCTGCATCAACACACCTCCAAGCCCTGCTAAAGAAGCATCTATGTAAATGAAAAACTCACCCTGTGGATCCAGCACTGCAAGAATAGGTGTTGTAGTGAGGCATTCCTTCAGTGTACTAAAGGCCTGCTCACCTGTCCGACCAAACAAACTTCTTCCCTTTCCTCTGTAGGGAAGTGATGGGGTGTGCAATCCGAGAGAAGTCCTAAACAAATCTCCGGTAGTAACCTGCTAATCCCATGAAGCTATGCACCTCAGTCATAGTAGTGGGTGTTGGCCAATCCATAATAGCTCTAATCTTGGAAGGATCGATGGTGATACCTTCCCCATAAATGATATGGCCCAAATACTGCACCTCCATCTGAAAGAATGCACACTTCTCCAAGTTCCCAAAAGCTTTGTTGCTCCGAAGACACTGAAGAACTAGGGCAAAGGTGCCCCTGTGCTCCTCATGCATACGTGAGTAAATCAAAATGTCATCAAGGAAGATGAGCATGAAGTGATCTAAGAAGGTCTAAATACCCCATTCATCAAACTCATAAACACACGGGGCATTAGTTCAAACCAAAAGGCACCATTGTGAACTCATAGTGGCCATATCTCGTATGGAAGGTGGTCTTATGAATGTCTACCTCCGAAATCCTTAGCTGATGGTAGCCTAACTTAAGATCAATCTTAGAGAAAATTGTGGCTCCTTTCATCTAATCAAACAAATCATCAATGCGTGGAAGGGGATAACGATTCTTAATCGTTACCTTATTTAATTGGCGGTAATCAATACACAACCGCAAGGATCCATCCTTTTTCTTCACAAAAATCATTGGTGCACCCCAAGGGGATACACTAGGATGGATAAGGCCTTTCTCCAAAAGGCCCTCAAGCTGCAACTTGAGTTCACAGAGCTCGAGTGTGGTCATTTGATAAGGTGCTCGTGAGATAGGCTCTACTCCGGAACTAGGTCTATATGAAAATCAATCTCACGTGGGGGTGGTAACCCTTGGTAGCTCCCCAGAAAGACATCTACAAACTCTCTCAAAATGGGGTGATCATCTAGCGATGGTCCACTAGACCCATCCTCTGATCTATCACTGACTATAATAACATACATCTGGAAACCCCATTGTACACACCGCTTAAGCTACATAGTAGAGATGGTATGAATAGAAACGGGTCTCCTGACCCCTGAAATCACCGACTCAACTCCCAAATCATCTACACAAGATATAATCTTGTGGTAACAATCCACTCTGGCCTTGTGTGCTAGATAACCAATCCATACCCAAGATGACTCCATAAGAGCCCAAAGGAAGGATACAAAGATCCGAGGTAGTGGTGAAAGGTCCCAAATCCACCACACACTCCTTAACTAAGGAGTCTATAGAGATCTTGGCTCCCGAAGCCATCTCAACATCCCAACTATGACCCTACCTAACTGCCACCAGCCTGCATCGCTCTACTAAAGATGGTGCAATGAAAGAATCAAAAGAACCTAGAATCAAACAAGATGGAGGTAGAATACCACTAATGCTACCTATGGTCTCAATAACTGTACTCTGATGTTCTGCCTATGGTTCTTGACCACTGCATACATCCTATGACTATGCCCCATATCACCAACAATAGGCTCTGAGATCTGTGTCTTACCCTTGTTATTAGGTTCTGTGGGAAGTATCTCAAAAATGTCAAGTAACACCACAACCAAAACAACCACTGATCCTCTCCCCTGTGTAGCAGTCCAGTTGGTACTATGGAGGTCTGTGGTGTGGATCGATGATGATCGGCATATGGTCTTTGCTGAGGTCTCTTGAGTTGAGTGAGCTCTCTGGGCACCCTGTGTCTGATGGGACCCCTAGGAGGAGGCCCCATACTCCGACCTCTCTGTGCATCAAATCTCTGTGGAGGTCTATAAGGTGGGCGGGATTGTCTTGCTACTACTGTGGTCTAAAAGATGACTATGTTGAACCCTGTCCACCATGAGGAAGAGGTACTAACCCCCTCAATTTTTGTCCTGCATCTACTGTATGCGGCTCGGACTCGATCTCTAGCCTGCTGGGTCTTTCCCGAGTCTCCTCTGCTATATAGGCCTTCTCGATGGCCTCAGCTAATGTTTGTGGACAATGGATCCGCACTGCACCTCCAATGTCTAGATTCAGGCCCCGGATGAACCTGTGGATCCACACTGCTCATCCTACATGTAATCAACATACTAGAGTAGATCTATAAATCTACTCTCGTACTCAACCACTGTAAGAGATGCTCTGTCGGAGGTCATGGAACTCATCTATCCATTTTTGTATGAACCTCTGTGACAAGTATATGTTCCTGAAATGCTCCTCAAAGAGCTCCTAAGTAACTGTCTTAGAATCAACATGGAGCTTCTACTCCTCTATCCTCCACCAAACACCAGCTCCATCCCTTAGTAGATGGATCACAACACGAGCTTTCGTGTTGCTAGAACAAGGAAAGAGCTTGAAGCATCCATCAAGCTCACCAACTAGGCCTCTACCTGAAATCCACCTATGTCACTAGAATAATGTGATGGCCAAAGCTTTAGGATCTCCCTGACTGTGATCTGTAGCTATGGTTTGATGGCCTTTAGGTCTCTCTACATGCTCATCCCTAAGCCTAGGACTCTGAGACCTCTCTCTATGTCCTGAAACTCGGTCACCCTATCCCCTTTGTGGTGACTCTGCCTTAGCTAACTCTGTATGGGAGTTCTCTCTTCCATGCTCCTCGCTGGGTCAAGGAGATAAATGAGCCTCAATGGAAGGGACTCTATCATGTCTGGCTGCATATCCTCCTACTGATCCTCCATGTAGAGTGGCATTAACATCTTGAAGAGTCTACAAAATCTAGGGTAGGATGGCTGCTACAGCATGATCTGGTGGTGGTAAGTCTAGGTCTATGTGAAAATACCCCTCATCCCATCTGCGCCTCTGCATAGACCAAGGTGAGAGTTAGTTCATTTTCTAAGTTTTATTCAATTTCCATGTTTACTAAAATATGTAATCTCTAACTAAGTTACCTTCTAGATTTAAAAGTGTGATAGGTTTAAGTTTCATGTCTCAAGTTTTCTAGTGTGCCCAATGGTTCACACTTTTGAACCTTGCTTTGATACCTATTGTAATACTCACTAAAAACAACCCACTTGAGACCCAAGAACAACCTAGGATTAGTTAGGAAAATTATGGAATAATTTTTTTGGTTTAAAAGAGTCTACAACTAGGTTATAAGGCAACAACTATCACTAACAAGTTCCAAAACAATTCTAATCCACTAGAACATACTTTTATTTTATGAAAAATTATTAGAGGTCATAAGGCCCAAGATTTAGGGTTAGAAGGTTCAATTAGGTTCACAGGGTAAAACCTCACCATACCAACTCTCTAATAGGCTTAAAGTTTCAACTTGATTTTTCTCACACTTAACACATTTGAAAAATCTCTAAATCATTCCCATTGGATAGAAATTTTCTCACCTTTCCATTGATATAAATAAGTCCTCCTAACTCCTCATATTTCTAAAGTTATGGGTCGATTGTGGCCGGGCCTGGGGTGAAAATTTTCCCCAAGCGTGGACTGTGGGCCCAGGGGTGAAAATTTGCCCAAAGGGTGGGTTGGCGAGCCGTGGGAAGATTATTGAAAAAAATTCCTACGTGGGGTGAAAAACTAACTTTGTGCCCACGCACCATTGGGTGTGCAAGTACACAAGGGACACGTGGCGCCTCTCAAGCCGGCGCACAGGAGAGCGGGGCGGAGGAAGACATTTGGGAAAATTTCCCACGTGGGGTGAAAATCCAACATTGTGCCTACAAGTCCGTAAGCATCAAGGGACATGTGGCATCACCCAAGCCAACATGGGGAAAGCCGGGTAGTGGGGAGAAATTTTTTTAACGCCCGAAGGGCTAAGAGGGTAACACCGACCCGCACCTCCACCGGCTCCCCATGCCACGTGGACGCTCCCCGATTGGGCTGGGTCAGCAAGACAGCGGAGAAAACATGGAAAATTTTCCCCAAATTTTCCAAAACACAAAAAGGTAAAGGGACTCGCTCCTCCACCGATGCCTCGTGATGCCACGTGGCATCACCTGATTGGTCATGGGGCGGTGGGAAAATTTGGAAAATTTTCCCAAATTTTTTCTGAGATGCGTTAAGTTTAGAAAGGGGTCCACCCCTTTGCCAAAACCCTGTTGTGCCTCATGGCAGCCCTTAATTGGCTGTGGATGGCGGGCGTTGGGGAAAATTTTGAAATTTTTCTGAAAAAAAGTTTCCTAAGTGCTTAAGGGAAAATTGAGCCATGAAGCCCACCAAGGAATTTTTCCCATTTTTCCAATGTGGTTGGTCTCAATCCCCGATGTTTGTGTTATCTCTCGAAAGTGCACCTCTGTCGAGAGATTATTACAATTTTTCTAAGCTTGCACACTTGATCTCTCTCTTTCATAGATACTGATGGAAACACCTTGGAGTGCGTGGGTATATACCTATTTGGAGGTGAGTCTCCGAGGATTAAAAGGTCGGTTCTTTATTGGTGTATCCTAAACTGATTTCTAGGATTTTTGAGAGTAAAAGATGACTGGAAAATAATTGAAACCGAGGTGATACATCAAATTAATATGAGGTATTTGATTGAGTATATGCACAATGTTGATTTGGGAAGGATTTTTGGTGCACGAACAATAGTTTTTCTCAGTAGAATATCTACAAGAAAACACTTGATTATACTTGAGGAGAATCACAACAAGACTAATAAGTTAACATGCACATTAAAATCAAGCACAAAGGACTGAATTTGCAGCAGGGTAAGGTAATTTGTCAAGAAATTGCTTCACAAGACTAATGAAAGATACACAAGCTGCAAAATAACTTGGAACGGGAGATTGCAAAATAAGTTTGAAATCTCCTATTCGCGTCTCCCGTTCATGCAGTCTGCCCTAGCCGGGCCTTTGCCGTGCCCTAGCCATGGTTGCTACGAGGTCGCGCATGTCTTCGAACCCTTTTCATTGCTTGGATCGGCCAGAACACGGGACTGTTGGAGGCACGATCAGTGAGTCAAAACAGGAAACCCTTCTCCTTGGCGACGGATATGGAAATCTGTCCCTAGCATGCAAAACTGATGGTGGCGCCTATAAAACTGGCATGGAAAATGCAGCTCCAACCTCTTGGATTGACATGGCTTTTGATGCTAATCAAGACCCCCATTCAAAGAAAATCGGGATAAAGTTTCTCCGACCTGCCAAAAAACAGAGGGTCTCTTTATTGGAACAGGTACAGTTAGCTCGGTCTCTCCTACAAATCTCAACAATGGCAATGAATCATTTAAAAATGACGGATCTTCCTTCAAGAGCATGGATAGATCCAACTCGCTTCAGAAAACCTCTGGTGGAGATAAATCCACTTCTTATGCTTCAGCGGTCTGCAAACAAAAGGAGAATACCAGAAATGAGATCTTGAAACCCTCTCAGGAGGTCCCGACACTGAAAATTGGGGAGGATCTACTTATAAAGATTCTTAAGGAGGAGGAAAATCTCTCTCAGCTGGGACTCATATGCAGATTCCATAAATTTTGGCCTAAGCTTTCTCAGCTCCATGAATGGATAACCCAGAGATGGAGAGAAAAAATACAAGGTAAGATCGAGCTTTATCCCTGTGCTAAAGCTTATTTCATTGCTATCTTTGAAACCCCTGCTGATAGGGATTTAATTTTTAGCCAGCATTGGGTTTGGGGGGAACATGGGATTATGTCCAAACCATGGTATCCATCATTCGATCCATTAAAGGAGTCGTTTGATACCTACCCGATTTGGGTTCGTTTACCAAGACTTCCGTTACAACTCGGAACAAATCTTGTCTCACTTCTTTATAGGTGATACTCTCGGCTAATGTGTGGCAGTTGATGGTCGAACTCCATTCAAAATCATACTACATTTGCTCGAATATTGGTTGATATAGATACCTCAAACCCTTACTAACAGAAATCAATCTTGATTGGAGAAAGGCTCTGAGTACAGAGGATTGACTATGAGAGACTTGCCTTCAGATGTCGGCATTGCTTCCAAACTGGTCATGCTACAAACGATTGTGAACATTCCAAATGAAAGAACAAAACTGCCTGGTGGAAGGATTCTCTCCCTGAACATCTCACAATTGACTCAGATCTGGTTGAGGATTCTAGTGCCCCCTTGCAAGTTGACTCACCCGTCGTGGCTACTCCACGAGGCCAACATTGAGAAATTACCTACAAAGCTATGCTCCATAGATTCTGATTCAAGTATTTAAGGAATTTTTGTTTGTCGGTCACTTTCACAACAAATCCATTACAGATGCTTCGATTGCATTGGATCCGGAAATCATTTGGACAAGTGGTGGATTTGGGAAAAAAAAGGGTAACGCCAAATCTAAATCCCCACCACTCTCGGACAAGGTTTGATTCTTGTTTTTGTGCTATTATTGTTACATCTCGGGCAAATGGCCTTACACACGATTCTTTGGCATTTAATGTTCTTGCCTTGTTGTTTTTTATTGCTTTGAAGCAATTGCTTTTTTTTTTTCTTGTTTTTGGCTGTTTTTTTTGTTATTGGGCTTTACGGGGTTAAATTTTGCTTTTGAGCATTGTTGTAAAAGGGTATAGTCCCTTTCAAAAAACTATTTTCCAATAATAAAAATAAAAACTTGGAAAGGCGTAAAATAATTCACACTTAGAGAAAAAAGCGCGCAAAATTTGCTTCAATACTCCTATATCCAAAAGTCCTCTAGAAGTTCTCTCTTATGCTTTACAAAGGTACACAATATATATAGCAAAAAAATTTCATCTTCTTCCTAAAGATAGCCTAAGGCTTGTACTAAGCCCTTACATCCTATTTTTATCCTTTATTTAATAATAGATAAAGGAATAAAAATAGAGCATGCAATTACAAATAGGCATTTAATAGCCTTGATTACAATTGGTCAATTGAAGTTGACTGATCTATTTTTAAGAAAGCAAGAGTAAATAATTTGCTAAAAATAAGCTTGCTTTAAGGCAAGTCTTTCCTATTTTAAACATGCCACTTTGTCTTCTTGTTTTATCTTCTTATGGAACATGCAAAAATTCAACTCCCTGTTTGTGAGAAAAATAATTACAACACTTGCAAAACAATCCAGCCACTGTGGGGACCACTTCTGATTCGTACACTTGCCTCCACTGAGTTTGGCCATTCTTGTGGTCTTAGCATAATACTATGGTTTTAAAATAATACAAGGGCACTTTGGAAAAGGGTCGCCATATTAAATTTGGCCGCACATGGTATATCATAGTCTCTGCCACCTTTTGATTAAACACGACCATGTAATACTTGTCGGCTTTTGCATTTGAGAGTGTATAGTTTGAAATTTCACCTTTTTGGTGATTATTGATGGCATAATTTGGTCGGCCCCTTTGAATCACTTGAAACATATACTATAATTCAAATTTTTGAAAGTCAAAACTCGAAATGATAGCTTGGATGACACGTAATTTTCTCCCTTTGATTTTCAAGCTTGACTACTTCTTCAAAATGGTCTCTGGATCTAGACTCGATTCATTATTTTTTGAGCTTTATGAGAAAAATTTTAGATTCCACCATTTTTGAGCTCTGTTATGTGGTTATCTGATATGATACTTTGGTATTCGAGATCTCCATCATCATGATCTCTCCATTATATTTTCCCTTGAAAGTTTATTTGAGCTCATACTGGTATAATCGAGCTTTTCCCGCATCAGGACTTCGCGGCTGGTCACTGTTGAGCTTGGCTTCCACTATGTGCATTTTGTTGTTCTCTACTTTTAAACTATATTTTAACATTACGATGATGTGATGAAAGAATGATTAAGTCTTTCGATCTCTGAGCTTTTCAACTGCATCATTTATATCATCTTGACTTCAAAACACTAATACTTTTCTCATTCTTCACATATTCTGTGATCTTGTGGTTCTTTTGGGAATTTTGAGCTGAAACCATTATGGGCCCTTCTTTTGCTGTGAAAATGATGATCTCCTTGAGGGTTTCTCAGCTTTGATAGATCCATTTTAACGGTGAGTTGTGTCTCTTCGACTTTCAAATACTTGTATATATGTGCTCTCTTTTTAGATATGCTCACATAAGAGCCTCTTTATTGGAAATTTGGGAGATAAGGCCATCATGAGTGTGATTTTAGGGTTATCTGTTAGCTTCTGTTTGAATTCTGGGAGCTTTGAATACTCTGAGATAATTCCCTTTAACCTTCTTGGTACACCTGCATTTGATCCTGCTACCCATGTGGGTCTTATTTATTGACCATGATCTCGTGTTGTATAAATTTCTAAAGTTGTGTTGAAAAACCACTTTTTTTTAATGAGTTTGAACTTTGGATATTTTCTGAAAGATGTAGCTTGCATTTATACTTTCTTTCAAAACTGAGTTGTGGTATATGCAAAATCCCTTGTATTTGACATTCCAGTATTGTTATTCTTCATCATAGAGTTCTTCCTCCATCCACATTTAATATTTCTTAACTAGAACTTTCTCATTAGAATGAAAAAAAACGTATGAGTATATTTTTTCTTCGATGACTGTGTATTGACCAAGTGTAAGCTTTGCAAGGTTGCATGATGTTGATAAAACTGTAAATGAAGTGGGTTACTTGTACATCTCTTTTTTTTTAGTTGACTTTTTGGAATGCCTATTTGTAACATGTAGTTGCACTTACACTCTTTGATTCTAAATTTGATGATTACTTTGTGATGAATATTGAAACAAGAATGCTAACTATAAAAGAAATCTATTTCGATATTTTGTAATCAAGATGCCTTATTATCCTATAAGTAGTCTCTAGAAATTGCAAGCAATTTTTCTTCTGTGTAATACCATTTTCAAGCATAAGCCTTGATTCAAATATTTTGTTGAAATACTGTAATCTATTACTTTTACTGCATTTCTTTTATTTCAGCTTGATATAGATATTGGAAAAGTTGTAAATGTCCATTTTACATGGCAAAGCCCTGTCAAAATTTTCCAGAATTCTCTCTTCCTTGACTGAAATCTAGAAAGTGTACATTGTCTGCATGCATCTTCTTTGTTTTTACTATAACCTTTTCCTTTTATAGAAGATATCTGAGTTTTGAGTTACATTAACCCTTCTTTCCAGCATGTACATGGTCCTTTTCTAGTTTGTCTGCAACCTGTACCTGCACACTTAAGAAAATAGTTAGAAAATAATTAGGCTCTTGGCCTCTCTTATATCCATTTTCCTTATTTTCTTTTCTATTTCTTCTTTTGAGTAAGCTATGTAGTTTGATTTTCAGGTACTATATATCTTCTATTGGTTAGAGATCCATATGCACAAATTAGGACAGTGTAGGAATATGGATTAACCCTGAGCTCTTTATTGATGATTCATTTCTTTTACTTTTCAGGTACCATGCTTTGAATTGTGAAGACAAAGATGGAACAAGCTGGAAGGAGGACAATATGCACAACAAAGAATATACAAAGGCAATGATGGGTTCACTCATATTCCTTTGCTTTCTATTTCATGCATGTGTACCTCTTTCTTCAGTAGATGTACTTTAATTTTTAGTCACATCCCACGGCTTGTGTGGGAAACATTTGACCTTCCTTGTGAATAAAACATTGAATTCTGAAATTGAGTTGTGTATTTCCTTCTGCATTTCAAGCTTCTGAATGGAGTGTATGATGAACTAAACAACTCAGTAGCATAATTAAATGCCTTAATCATAAAGGAAAGAACATTGATGAGAAACTTGTAACCTTCAGTAATGAACTCTGATTTTCTGATATTTGCACTTTTGTTTATTGTTTCAAAACTCAACACTTTTACTACTCGTAATTTTCTAGTGTCTCCATCAAGACAACACAACTGTCCTTCGGGGCTTGTGTTCTTTTGTTGATGATGGTATGAAATTGTAGATTTATGTGATCTATTATGTTTTGTAACAAAGCACACATAACTGCAGATTTCACTTAATCATTAATTAATTCAGTAGTAACTAATAACATCAGAACTTCCTTAGCTTAGGTATACTTCACCAATGACCTTTCATCATAACAAAGTTTCAAGTTGCCCATTTTTGCACAAGTGCAAAAATTGTCAACATTTCTAGGTGATCCTATGGGGAAAGCTAGCCTGCTAGCTTAAAGACTAGTGCCTTACTCTTGTCCATTGGGCATGGAGTCCAAAGCATATAACCAAAATATGACTTTTTGAAAGGTCCAACCCTTCCAAAATGAACTAAAACGGGAAAGGATATAGTAAACTAGATCATGTGCATGAATGCACTTATTGAATTGAAAAACAATGCAATGTGTAGAAACTACACTTATTGAAGGGAAATCCTACTCTAACAATCACTATAAGATTTTCAATAACAATGTTTGAGAAACATACCATTCACAGGAATGGGAAGTTCTCTCCATTAGCTTTGAAAGCTGAAAAGCATTGTGTTCCTTACAAGATGAAATCATGTAAGGACCACTCCAAAGTGTATCAAACTTTGAGTGTCTTCCTGGCTTTGCATGATCAACATCCCATTTTAACACAATATCTCCTTCATTGAAGACTCTAAATTTGGCTTTCTTATCAAAAGTCTTCTTCATTTGTTTCTGATTTTTTCCATATTTAAATGAGCTTGCTCTCTTAGCTCTTGTAATTCCATTAACTCTGCATAATGAACCTGCAATGGTTCATTCTCAATAAGCTCCATTTTGATGCAACAAATCTAATGCTGGTAACTCAACCGAAATAGGCATTCTTGCTTCTTTTCGTATAACAAGTTTGTATGGTGAATTTCCAACTGATCTTTTAGGAGTCACTTGTCAACCCAAAGTGTTGAATTCAACATCAAATGCCAAGCTCTTTGATTATCCTTGAGTGTTCTTTTGATGATCCTTAAAGATTCTTGTTAGTACTTTCACTAAACCATTACCTTGTGGGTAATAATTAGATGAAGAACTTAAATAAATTCCATGTTTGACAGCCTAATCTGTTATCTTAGCACCAAGAAAAGCTAAAGCATTATCTGATATGATAGTTGTTGGAACACCAAATCTGTAAACTATACCTTCATAAAAGGATAGTATTGAAGCTTCATTAACATCCTTCAAGGCTATTGCTTCATTCCATCATGTAAAATAATCTGTAGTAGTTAAGATCCACTTATGTCCTTGTGAAGAAGGTGGATTTATCATGTTGATAAAGTCAAGACCCCACTGCATAAAAGGTTGATCAACTGAAATAGGTTGTAAAGGTAGCAAAGCTAGACATTCTTTCCAACAAAGAAAGCACATTTTTACACTTTCTAATCCATTCAAAATAGTATTTGAATATGCTAGGCCAATAGTAACCAGCTTTCATAATTTTTAAGGTTGTGGTACGTGCTGAGAAGTGACCTCCTACAGGTCCTTCATGGAATTCTGATAATATTTTCTAAATTTTATCATAATCAACACATCACAGCAAGATTCCATTTATATCTCTTTTGAACAACACATTATCAATGAAGATATAAGGTACAACTTGTAATCTAAAATACCTTTGTTTATTCTTGTCCATACCTTTTGGATAGGTGCCATGTTGAAGTAATTAACTCAAATCAATCATCCATCTTGATTCCTGAATCTCTGTGAGTGAGCTCAGGTTGTTGATTTTGGTTGAACCATGATTTCTGATTGCGATACGTGATTTCAGCATGTTGTTTTGAATCATCTAGTTCTATAGCTTGTTGTTTTTCCATATCAGCAATTAGATGTTCACATAAGCCTTTCCCTCAAACTATCTTAGCAACTTGGATATCAACATCATACTCCATGACCTTTGTTATCCAGTTTCTCTTTTCTCATTCAATTCTCCTTATTTAGTAAGAATGCTTTCACACTTGGATGAGAAACAAGAACATGGATTTTATTGTTCGAAAGCATATACTTGAAATTATTTAGTCCTCTAACTACTAAAAGTACCTATTTTTCAAGGAATGTGTACCTTGTTTCGTAATCATGCAAACTCTGTCCAAAGAAAGCAATAGGCTACTCAATATTTTCATCATTGACTTGAGTTAATATAGTTGAGATTGTTTCAACTCTGTAAGTGCATACATTGTAAAATATTTATCAAAATTTGGATTTGCAAGAGTAGGAGCTTAAGAGATATGGCTGTTTTGATTGATTCAAATCCTTCTCTTCCTTCACTGGTCCAAGAGAAAGTTTTCTCTTTCTTTAGCATAGTTGTGAGTGGTTTAACCAATGCTATAAAATCTGGAACAAATCTTCTAACAAAGTTGATTTTTCCAAGAAAACTTTGTAATGCCTTCTTATGATGGGGCAATGATAGCTGTGATATGGCTTCGATCCTGAAAGGATCAATTACTAAACCTTTCTTAGAAACAATATGGCCAAGTAGTTTACCTTGATGTACTGAAAAGATAGACTTTAGTGGATTCAAAGATATTCCAAATTCTGCTACACAACTGAAAAGTCTACCTTAAATGCATTAGATGTTCTTCAGAATCTTTTGAAAATATAGTAACATCATCTAAATAAACAAGGATGCATTTATTTAACAAGTGGTAAAGTGAAAAGCCATGTTTTATATCTATATGTTGAAATGTTGATTATATCCATTTAAAGACTAGAAAGGCATCTAAACTTTTGTAAGAATAAGTATCCATATTTGGGAGTGGTAAAGATGTTTTAATCTATCTTTATTAAGAACTAAAAATGATACACATCCACGATTTATAACTTATTCTAATAGTAATAAGATAGCTACCCAACTGAATGCCTAATCGGAAAGATAATGAGATTGTTCTAGATAATCTTTTCTCATGATCTATTTTGGGATTTAGTGGCCTTTGTTAATGATCTAACAAGTTTAGAATTTGGCTGAATATGTTGTGTTAAAATGGGATCAAATCCTTTCAAGTCTTGGTATTTCCAAAAACATCCTTAAACTCTTGCAAATATTAATAAATGAATGCTTTTCTGAATTCATACCTTTCCTAAGAAATAGCTTTTTTCTTTCATATTGAGATCTCCGTAACTTGCAATGACATTTTAGTCTTGGAAAATGATATTATTGAAGATCTTCAATCAACTTCGAGATAGTTTCTTTCCTCACTAAAGAGGTTCTATTTTGGGATTTATCTTGATTAACTTTTAAAACTCAGCTTCTTCTGTAAAAACTTAGATTTGATCATCATTTTCAAAAACTTTCCAATGAATCATTATTGTGTAAAATGACAATTAACTTTTCAAGGTCTTGATATTTCGATGTAGTTAAAACTTCAAATCTAGCCCCAATTGCTAGTTTTGAAAAGATAAATAAATGACTATTTTTCAGTGAGGAACATACATTTCAAGAAATAAATTTTTCCTTTATTAAAATGGGATCAAATCCTTTTCTCTTGGTATTTCCAAGCAAAAACATCCTTAAAATCTTGAAAAGATTAATAAATGACTTCTTTTTAGTTGAACATACCTTTCCAAGAAATAGCTTTTTCCCTTAATCAACAAGATCTTTCATAATTAAGCATGAGTTGACATTTTAGTCTTAACTAATTTGTCGTCATTGAAGATGTCTTCCAATGTGACTAGACCTGAGGTAGTTTATTTGTCTTCAACTGGACAATCTAGTTACCATATAAGTGATGTAATTTATTTTGATTTACTGCAGAAAATTCAGCTTCTTGCGAAAACCTATAGATTTGATCAATATTTTCAAAAACTTGCCAATTTGAATCATTATCAGGTATTGAGGGCCTGACAATTAACTTTATATGAGGCTAGATTTTGCTATTTTCAATTTGTTCCTTCACTTCAAAACTAGCCCCAACTCTTTGCAAGTCTATATCGCATGCTTGTTTTTTTAGCTCTAGGAATAGACCGAATGTTAATAACATTGAAATCTTCCATTAAGTCTAAAATCTATGTTTGTAAGACTTCATTAATGGATTCTTACAAACATTGAAATTTATTACTTGATTGATAACCAACTTAGAGTCACCAAAAATCTTGTAGCATGTTGATACCTCTCTTTCTGGCCCAAAGTAGGCCATGAATTAATGCTTCATACTCAACTACATTACAAGTACATGAAAATTGGAGACTCAAAGCTTGAGAAATACCTTTCATTCATTGGGGAAGTGAGCATCAAACCTGCTCCCTGTCCTTTCTTGTTCTTAGCTCCATCAAAATGAAGCTTCCAAATCCCTTCGATGAATCTTTTGTTTTGGACAAAGCAAGGGAAGTGGTGTATTTTCTTCATGCATACAATACACACCAAATAGGTGTTCTTCAACTTCCTTAAAAGGATCATGAGCATGTTCTTCCACTATCTTTTCATCCATAAACATGTTAGAAACACCATCTAATGCTGAAACCTGAGCTACCTCATCAAAATCAAACTGATCTAGGGCTGAATAATTAGCCACCACATTTAGAGAGTGAGGCTCAATATGAAATCTGGCCAATGGTTTTGAATTGATAGTAACTTTGGTACCATAATGAGTAGTGAAAAATAAGGACCAATCTGAAGAGAGATAACCTCCTATTTTTGCCAGTGAAGTCTCTAGATAAGCATAAGGCAAAGTATGGAGGTAAATCCACAATAGTAACATCTTACATAATAGAAACATTTGGGCAAGCATGTAACGTCACTTCTAAATTTTTGATTATACCAACTGTATTAGTTTGTATTCCATCAAGTTGTAAGACACTCCTTTTTGTAGGCTCATCATATTGTAAACCAATTTTTTTGCAATCACTTTTGGCATAACTATGCTACTTGCGCCACTGTCCACCATGCAATTATGAACTAGATGTTCCCAATAATCAGTGATAAATAAAATGGTGGTGGTTTCTTGATGTCATGAGCATTCAAAACTTTCTAAACCATCCACTTAACTTCTTTAATGCGGTCTTGTTCAAACATTCCAAGGACCATGTCTGCCTTTTGAACTTCCTTTTCTATTGTATTTGAAGAAATTTATAGCTTAGCTAGTTCATGAGAAAGTAAATCTTGTTGTCCAAGAATACTTAGAGCATCCCACATTGAGATGTTAACATTATGATTTTTCATTACATCAACAATGTTGAAAGAAGCAACTATTTTAGAGATGGATTCAACTATCTTAGAGTAGGCCTTAGTGAAAACTGATTCTACTTCAGCTGCCTTGGATATCTGAGGTATAAACAATCTTCTTGGATCAGGTTATAGTTGTTTTTGATGGCCTTTATCAACTGGAACACTTGTTATTTTTTGAGGAACAATAGATTTTTGGTTGACTTTGGGATTATAGATGTTGTCTTATCAAGTGATAGTAGGTAAGATAGGCCTATTTTGTTGTTTTTGACTTTCAGCAGCTTTCCTTGAGCCCTAGTAGTGTCTGCAATGAAATCCTCCTCATTAAAACTGACTAAATTCTATTCAGGTGCTTTTTGAACATGAGTTTCTTGCTGCCCACCCTCCATTTGAGGCATGAAAATGTTTTGATTGAGGTTGTGCAACAAGATTCAAGATTTAGAAAATCATTTGGGAAACTTGCGCTGAATGAGGTTGATTGCAAGGTTGACACCACTCTTCTGTAGCCATATTAACTGGGACTAAAGCGTTAGATGAACTAGGAGCCTTTGGGTCAAATTGCCTTTGCTAGTAAGGCTACCTATAATTTTGATTCTATTGATAGGGCTCTGTTTTGTTGATTCTATTGATTTTGTTGATAAGGAGCCTGATAGGGTCTACTCGGTAATGCAATTTTGTTTTCAATCAAAGTCAATTTATTTCCCATAGTCTGCAAAGCTTTAAATACATCATCTGATGGAGCTACAACAATAGGTTCTATGATTGTAATAGGCTGAGGAATGGGTACTAGATCTGCCAAAAATGGCATTGAAGGCCTTGGTGCCAATTTTCCATCTTGAATAAGACTATTTTCAGCTCGGATAGTGATATCGTAGGTTGCATTGGGAGTGTCTCTCCCCCCATTGATTGAATCATAGTTGAGATATCACTATTTAATGCCCTAAGATAATAAAGGAAAGCATGATCACTTGAGGCTTGACACTTGTTGGAATTCTCTCCCAAGTTCTGGAAAAACGGATATTGAAACTAGACATAAACTCATTGGGAGCTCTTTTAATAGTAGACAATTGTTCAATGAGAGACAAATGATCTAAATTATCCTGGAACTATTTCAGCAATTTTTCACCTAAGTTATCCCAAGTTCTTATGCTTCCAATTTCTAGGTTTCTATACCATTGCAAGGCCTGCCCTTTAAAAGATGTAGCTAAAAGTCTTAAAGCTATGTCTTCATGAGTGATATTATGGACTACACATAGGGTTGCAACATCTTTGATATGTTTAGCAGGTGTAACTTGATTTTCACTCGTGAATGATGGAAAATTTTCATGGCAGCATTAGGAATGTCATGGTAGACTGGGATTACTAATGGACTGCCATTAGTAAAGGTCACAAAATTCCTTGGTGGTTGAATAGCCATTTGAAAAACTAGGATGTTAATAGAGAAATTGATACGTGGTGAAGGAATATTAGGAGGAGGGTTATCAAAACTAGGTCTATTATAAGGTAAAGTATTACCAACTCTTCTCCTTCTAGCAGAATTCAAGGGTAAAGAAACAAACTCAGGAGGAATTCCTCTTACCAATGATCTTGTAGTCACTTTAGGCATGGAACATGCTGCAATACTGGTTTGATATCAGCTTAACGGAGTTGCCAAAAGATCTTTAAAATCTTTAGAATAAATTTTGCAACTTGCTCCCAAAAGTGACTTTTGTAAATGCTGTAAATCTACTATGGACCTATCATAATTTGCATGTAGATCTGATTCGTTGTCCCACCGGGCATGCAAAAAATGTTATCTCTCAAAAGTGCACCCTGTAGAGAGATGGTTGTAGGTTTTCTAAGCTTGCACAATTGATCTCTCTCTTTCGTAGATACAATGGAAACACCTCAGGTTTGTGGGTATACCTATTTTGAGGTGAGTCTCCGGGATTAAAAGGCCGGTTCCTTATTGGTGTATCCTAAACTGATTTTTGGGAGTTTGAGAGTAAAAGATGACTAGAAAATAATTAAAACTGAGGTGATACACCAAATTAATATGAGGTCTTTGACTGAGTATATGCACAACTGATTTGGGAAGGATTTTTGATGCATGAACCAATAGTTTTTTTAAGAATATCTAAGGGAAAAACACTTGATTATACTGAGGGAGAATCACAACAAGTACTAATAAGTTAACATGCACATTAAAATTAAGCAGAAAGGACTGAATTTACAAGCAGGGTAAGGTAATTTGTCAAGAAATTGCTTCACAAGACTAATGAAAGATACACAAGACTGCAAAATAACTTGGAAAGGCAGAAAATACTTCACACTTAGAGGGAAAAACTAGAAAAATTTTCTTCAGTACTCCTATATCCAAAAGTCCTCTAGAAGTTCTCTCTTGTGCTTTGCAAAGGCACACAATATATATAAAAAAAAAGTTCACCTTCTTCCTAAAAATAGCCTAAGGCTTGTACTCACCCATGCATCCTATTTTTATCCTTTATTTAATAATAGATAAAGGAATAAAAATAGAGCATGCAATTACAAATAGGCATTTAATAGCCTTGATTACAATTGGTCAACTAAAGTTGACTGATCTATTTTTAAGAAAGCAAGAGTAAATAATTTGCTAAAAATAAGCTTGCTTGCAAGGAAAGTCTTTCCTATTTTAAACATGCCACTTTGTCTTCTTGTTTTATCTTCTTGTGGAACATGCAAAAATTCAACTCCTGTTTGTGAGCAAAATAATTACAACACTTGCAAAATTTTGGACAATTAAGTCTTTGTGGGGACCACTTCGATTTTACACTTTTCTCCCACCGAGTTTGGCCATTTTTGGTCTTAGCATAATACTATGGTTTTAAAATAATACAAGGGACTTTGGAAAAGGTTTCCATATCTACATTTGGCCGCACATGGTATATCATAGTCTCTGCCACTTTTGATTAAATTTGACCATGTAATACTCCTTTCGTGGCCTTTTGGATTTGAGAGTGTATAGTTTGAAATTTCACCTTTTTGGTGATTATTGATGGCATAATTTGGTTAGCCCCTTTGAATCACTTGAAACATATACTATAATTCGAATTTTTGAAAGTCAAAACTTAAATGATAGCTTGGATGGCACGTAAAATCTTCTCCCTTTGCTTTCACGGGCCTTGGGCAAAATGCGGGAAGGAATATTTAAGTCTTTTGCGAGACTTTCAAGCTTGTTTTGAAGTTTCAAAACCCTTTGAGGACTTTCGGACCGCTCGCGAAGTTTTATTCTTCTATGTGGTTCGATGGACTTGACCATTTTCCTTCTGATTTCCCCTTTGCGGGCCCGCATGAAAATTTGGCATTTAAACTCCTTTGGTGGCCCTGCGGACTTGTTTGATATTTTAATTTTAAGGTTGGCCTTGAAAACCCAAGTGACTTGAAAATTTTAATATTTTAAACTTCTTTATGCTTTGGGCCTCAAAGGAAATGTTTAATCCGATCTCCCGCTTCACGGAATTGTGGGTCTGTGGACGAAAGCTTGGAAATTTTAACTTTTCACAAAATTTTAAGATTTAAAGTATCGGCCTCCACTTTTCCGCTTCTGTTGTGGTGATGACACGTATCCTTGTCGGGCCTACGGATGAAAGTTTTACAATTTGAAAATTTTGGAAATTTGACTAAGTTCGACCACCATTTTGATTGGACTCTTTTGCATCGATTTTTTATGACTCATTTGTGATCGTCGATCTCTGTACCTGCTAATTTTCGATCGTTGATCCATAAAGCATGATTTTAGGGTTTCTGACATGTGATAAATGCATTTTAAAGCCTGACCCATGGTTCACATTGTTTGTAGAGATTAATCCTTGACCTTTGATCTTTGTACTCGTTGAATCTTGATCATTGATTATTTGATTATGGTTGAGTTAGGTTGAACTCGCCTCTTGAATTTGCATGCTAAAGGAAAACTCAACCCTAATGCATATCTCATTTGATTTTTACTATGCGGGTGAAGCCCTGACAAAATTTTGTTCGACGCCATTGTTCTGTGCTTCTGAAACTCGATTCTAGACCATCCTTTTCTAGCTTTGATCATCTATATTTGTCATCTTTGATTCACTGGAGTTCTCTGGGAAATTTTTTTAGAGATTCCACCATTGTTGGAGCTTTCAGAGCTCTGTTAGTTTGTCCTTCGTAAGATCTGGTTATTTTGAGCTTTCTGAGCAAACCTTTTGGGATCTTTGTGAATATTTTACCGCCATTGGTAATCTTATAGCTCTTGGTTCCGTTTTTTTCCTCTTGATGGCTGCCATTATTGATTTTCGAGCTCTACTTCAAAATGGTTTCTAGATCTAGACTCGATTCATTATTTTTGAGTTTTCTCGAGAATTTTTTTAGATTCTACCATTTTTGAGCTCTGTTATGCGGTTATCTGATATGATACTTTGGTATTCGAGATCTCCATCATCGTGATCTCTCCATTAGATTTTCCCTTGAAAGTTCTTTGAGCTCAGACTGGTATAATTGAGCTTTTCCACATCAGGACTTCGCGGCTGGTCACTGTTGAGCTTGGCTTCCACTATGTGCATTTTGTTGTTCTCTACTTCTTCGAACTGTATATTGATCATTACTGATGTGACGAAAGAATGGTAAGTATTTCGATCTCTAATCTTTTCAACTACATCATTTCTATCATCTTGACTTCAAAACACTGATACTTTGCTCATTCTTCGCATATTTTGTGATCTTGTGGTTCTTTTGGGAATTTTGAGCTGAAACCATTTTGGGCCCTTCTTTTGCTATGAAAATGATGATCTCCTTGAGGGTTTCTCAGCTTTGATAGATCCATTTTAACCGGTGAGTTGCTTCTCTCAACTTTCAGATACTTGTATATCTGTGCTCTATTTTTAGATATGCTCACTTAAGAGCCTCTTTATTGGAAATCGGGAGATAAGGCCATCATGAGTGTGCTTTTAGGGCTATCTATTAGCTTCTGTTTGAATTCTGGGAGCTTTGAATACTCTGAGATAATTCCCTTTAACCTTCTTGGTACACTTGCATTTGATCCTGCTACCCATGTGGGTCTTATTTATTGGCCATGATCTGTGTTGTATAACTTTCCAAAGTTGTGTTGAAACACCAATTTTTTTTTTTTTTAAAAAAGAGTTTGAACTTTGGATCTTTTCTGAAAGATGTAGCTTGCATTTATACTTTCTTTCAAAATTGAGTTGTGGTATATGTAAAATCCCTTGTATTTGACATTCCAGTATTGTTATTCTTCACCATAGAGTTCTTCCTCCATCCACATTTAATTTTTCTAACTGGAACTTGCTCATTGGAATAAAAAAATGTATGAGTATTTTTTCTTCGATGACTATGTATTGACCAGTGTAAGCTTTGCAAGGTTGCATGATGTTGATAAAACTGTAAATGAAGTGGGTTGCTTGTACATCTCTTTTTTTTTTAGTTGACTTTTGGAATGCCTATTTGTAACCTGTAGTTGCACTTACACTCTTTGATTCTAAAGTTGATGATTACTGTGACTGAATATTGAACCAAGAATGCTAACTGTAAAAATAAATCTATTTCTGATATTTTGTAATCAAGATGCCTTATTATCCTATAAGTAGTCTCTGGAAATTGCAAGCAATTTTTCTTCTATGTAATACCATTTTTAGGCATAAGCCTTGATTCAAATATTTTGTTGAAATACTGTAATCTGTTACTTTTACTACATTTCTTTTATTTTAGCTTGATATAGATATTGGAAAAGTTGTAAATGTCCATTTTACATGAAGCCCTGTCAAAATTTTCCCAAAATTCTCTCTTCCTTGACTAAAATCTGGAAAGTGTACATTGTTTGCATGCATCTTCTTTGTTTTGTACTGTAACCTTTTCCTTTTACAGAAGATATCTGAGTTTTGAGTTACATTAACCCTTCTTTCTAGCATGTACATGGTCCTTTTCTACTTGTCTAGCAACTGTACCTACACACTTAAGAAAATAGTTAGAAAATAATTAGGCTCTTGGCCTCTCTTGTATCCATTTTCCTTATTTTCTTTTCTATTTCTTCTTTTGAGTAAGCTATGCAGTTTGATTTTCAGGTACTATATATCTTCTGTTGGTTAGAGATCCATATGCATGAATTAGGACAATGTAGGAATATGGATTAACCCTAAGCTCTTTATTGATGATTCCTTTCTTTTACTTTTAGGTACCATGCTTTGAATTGTGAAGACAAAGATGGAACAAGCTGGAAGGGGGACAATCTGCACAACGAAGAATATACAAAGGAAATGATGGGTTCACTCATATTCCTTTGCTTTCTATTTCATGCATGTGTACCTCTTTCTTCAGTAGATGTACTTTACTTTTTAGTCACATCCCACGGCTTGTGTGGGAAACATTTGACCTTCCTTGTGAATAAAACATTGAATTTTGAAATTGAGTTGTGTATTTCCTTCTACATTTCAAGCTTCTGAATGGAGTGTATGATGAACTAAACAAATTAGTCATATAATTGAATGTCTTAATCATGAAGGAAAGAACATTGATGAGAACCTTGTAACATTCAGTAATGAACTCTGATTTCTATAATCTGCACTTATGTTTGTTGTCCAAAACTCAACACTTCACCTACTTTGTAATTCGGTGTCTTCATCAAGACAACACAATTTGTCCTTTGGGGCCTTTGTGTTCTTTTGTTGAAGGTATCATGAAATTGAGACTATGTGATCTATTACGTTTTGTAATAGCACACATAGCTACATATTTCACTTAATCATTAATTAATTCAATAGTAACTAATAACATCAGAACTTCCTTAGCTTAGGTATACCTTTCATCATAACAACGAAGTTTCAAGTTGCCCATTTTTACGCAAGTGCAAAACTCATCAACAATTTGTTGTAATATTTTAACTTGTAAAACACCAATACCTTCTTCAACTTTGTGGCCATATCAGTAACGTCCAAAATAATATAAATATAATTAAAATTCTAAAATCATATAGCTATATGAACCACAACAACATTAAAGAAATATAACAATATCATTTATAGTTTTATCAACAACTATATCATCATCCAATAATTTTCCATTTCTAGGTCTACTCAAAATATCCAAATATCACAAGTCCAAACAACATCCATCATATAACCATGTCCAATAGTATATCATCATCAACATATAAAATCTCTCTAATAATCATCATGCCTTATAACCTGAATCAAGTCAACAATAATCCATGATCTAACATTTAACATCATACTATAATAACGTCCATGATCATGTTCATAATATAATCAATAGTATCATGATTAGTGTCAAAAAGGTGTCGAAGGGAAGTGGGCACTACACGTGAACCTGACACAAAACTATACATATTTAAAATATCAAGGGTGTTATTAAGCTCTTCTTCTAAATTTTATAGAAATAGTAGCTTGTCATGAAAAAAATGAAAGCTTATTACAACATTGCGAGATATGGAAATGCCATATATGAGCTTGAATGATTATATCTTTCCAAAAGATACACAAAGCATTAAGAGTGAGCACTAGGGTAAATTTTAGTGGTAAATATTCATTAATCCATGAATATTTTGGTTTTTGATATTTACATTTGGTGAGTTTTCAGGGTATGAATCAGGATTGGGTCACTTAAATTTTCTTGGTACAAATTACTTTGAGGGTTGATTCACTTAATGTCTACACCAATAGCCAAATGTTTTCATTCAAATCACCTTTAGCATGAAATTAAAAATTTTGGTCACACCCGCAAAATCAGTTTGTGTCTCGTGAAGGGATAAGTTCACTTTGGTGTGCTTTTGTTTTATGAGATTCCTTTAGCGTGTATAAAATTTTTGGGTTAAATATTGTTGTAATCTTTGTTATAATGTGATACTCACCTTGTTGAAAGTGATTGGTTTAATTGGATGCTTGCATGATATTGTACCTGTCATTGATGATTTTGATTTTCTGTCTTCTTTAGAAAGTATCTCGGTCCAATCAACCCCACTTGAGTCAATGGATTTTTTTAATCATTATACTCTCTTTTCACATTAATATGATGAGTATGGAAAAAGGTTGGAGGACCATATTATTCTCATTAGTAATTACATTGGGTCCTGATTATATTATTATGGTATGAAAAAATGACTACATGTGCATTAGTAATATGATCTTATTCATGTGCTAAACAATAAAGTTATGATTGTAATCAATACCTGAACTTTGAATAAGATTAGGCTATATCTAACATATAGGGGATGATGTTTGATCACCCTCAAAGTAAACTTTATAAAGTTTGGGGCATTAATATTTGAGGCATATGCAAGGCTAAGTTAAGGTTGTTACTATTCGAAATGATTGTGATTTAAATTTGTGTTTCTAGTGCATGACCTAAACATTTAAGGGGAACCTAAGCTAATGCAAAACAAAAGGGTTGAAAGTATTCAAACCCATTCTAAACTTATGATAAGGGGCATATTGGTAACCACCCCTTTGTACTGTGTACATCTAACAAATATTAAGGAATGCCATTTAAGACCCACTACCAATCATTCGGTTGGAAAAAAACTAAGTTTAGTACTATGGCATTTTCATTGATAAATGTTAGCATGAAATTGTTAGTGAAAACTAAGTGGCACTGCTAATTTTGAAAGGCAAGTTAGAGGTGAAAATTTGGGGGGAAAATAGTACTTATTCCTGCATGCATTAATTTCATTGGGAACCCACCCCACAACCTCGGGTAAATGCAAAGTTGTTTTGGGGAGAGATGGGAGAGTTGTTTTGTTATTGTTCTTTTTCATTTTTGAGAGGTTTTACTTGAGCTTTGCATGCTCAAAGCTCACCCTATTTTGGGGTTCTCTGTCTATTTGATCTTGCATGCATTTTCAACTGAAAGTGGAGATATTCTTGGGAAGCAATGATATATGGGTTTAATAAATATTAATGGAGGAGATATGAGGTCTTTGCATTGTTGTTGAATCTATTTTGATGTTGTATTTACAAAAGAAATCTCGAAAAGAAGGAGAAGAAGAGGGCTTCATTACCATACATGATTTGTTCTATTACTTTCTTAATGGCTTATTACATTTATTATTTGCATAAGTAAAATCTTTGTAATATTGTTCATTTGATGTTGTGAACTGGGTGTATATGTGGTATTATTTCTAGATGTTGCCGTGTACTTTGATATCGTAATTTGGTATGTATACGTGCTCTGGGTAATTCTGATTTTGTCTATAATTTTTGGTGTTTTATGTTATTATGGATGAACTTATACATATAAAATTTAGGAGGTCTATGTTTTCTATTAACAAGAATACCCATTTTAAAAGCGGGTTTCTATGTTTCTCCTTAGCGTAGAAATTTTGGTTTGAATACATTTAGATGCGAGGAGGACAAATGATAGGGATTTCGACATACCATTTATGGTATGTGTTTAGGTATTGTGAATGAGATAATGGGTATCATTCCACCTTCATTATTTTACTTTAGTTGTATCTAGTTTCGTTCTCATGACCTATGTGGTCGATTCATTGTTTTGAGACTAGAAACACTTTACATTAAAATCCTTAAGTGTGTAATGTCCCCAATTCCGAGCAGTTGGCCTAACGGCCCTATTTTGGTCTTAGCCCTGGTCATTCCCAAGGGACTAATGACTTTGGAGGTTATTGGGGATGGTTGTCTGATTTCCTACTATGTTTTTGTTATATTTTAGGCGTTGGGAGGGTCTAATGGGCCCTTTGTGTTCTATTTTTGTCGTTGGGATCACTTAAGTGGACACTTTTGGCATTTAATGTTATGTTTCTTCGTTGGGGCCACTTAAAGTACCTTTTTGGCGACTTGAGGGGATGTGTATTGCATTAAATGTTATATTTCTTTGTTGGGGTCACTTTTTGGGCCAAGGCGCCTAGGAATGGAAAAAGCAACTTTAAGTTATTTTTAATTGGGCCCTCTTTATGAGAAAGTGCGCCTTGGGGGTTTTAGGGTTTCTTTGACATGGAAAAGGTTATAAAAGGAGAAGAGGGGTGAAAGGAGAGATCATTCATGCATACACTTATATTTCTTTTTATGTGCAACTGCTGTTTGCAACTTTTTAGCTTGTGGAGTAAGATCCCACGGGAACCCTAGCTTCGGTGGTGAGAGATCCATCCCTAGCTAGTAGGGCATTCTTCGGTAGTGAAATATCTACCCTAGCTTGTCATTTGGAGCAGATTTCAGGGCTGGTTTTACAGAGATATTTTCATAATTTTTAGAATTAGGGTTTGAGGATTTTTGAGAGTTTTTGTGGAGATTTTCAGCTGGTTTTCGGATCAGACCTACGACAGCCATAGAGGAAGGATTCGGCATCATCTACGAGAGGGTTTCACAAGGATTTTGACCATTTTTCAAAGGGGGCAACTTGTTTGGGAAATTGCAGCCCTAGTTTGTAGGGTTTCCAACTAGCCGTTTTCAGATCGAAGGTTGGAAAATCATCTACTATATTTATATATGTTATTTCCAAAGTTTCATCATTATTGCATTTGTATTGGAAAGATATTAATTTTCAAAGTTTCCCGGCTATTTTAGGCACGCTGTAATTTTCGGCAGCATTATATTCACTAAAAAATTCCAAAAATATTTCCCTTGTGTTCTTCATATTATTATCTTGTTCAGCTTAAAATTTCAAGTATTTTGGACAGGTATTTTGAGAGTTATTCATATTTTTCTATTCGCTGCCCTAGCTGTAATTTTTCGCATAAAAATCGAAAAATCAGATTTAGTATTTGTTGCAAATTTATGTGTTTTGTCCATCTTGTTGTAAGATCCCAAACTAGGATATTTCGGTGGATTCAGAGCAGTTGTTCCTCCAGCTTGTTAGGGTTAAAGGATGGGAGACAGAGACAGAGGACGGTGAAGAGATGGGAGTAGATCTCGATGAGACAACCTGTTCACCAACATGGTGAAGCAAAGCAGGAGACTACTAACCTCTATTTGAGCCCGACTTACGAGAGGTTAGCATAGGGTAGGATCAAGACTCATGTGGAGAAAGGAGAGGCCAAAAATATGGGTCAACATGGTAATAGAAGTGAGAGTCGACATTCGGGACAAGGGTCCCCTCATGCATCTACTGAGGCCCTTAGGACTCCACGAGCCTTCATTCTTAAAGGATCTAGAAGTTTCACAGACACGACAGTCCTTGCAGACATGTGGATGAAGAATCTCGCTCGGAGAAGTACTTGACTTTGAGAGAGGGTTTCCGAGACAACATGCCATCCCGGGAGTATTACAAAATGAAGATTGGTAGCGAGGCCGAGGAGAGATTACCCATCATAGGTACCCGAGTTTCGTGAGGAGATTGGGAGAAATCTCTATTCCGCACTTCGATGGCTCAAAGAAGTGTACCGCCCTCCTGGATCCGAACTTAAAGACTTACTTCGACTTGAATCCATGCACGAAGAATATGCAATTAAGTTTGCTATCCTACACCTCAAGGAGATGCCCACAACCGGTGGCATCATGGATTGGTCACACGAGGGCACATGCATATCACTACATATGTAGATTTTACAGAGATTGATGAGCGGTGTTCGACAAGAGGGATCTAGATAGGTACCTCAAGGAATTGACCCACTTGAGGCGCAGACGTGTTCTCCGGATCAATACATTACATATTTTTAGAGGTTTTCAGTGATGGTATCCGATGTTTCGTACATGAGGTTGACTTCACTCTTTATGGCGGAGTTTGACGGATGCTTTAGCAGGATTTGTGAAGGCATTTGAGCCTTCTTCTTTGTATGAGGCTATTAGGAGATCTCGAGACTTGGAGTTATCCACTCCAAAGTTGAAGGTTCCACCTCGTGTTCAACAAAGAGAACCTCCATCCTGGATCGACGAACTTTAGTAGAGGGAGCCTCCACCAAGGCAGGAGGTGGTTAAGAAGCCATTCATTTCCCAAGAGGACAAAGATGAGTTGAGGTGAAAGAAACTATGTTTCGATTGCCACACACCTTGGGTTCCAGGACATGATTGCAGAGGTAGAGGGAAGGCCCAATTCATCGAGGTCTTCGAGGAGAGTGAGGATGATGGAGGTGAGGAGTTGGAGACTCATGAGATGGATGATGGGGATGGAGTTGCGATGGATAGTGCTTTGAGGCAGTAGTAGAGGAGGAGACTTTCCTCGGGAGATTGTAGCCACATTGTCTAGTACTACGATGTAAAATGCATTTAGGATTAGAGGAGTTATGCAGGGTCAGTGAGTTGTGGTACTCATTGACAGTGGGGCTACCCACAACTTTATTGATGCATCATTGGTGGAGAGACAAGGTTTGCAGACGAGGGACTTTGAGGGCTTCAACATTGTTGTAGCCAATGGGGAGTATATGAGATGCACACGGAAAGTTCCACAATTGAGCATTACCATGGGTAACTACACAGTTACTGATGATTTCCACATTGTTGGTATGGGAGTGACCCACGTAGTATTGGGAGTTCAAGTGGCTTCACTCTCTTGGTGAGTTTCGGACTAACTTCCAGACGATGGAGCTGAAGTTTAAGTCCGAAGGCAGGAATGTGACTTTGAGGGGATTATCGACAGGAGCACCTAGGGTGGTTGCAGCTGAGGGGATGGAGAGGACTTTCCGGCATAACGAGGGGTTTTATCATTGCGGATCGATGTGGAGTATGATGGATGTGGGTGTGACCAGTAGTGTTGCACATAAGGCGAGTTACGGAGATTGGGATTACAGGTGCAGATCATCCGAGTTCATCATTATGTTGGTTGTCTGAGGTTTCGGTAGACTGGAGATCTCATTTGCTTGTGGAGTACTCCAAGAACCGACACACTTGTGAGATTCTGGATGGTCACATACAAGATGACAACTACAGATTGGAGGATGAGATGATCTTCTATCAGGACAGATTGTACCTCGTGTCGGATTCATGGTTGAGGATGGAGATATTGCGACATGTGCATTATTCTTCCATGTCTGGACACTTGAGCTTTGATGAGACCTTCAACTTCATATGGGAAAGGGTCAGATGGCATGGGTTGAGGGAGGATATCCTCAACTTTGTGCAAGGATGTGTAGTTTGTCATGGTGACAAATCGGAGTATGCATGTTCCTTATTTCTGGAGTTGATAGGGGATAACACTCCTATATGTTTTACTGCTTATGAGGATGACGAGCATGTGCTAGCTAGCCGAGGGACGGAGTCGACAGGAGATACAGTGGGTGATCACATGATGACAGTTTTGCAGTGGCAGGGATTGGACAGATTGACAGTTTCAGTATGGGTACCAGTAGAGAGTCGAGGTGGGCAATATTCTACTTCAGGGACAAAGCATTGTTGTCTACACTGCATGGAGAGCATGATGACTATATGTGGTGTTTTGGTCACTTAGGATCACACCGATCTTTGATTGACTGCAGGGTGAGATGGAGGCACTTACTTTGTGGTATTCAGTTTCTACAGCACAGGAGGATAATGCTTGGGGTCAAGCATTTTTCGGGAGGGGAGGATTGTAATGTCCCCATTAGAAGTTGGCCTAATGGCCATATTTTGGTCTTAGCCCCTGGTCATTCCCAAGGGACTAACGACTTTGGAGGTTATTGGGGATGGTTATCGATTTCCTACTATGTTTTTGTTATATTTAGGCGTTGGGAGGGTCTAATGGGCCCTTTGTGTTCTATTTTTTCGTTGGGATCACTTAAGTGGACACTTTTGGCATTTAATGTTATGTTTCTTTGTTGGGGCCACTTAAAGTACCTTTTTGGCGACTTGAGGGGATGTGTATTGCATTAAATGTTATATTTCTTTGTTGGGGTCACTTTTTGGGCCAAGGCGCCTAGGAATGGAAAAAGCAACTTTAAGTTATTTTTAATTGGGCCCTCTTTATGAGAAAGTGTGCCTTGGGGGTTTTAGGGTTTCTTTGACATGAAAAAGGTTATAAAAGGAGAAGAGGGGTGAAAGGAGAGATCATTCATACATACACTTATATTTCTTTTCATGGTGCAACTGCTGTTTGCAAACTTTTAGCTTGTGGAGTAAGATCCCACGGGAACCCTAGTTTCGGTGGTGAGAGATCCATCCCTAGCTAGCAGGGCATTCTTCGGTAGTGAAAGATCTACCCTAGCTTGTCATTTGGAGCAGATTTCAGGGCTGGATTTACGAGAGATATTTTAAAAATTTTAAGAATTAGGGTTTGATGATTTTTGAGAGTTTTGTGGATATTTTCAGCTGGTTTTCGGATCAGACCTACGGCAGCCATAGAGGAAGGATTCGGCATCATCTACGAGAGGGTTTCACAAGGGTTTTGACCATTTTTCAAAGGGGCTACTTGTTTGGGAAATTGCAGCCCTAATTTCTAGGGTTTCAACTGGCCGTTTTCAGATCTGAAGGTTGGAAAATCATCTACTATATTTATATATGTTATTTCCAAAGATTCATCATTATTGCATTTGTATTCGGAAAGATATTAATTTTTGAAGTTTCCCCTATTTTAGGCACGCTGTAATTTTCTGGCAGCGTTATATTGATCTGAAAAAATCCAAAAATATTCCCTTGTGTTCTTCATATTATTATCTTGTTCCAGTTAAAATTTCAAGTATTTTGGACGGGTATTTTGAGAGTTATTCATATTTTTTTGTTCGCTGCCCTAGCTGTAATTTTTACGCATAAAAATCAGATTTAGTATTTGTTGCAAATTTCTATGTTTTGTCCATCTTGTTGTAAGATCCCAGCTAGGGATATTTCAAAGGGATCTAAGATCTTTGATGATTATGTTCCGAGACAATATTTGGATTATGTCAACTTTTACGTAGCTCTTTATCGAATCGGGCCGTGAGTTTCACGAGTTGGATTTATTTACCATAAATACGTATTGTTATTGTTGTGAATGTTGGTGGATTCATGGTGTTTTCATTTATAGAGTATGATCTCCATGCATACATCCAAACATGTGATGTATTCTTTCCCTTTTGGTGTCAATTTATATTTTATTTCATGATATGGGGTTTGATTTATAAGGGTGGCTACAGGTGTTTAAATGGATTTTGATTTAGATAAGGTAAATGCAATTTACCTTAATATTTTCAATTGTCATGAGTTTTTGGTTTTGAAAAGTTCAATTTGACCCTAGAAATGATTGTGTCATACACCTGTATGGTTAGGACATAGTATCGTATGTCAGTATTAGCATCACTCTTGAAAGAACTCAAGGCTTTCATGTATGACTATAAGGTGCCTTCCATTTTGATTGGTAAATGGTTGTGAGTTACGTGGGAATATGTGGTGTCATTTGACTTGGTTAATATATTGGACTTTAGGGCTTTGATAGGATTAAGGTAAGCGATATTACCTTAAAACCATCGAACATTCATTTCTACTCATTATCATTTGGTTATCAACCTTGGTGGTTGTGTGTTCATTTAACTATAGTATAGTGATGATTGAATTTGGGGTCTTCGATTGATTAAAAGTAAATGTCAATTAACCTTTAAAAGTTTGAACTGTGCCAACACACATTAATTTTATATATTCATATTATTTGGTTAACGGGATTCTTGAATAAACTATGTTATAGATAAAGTAAATTCGAGTCTAAAAGCACTCAAATGCATGGAATAAATCTCTTGCCCTGCTTTGACCAAGACATTATATTGACCTATGAATAAAATAATGTATACTTTGAGGTTTGGTTATTGTTTTGTTTATGGGAAAATAAGGATTCCCTTAATAAGAATAACAACAGATTAGGGAAAAGTATTTGTTATCTATAAGATTGCTACTTGATATGTAAAGTATCTAGTGATTAATGGATGTGAAAATCATTGTCAATATAAAGGGATGATATTGTTCTAATTTTTCACTTTGAATTTTCCATTAAGGCATTAGAATAGAATGGCGTGATTAGTTTTTGTGAATGCAAATTAAATTATCTTGAGTAAATGTTTATTGATCTTGCGAGGTTATTATGTTGTTTATGTGGTTTAATTATGTAGCATCTTATTTATACAAATAATAAATGGCATAAATTGTTAAATGGGAAAGAGAACTTACCATGCAAGTCCTCTTGAAATAACCTTTTCTAACATTTTGTAGATGACATAATTTAAGTCTGTATGGTAGATGTTGTTGAATGATATTTTTATTTGTTTCAAATTGTGTTATTAAATGCTATAATGTATTGAATTTTCATATTGTAAGCAAGTGAAATGTAATTGTTTTGTTTTGATTAGGGCTAAATTAGCACGATATGATTTTGTAACTTTGATGAAAAGAAAATAAATCAATTGTATTTACTCGATTAAGGATGTACCTTTATGGATTAAACTTATGGGATAAGGGTACTTTGTTAATTAATGTGATGTTATGGACCAAATGTTTGATTAAAATGACATAAATCGAGTGTTAAAATATATCGTATTAACTTGAATAATAATTGAATATTTTATAAAGAAATATATATGTGATTATGTACAATATGGACTATGGTTTAATCATTTCGTACATAGATATGATAATTATCTCGGTATAATACCTTACTAGTGTTAATAGGAAAAATTAGGATTGTTGGATTAATGCGGTATGCTAATTGAAATTAACATTCGGGATTTTAAAAAATGTAAGAGTATAAATTTAATCTGCATTTGCAACTTACATGAATATAACAACATGTTTAACTATACCTTAAAGTTATATGAATACTTATTAATCGCATACGCATAATAAATTAAGCACACTTGAGGAAACAACTATTAATGACATACTTAGTGTTGATAGATAACATAAGATCTATCTATAGACCTAGATCTCTAGGATTCCATAATTGGTTATATGATATGAACAAGATGTTGTCTTTTAATAGCAACAACATGAAATCACATGGATTAAGTATCATTCATCGTATGTACAAAACACAATGGTATGGAATGAGGTACATAGGTACTTTTAGATCACTGGGATAAGGTACAGATGTATTTATTTGTCTTAATAAAATAAATCAAAATAGTAAGTGGGAATGGACATTAATGAATGAATGATTCAATTTTGATAACAGAACCAAGTGACATGGTGATGGGACATGTTTTAGAGACTTTGTGCAGTCTAGAAACAGAGCATGCAATGCATGACTCATAAAATTTGGCGAAGTAGTGTATGGTAATACACTGTCAGGTTCACCTAGTTCTAACTAAGTGTGTGATGTTGGATGGGATTCGATTGACTAAACCCCAAGTAGACACTTTGAAAAAACACTTGAAAATCAATGCCAAGAAGGGCACTAACAAGTATACTTTGTGTACTGACTCGAAAGAGCACCTTATGGGGGATTGAGCAGGATCTAGTTGACCAATGCATATGCACATGATTAATTGATTTGTAATATGAATAATTGTAATTTTTGATGTTGGATTTTAATGTTAGTTTGTACATTTAAATCATTAAAGGCATATGTTTAATTTGGGAAACAACAAAAAATCCATGGTTAACAAGTGTAATAAAGAGGTGTTATATTTTCCACATTCACATTCATATATATACTAATCACATATTTACAATTTTTATGCAAATTCCAACTATTAAGTACAAATCAAATATTCTTCATAATTACTCTACCCCTACCGTTGTCTCGTGGGAATTAAATATCGATATCAACTACATATTGTTATCCTCCAACATTAAGGTGTTTTAATTGTTATGGTATGGCAAAAATTTTCTTGGTTGGTAGCACTATGTATGATATCAGCTAATAACATACATTATGTTATGGGTTGGTAGCACAAATTGTGTCATCGATCGGTAGCACAAACTATGCCACCGGCCAACAACATACATTGTTTAACCTTTCTATAGCAAAGATTATGGTACTTTCCACTAGAAAATATTTCACTACCAGCCAAAAACATGTGTATACTCTTGGGTGATAGTATACAAAATGCTACCGTTAGGTAACACATTTTATCAAGATTCAAATACTTGTTTATTCTCATTTTGTAATTTTGTAAACATGCTCTTAAAAAATTAATCTATTTCAATATTAAATTTTGATAGGTACTGATGGACTATGTGAATTAAGAAAACAAGGAAGATCAATTCAAAAGGAAAAGTAACATATTAAATTATTTTAACCAACCCAAAAAATGCGGACCCAACTTACATCCACTGCTAACACATATAACACTTAACATATTATAAAAAAATTCAGTTAAGTTTAAATATTAAATATCATTATCATGGTGAAACCCTTCTTATGTTTGCATGTGAAAACCCTTACGATAATTGTATTTTTCATGAAAAAAATCACAAAAACATATCCCTTAAATAAATAATTAACATAGTAGATGAAAATATAATTGATGATGACATGTCAGAGCTAGAAGATAATCCTCATTATCAAATGCCTCCCATATTAATTTTTTTTTGAAGATATTCAATTAGAAGATGATATTCACATTACTTTCCCGTAAATATGTGTAAAAGGAAGAAAACTTGTTGGATAATTGGAAAGACTTTTAAGGTAGATTGGGAATAAAATATCGTTTCTTTGAACATGTAGAGACATAAAATGGTAATGATACTCCAAAATAATGTAGATATACAATTTGTGGTTGGAAATTAGGATAAGAACATAAAATGCAACTAAAGTTAGACATAATTGAGAAACAATGTGGTAAAGTATATATGTGATAGTCGAAGCAAAATGATGGGAAAAAAAGAAAGAGATAAATAGAAAACTGCAAAAGAATCCATGCATGTAAGATATGTAGAGGAGTAGAGAAGTGTGAAAATGAGCATAAACATAGTGAAAATATTATGGAGAAAGGAGGAACAATTGATGCAAAATTGTGAAAATCTCTCAATGTTAATCTTAAGATAAAAAAACAAGTTTCAACCTTATTCTTCATTCTAAAAATGGACAGACCTATTTCAGATATTTAATAATTTAATAATTTGTTTAAATTTTAATGGGTTTCCTAACCTTCCACAATCTCATTGGTTAGATAGTAGTGCTTGGGAAATGAAAAAATATCTTGCAATGATTGAAAAGAAGGATTTGAAAGAGAAAGTCAATCTTTGCAAGTTATATCTCTCTTTGATTGATGAGGTTACAATAGTAGACAAAACATCTTAGGTTTGCATACATGTTTATACTTTTGAAAACCAAACAAGGTAACTTCATCTTCTAGTTGTTCAAAAAGTGATGGAAAACTATGCAATGCTAAAATCTTTGTAAATTGGTTATTTGTAATTTATAAGATATAGATGGGATGGATGACTATTGAATAGCTACAAAGATTATATGTGTTATTGTTGATGGTGCATCAAAAATGCAGAGTCATAGAAGTGGTCTATGCATTTTCCTACAAAGATTTTTACCCTTTAAATGATTCCAATTCATTGCATGGCTCATAGGATGAATCTTGCATACAAAATAGTTAGCACATTTGAAAATGTTGTAAAACCTGGAATAACTTATCTACAAATTGCACATTTCTATTTCAAGCAATAAAAAAATATTTCTAAAGTTTCAGAAATTTACAATTTGAGTGCAAATGAAAACTTCTTGAAGATGTTGAAACAAGATGGATTTCCATGTATGAGTTTACATGTAGAAATTTTAATGAATATCCATCATTAGTTTGTTTTACATGTAAGTATCATATAGAGGTTGATAAGGTAAAATAATTTATCTACCGATTAATAGATTTAGAAACATTGTTTATGTTTCAAAGCGAGTATTCTACCCATGTTACATTAAATAAATTTATTAATAGAATATGCTCAAGAAAAATTCATCTATATAGTCGACTTCATTAGGTTGAGAAAACATGTATATTAAACACTATGTGTTATACAACTATGATGAATGTTTTCAAGGACATGTATTCAGTAGTTGGAAAAATTTAAAAATTTAAAGGATCCTAAAAGCTATTTTAAATTCAATATTAGTGGTCATCTTTGTATCCTTATAAATGGGAATGAGATTCAAATGCACACTTTTCAAAAAGAATGGATATTGTTGGAACAGACATTGAAGAAGTACCTATAACACACAATTTATGCAAAGGTCTTGTATTTCAAACACGGATCAAATTAAAAAAAAAACACAATGCTTATCTAGTGAAATCAGAGAATGTTTTAAAAGGGATAAGATTCTTGAGACCATGGGAGTGATCAATCCTATATTTTGGAATCATGTTGCCGGTAAGAAACTTATAAGTATATATATATATATAACACATGGGTACTCTCATTAAGAATTTTCAAAAATCAAGTATAATGTAATGAGGTTCAAACTAAAGGTATTCTTCAAAAGGAATTAATTTTGTCTTAATCAACTCATTTCAACTTCACAATGTTGAATAGTATGAATTACTAAGTAAACCAATAGATAATAGTGCAATTACACTAGCTATGGAACAAGCTTTATAATAGATTAACATCCTACATGAAAGCATTAGTGAATATTTTTATCGTATGAAATATGTCAAACAATGATATTAGGATTGGTGGAACATAAAAGATATTTAGCAAATTAACATTTATCAAATGAAAATACCACAATGTACATGACTAGATAAAAATCTTAGACTTGTTTGAAATTATATGTTTCATGATATGTTATGACACACTTCCTTATGAAAGAGTAATGGAAGTATGGAATTCTCTAAAATAAAGGAGAGGGGTATGTAATAATAATAGAGTGGCTAACAAAGAAGACATAGACATTGAAACTATGACTAATATCATAAGGAAATGTTAGATATAAAGTTGAGTTTTGAAGAGCTAAAATGGTCAAGAATTATGCGAGCTACCCGATTTTTACCAAAGATATGTGAATATAGTATTTCTAGAAGTCAAATTTCATATCACATTATAAATATGTAACTTTTTTAGTTATTATATAGTGGTGTTCTTTATTGAATAATATTTTCAATGTCATTGTTTAGTGTTTTTAATCAACAAATGTTATATTTACTTTTATATCCTCTTTTAAATACAAAATAATATCTTAGCATATTATTGTGTTAAAAAATAAATCCAACTTCAGAAACAATGTTTGAAATTGAAAATAATTTAATATCAAACATAATTAAATATTTCTCATCACAATATTATTTTATCTGGAGAACTTGTGCATGAATAAAATACAATTACAACACAACATAAATTAAAACTCTCAATATTTTTATATAATAAAGAAGATGAAAAAAATAAAACAATATATTTATTTATAGTCTTAATAGAAAAACTTTTTTACAACCATTTTTTTGAAATATGGTTCCAAAACCAAATTTACAAAAGGAAATTTTCACATATTAATATTGCAGCTTCATCTTAAGAAGTGGAGTCTTTTATTTGCTCTTGTCTCTTCAATATAGAAACCTTCCTTTAATACTCCAGTGAACAAGATCCATCAAACTACATTGATATGACAAATTATTTCACATTCTAGATTTGTTATATTAATGGATGATAATAACGTTGGATCCTTTTCTATTTTCTTCTTCAACAATATTTCAAGATCCATTCCATTATCCTTTATGATCCTTCTTAAGGTATTATTCTGCTTGTTTAAAGTAATAAATTTTTTCTTCAAATCAACAATGCAATTAAACTTTTCCTTGCACTTTTTAAATGAACATCAAACATTGTTGCCTCATTCTTCAAATTCTGATACTTGGAATGCATTTAAAAATTAAAATAATTAATTAAATTTAAAAATATAGTAAATCCTATTTGAAAATTTATTAAAACTTACCAAATCCTTTAGTCTCTATATTTATAATAACTATAAGGATCTCGTCTCTTGACCACATATTGTGGTAGGCTTGTGCTTCTGCATTTAAATTCTCAATTTTGTTCAACATTATATCTAATACATTATCATTGTAAGCATTAGAAATAGAAATTGTGCAAGATATTAAATCTAATACATTATTGTCAATGGGTGACTCAACCATATTAAATTCACCACTTATGACCCAATACGAATCAGAAATTGTGTAATCTATCCACCGCTAAAGATTGTCCCTTTCGGCTGCATTGTTAGAGGTGTATATATTAATGAGGCCAAAAGGGCGGTCGTCAACATTAAAGAGGACCCATATGGCACTGGTTGGTGGGGTCTATGCCATGGTCAATAAAAAGGTCCATCATTTGGGTGCAAAAAGGGAAATTAAGCCCCACACAAATTTTCATGATTACTGCAAAAGGTCAAGCTGTTAGGCCAGATGGATTTACAAACCATCTGTAATTGAAAACCTGTAACTTTCACCTCTTGCAAAAACAAAACATCTAAATTGGAAAATATTTGTTGAGCTTCACAAACAACATACTTGCGATTAGAGTCTGTAAGACCCCAAACATTCCAAGATAAAAAATTCATGGGAAATGGTGGTCAAGTGCCATGCCATCCACATCCAAACCATCAAGGGCATTGAACTAGTTTTGCAGGAATTGAGTAGTGTTATGCTACAAAAACTCGTAGATCAATTTTCTTCCGCTTGGTGTATTCAATGTTGTACTCCTCTTTCGTTGAATCTACATTTTGCACCTGCTATGATCCTAGAAGATGCGAGAAGGACTTCATGGCCTTTGGATGGCCCATGTGAGTCTGTTGGTTAAAAGAAACGATCGTGGTTCATGCATGGTGACATTGAAATGCAATTTGTCTGGTCCATGAGAACCAAGGTTTCCTTGGGCATGCTAGAGAATTTAGGTAACTTGAATGGAAAGTTTACAACAATAGTTGGTGCCTTAGTAGTAAGTACAGCTTAATGTAGCCAAATTAAGAACAACCAGATAAACTGCAATAAAATGAACTCCAAAAGAAAATAGATCTCCTTCTTCGTTATCAAATAATCAATTACAATGTTTCCTAAATAGGAAAATAACTCCCAACTCGAGTTACCCAGTAAACTCTAGCTAACTCTGACTAAATCTACTCTAGGTGGCGGAAATTACTATTTTTAGCAGCTTACTAGAACTCGCTATTCTTAGTAAGTTCGCATGCTTATTCCTACGGGCACGTAAATTGCCACGCATCTTCTACATCCCTAAATTAGAGGAATTTCCAACTTTATAACTCACAATGCAATTAATAGACTAAAATTAACTAATGCTCAAAAATAGGAAAACCAAACTATAACTTAAATCCTAATTTTCGGCCTCAAGATGGCGGATTTAGGGCCCGAAAACATGTCAAAACTTGCCCCAACCGGTAGGGCGGGTTGCTTGTGTTCGTCTCTCATCGAAACACGTGGTTTCAAAAAAAAACGGACTCAAACGGACACCCGAGCTCAAGTTATGACCTTGTCAAGTTCCCTCGCTAATTCGGCGCATCATTCTCCCTCGCTTGAAAAAACGCAGCTCCTACAAGTTGTCTTCTTCAAACTGCTTCCATTTATCTCGCATCCAACTTCGAATCTCTGACTGTGATCCAAGTATTGTCCTCTTGTTCCATCCTTTCCAATGTACCAAATATTTGTTGTATTTCCCATGTCGCATGTCCATTGTTTTCTTATCTAGAATCTGATCCACTTCTTCTTTCTTCTTCACCGGAACTCTGCACGCTAATCTACTACTTCATCAAGATCATCCCCTGTCTCGCACCATCCCCATGAAAACAATACAAATCAAACATTAAACACCGGAGAAATATCAAAATTCCCGGCAATTCTACCTCATAAGCATTATCGTTTATTTTTTTCACGATTTTCAGCAGGTCCAATCTTCTTCAGTACTTCACCTTGTTATAGGTTCCTCTTGGAAACCTTTCCTTCCGCAGATATACCATAACCAACTCACCAATCAGTAAATACCTTTCTCCGTCTGTGCACATCTCGCTATTTCCTTATACTTGTCATTACTATATTTGCAGCCTTCTTCCGCACTTCTTCCCGTAATTGTTGTATATGTTTGCAAATGCTTCTACATCATCACCGACTCGCCATCAACGGGTAGCTGTACCAAATCTAATACCCCATTTGGATTACTCCCATACACAATTGAAAATGGAGACTTTCCCGTGGATCTGTTTATGGAATGTTATAATGCAAACTCACTTGCGGTAATGCTAAGTCCCATTGTTTTGGCTTTTCCCCAACTATGCACCTTAACAGGTTTCCCAAACTCCTATTTACCACCTCTCGCTTTTGCCCATCACCCGTGGATGATAAGCACTCATGAAAGTAGTCAGAAGTTGAGTGCCAAATTTCTTCCATAAAGTCCGCATAAGTGACTTAAGAACCTTGTGTCCCTATCTAAAGTAATGGTTTTTGGAACACCATGCAAACGAACAACTTCTCTGAAAAACAAATCACTACGCTGTCAGACGCTTGTTTTCTTGCAAGCAATAAAATGAACCATCTTAGAAAACCTATCAACAACCACAAAAATGGAATCATTACCTCGTTGTGTTTTTGGTAATCCCAAAACAAAGTCCATACTCAGATCTGTCCACAACCCTTTAGGAACAGCAACGCATATACAACCTTGTATTCATGTGCATGGCCTTTCGAGACTTGGCAAATTCGACATCTCTCCACATATCTTACCACATCTCTTTTCAGCTTTGGCCAATAGTATTTGTCTGCTACCAAGGCTATCGTCTTATCCTTACCAAAATGTCCAAAGCCCAACCCCCGCTTATGCAACTCTTTCACTATATTTTCTCTCATAGACCCAATGGAATACATAGTTGGCGTCCCTTGAATAGGTAGCCATCCCGTAAACTATACTCATCCGTGACATCTCCTACATTGTCTCGATAATGGACTAATTAGTCTTTCAACAATATCCTTGAAATCGAATCGAAGAATACAAACCCTTTATTGCTTCAAAACCCATCACCTCATTTTCCATAGTGGTAAACAAAGTCACACGCCTACTCAATGCATCGCAACTTGATTCGTTTTCCGGATTTATGTTTTAGAGAAAAGTATATCCCCGCAAAAATGATACCCACTTTGCATGCCTACTATTCAACTTCTTTTGGGTATTCACATACTTCGTGGCTATGTGGTCTCAGAATAACACAAACTCCTTAGGCACTAAGTAATGCCTCCAATGCCTTAATGCTTGTACAACCGCATAAAATTCCACATCATAAGTAGAATAGTTCTTTCTTACCTCATTTAGTTTCTCACTAAAGAAAGCTACCGGCTTTCCTCCTTGACTTAGAACAGCTCCAATACCCACATGTGAGGCGTCACAATCAACCTCGAACACTTTATCAAAATCAGTAGTGCCAAAATGGGTGCCTCTGTCACCTTCTTCTTCAAGAATTGAAAACTATCCTCACCGCCTTTGTCCACAAAAACTCCCTTCCTTTTGTGCAACTGTGATAGGTGCTAACAATACTTCGCTGAAATTTTTAATAAATTTTTCGAAATGTTGCTAGACCATGAAAGCTCCTTACCTCTCGTTATACTCGTGAGTAGGCCATTCAATAATTGCCTTTATCTTTTCGAGTCCATCTGTACCCCACACCGCTGAAATAATAAAGCCCAAGAATACCAAGCTCTCTTGCATAAATGTGCACTTCTTCATATTTGCATAGAGTTTCTCTTTCCTTAACACTTCAAATACCAATCTTAGATGCCTCAAATGTTCTTCTTTAGTTTTACTAAAGATCAAGATATCATCAAAATAAACCACAACAAACTTACCATTATACTCCCGTAGCACGGTGTTCATCAATCTCATAAAAGTACTAGGTGCATTGGATAACCCGAATGGCATCACCAACCACTCATATAATCCATTCCCTGTCTTGAATGCTGTTTTCCACTCATCTCCTTCTCTGATCCAAATCTGATGATAACCACTTCAAGATCAATCTTGGTGAAATAATTAGATCCAAAGAAGCACATCCATCATATCATCAAAGCGAGGTATTGGGAACCGATACTTGATTGTAATTTTATTGATCGCTCCGCTATCCGTGCACATTCTCCATGTTCCATCCTTCTTTGGTGTTAATAAAGTGGTGTTGCACATGGACTCATGCTCTCACTTACGACCCCCTTTCGCACGAGCTCGCCACTTGCCTATTCAACTCTCAGATGCAATGTCGGGCTCATCCTATAAGCCGCTTGATTTGGGAGTGAAGACCCGGAATCAAATCCATGTGGTGTTGAATATCTCTTTTGGGTGGTAATCCATCCGTAGCTCATCAGAATAACATCGAAAATTCTTCTATTAATTCGAAGTTTCTATTGGTATTTGAGCACTTACAAGTTCATCCTTATTCGCAACTAGTACATGTAAAACCGGTTGCCTTTGCCTCCTTCACAAATTCCTTTGCAGAAAGCATATTTTCAGCCTTCCCCTCTTCTTTAAGAGGTATCAAAACTATTTTTGTGCCATCCTTCCAGAAAGTATAAGTATTTTTTCCCCCATCATGAATAACTTTTCTATCAAATTGCCATGGTCTTCCTAGTAGCATATGACATGCATCCATAGGAATAACATCACACCAAATCTCATCCTTATAACTGTTCCCAATAGAAAAGCTTATTAAACATCTCTTATCAACAGTAACTTCATTACCCTTCTTAAACCATGCAATACGATAAGGGTTAGGATTCTTCTCACAATGCAGACCCAATTTATCGACCATCTCATTTGAAACCATGTTCTCACAACTACCACCATCAATAATAACATTACATACCTTTCCTCCTGAAGTGCATCTTGTTCTGAAAATATTTGTACGTAGCCATGCATCCCCTTGACCTCCTTTCTTGGAGCAATCATTGTCCTCTTGATCATCAGAGTTTCTCCAACATCTGGTGGAATTTCGAGGTCCTGTTCATCTTCTACTTGCTCAGCTTCAACAAGATTTACTCTTGGAGCATCTCCTTGCCTTTTGTCATGTGTATAAGTATGTGGGCATTCAAAAGCCCGATGTCCTTCTTCACCACATTTGTAACAAACAAATGGTCTTCGTGGAGCCTCCCATCCTCTATCGCCAAAGATATCCTCTACCCCTAGAAAATCCTCCGCCTCTTTGTTGATTCTAGAAATCTTGTCTCGTATCTCTTGCTTTTCCCATCCATGAGATGATTCTCCCTACCTTGGCTGAAACCAGCCTCGTCCCCGAAAGGAAGATGAGGCCCCTATTCATTCCAGGGTGATCGCCTAAAACTTTGACGATTTTGTTTTTCCTCACCTTTAAGGCTAATTGATAGGCATCCTCCATGCTTTTAATCCTATGCATACTTATCTCATCTTGAATAGTAAATTTTAATCCATTAACATACCTGCAGCCATTTGTTCCTCAGTTTCTTCATGCTCTACACGAATGGACAACTTGTAGAACTCATCTGTGTATTCTTGCACTGTTTGTAAGTTCTGCCTGAGATTCAAACCTCCTGTAAAGGGTTTGTGCATAATCCATAGGTAGAAATTTATCTTTTAGCTTCTTCTCCATTTTACTCCACGTCCTAATTCTTTCTTTCCCCTTTCTTGACCGCTCTTTCTGTAGGTGATCCCACCATAACATAGCATGACCTTTCAATTTTGTGCATGCAAATTTTACCTTCTTTTCTTCTGACATAGCCTTCCACTCAAAAATTTTCCCATGCTATTCAACCACTTCCTATCAGCCTCCTCTCGGTTTTAGACTACCACCATACTCAAACATCAACTCTTATCCCATCATTCTTTCCTTCTAATGCTCAAGCATCCTTTCTTCAAAAGCTAATGGTGGTGTCATGCGTTTCCTCCTCTTCACAAACTTCTTCTTCATCTCGTGTCATCTCCACCTTGATTTCCTCTTTGGGTTATCATTTACGCAGCAAGCGCAAAGAACTTGTCTCTCGCAGATCTTGCATATTTCTATTCATCCGGGCAATACCGCCTCCTCTTCCTCTTCCTCTTCCCGCCATTTTTAAACAAAATACTTCGAACCACTCGATACCGTATAATGTAGCCAAATTAAGAACAACCAGTGATAAACCGCAATAAAATGAACTCCAAAAGAAAATAGATCTCCTTCTTCATTATCAAATAATCAATTACAATGTTTCCTAAATAGGAAAATAACTCCCAACTCGAGTTACCCAAAGAAACTCTAGCTAACTCGACTAAATCTACTCTAGGTGGCGGAAATTACTATTTTTAGCAGTTTACTAGAACCTGCTATTCTTAGTAAGTTCACATGCTTATTCCTACGGCACGTAAATTGCCACGCATCTTCTACATCCCTAAATTAGAGGAATTGCCAACTTTATAACTCACAATGCAATTAATAGACTAAAATTAACTAATGCTAAAAAATAGGAAAAAACCGAACTATAACTTAAATCCTAATTTTCGGCCTCAAGATGGCGGATTTAGGGCCCAAAAACGTGTCGAAAACTTGCCCCAACTGGTAGGGCGGGTTGCCGCTGCGTTCGTCTCATCGAAACACGTGGTTTCAAAAAAACGGACTCAAACGGACACCCGAGCTCAAGTTATGACCTTGTCAAGTTCCTGCTTAATTGGCGCATCAACAAGTTAGCTCCTTAGCTTGTGGGATATGGCGTTATTCTTTAGTAGCTAGCTCATGCGGGTCATTTTAACCGAGAGGCCTTAGATTTATGATTTTATTCCTATTTTTCTAGCCTCCACTGTTTTTCATCATTCCTCCTTAGGGGAAACAAGTGTTAGGAAAGTTGATATATAAAATACGTTGGGAGTAATGCTTGTCTCCCATCTGGATTTCCAAAATTCTTTCAGTTCCTAAGAAAGATCTACTTCAACACATACACGCCTTTGTGGATGAGTGTGATAAAAATATTGTGGTTCAAGGCAGACCACTCACCCAATGGAAGAAGCAATTTGATGCAAAAAATGAACACAAGGCAAGGGTAGGCTAGGAAATTCTACCAAGACTGACACTTTAAGTGCAGCATACTGAAACCACAAAGTCTTTGGTCCATGGAGATAGGACCAACAAGGAGTTGCGAACATACCAAGTGGCATGTCGGGCCAAAATGTTGGGGGCATTGGCTAGGTCAGAAAAGTGAAAAAGGAAAAATCCTTTGGTCATATTTTGTACGTTGTCAAGCCGAACCCCATGAGGATTCGAGGTCGTGCTAACCCAAGATTTGTGCATGCTTAGAGGGATGCACCCAAAAAATACCAATGAGACAAAATTATTCCAACCATTAATAATAAGTATTAAAATCAGGAATAGGTAATACAACATCAGGAAGAGAAACATTACCTCGTGGAAGACTTTCGGGATGAACTTTTGAGGGTGTTTCGGGGTGGTGTCATTGATCAAAGCTCCATTATCTCTAGTTGCGGTTGCAACAACCGATCTTGAAGAGGGAGAGGTCATTATATAGAGGCACCCGAGAGAGAGAGAAACCCTAGGAAAATCGATGGTATTACTATATGGCAGTGCCCAAAAAAAGCCATGGAATGACAAGTTCACGAGGAGGAAATCCTAATGAGCCGACTCACTAAAGTTAAAATTTGTAATATGAGAACCATCCCTTTCTTCAAGTTTTAAAACTTTGACATATATGTAGTCTTCTAAATAAATTTCAAAGCCAACTCACATGTCACAAATTTCAAATATTATATTGCACAACTTTGAAATTGTTTCTCAAGACACACCTTCTCAATGCAATGTGAGTCATATTATTATAAGTGGGTGTTTTGTTGGAAACTAGGCATGGATGTCAATGCGTAGTGTGTAGAAGAAAAACTTGAACCGGTTATGATGTGGCTAGTAGCATAATAGTATGCCCAATGATACGATAATGGATTATTAATAGTATGTTCTCGAAATCACATGGATAGAAGGGATGTGAGCATAAGAAATGGTAGTGAACAAGACTCAAACGTAAAAAGGGATTGATCTACGGTGTTCTTTGAATGTTGGTCGAGCCTCCATTCCATCCGTTCACGACTCCATTCACTAATAAGATAAATTGTCACAAGGTCCACCAATCTCATGATCATTTGTCAATAAAATGTATAATATACATAGATCCAATATAGAGCTTAGAGTCGACTATGGTTTACACAAGCCATGGAGTGAGAACTCGTTGAATATGAACTCTATGAAGGGAATGCGAATATCTACCAAAACTACGAGAATATTCAGATAAAGAATAGAAAATATAATGCAAAGGATTTAAATGATGCAAAATAGGGAAAAAGGAGAAGCTATGAAATTTATAAGAACAAAATAAAATAACACACTTGGCTACAAATAACACAGATCTGGGCATCAAATTGCTTCAAAGAATACACACACACACACACACACACACACACACACACACACACAGATATATATATTCGCCAATAATGAACAAAGAACTACAATCGCACACAAAACATTCATTCATACAATAACTTGGTGAGAAATGAAGTTTTTCCATCAAAAAAACAATGCAGACTCTAAATGTACAGGCTGCGAACTTTTCTCCTTCTCCCAAATCTAGTTTTCTCCTTATTCTCGTCTTCTTCTTCTTGTTTCTCCTCCTTTTTCTTTCTACTTCTCCCAATAAAACAAGATGTTATTAATAATAAACACCTACATAAAAACTTGCCTTACAAGTCAACACAAAATCTCTGACAAGAGATAATTAGGGAGAATAATCAACCAAAAATAAATGTGCAGCAGTCATAATTAAATGCAAAACGAGAAAGATAGATATTAGATGCACATTAAATTCTGAATTGATTTTCCAACACTCCCCCTTAATTATGAATAGGCTTTGAGATCATGGAAATTTGAATCAAGTTTTTTCAAAACTGTTGTAGCATTTCTGGAGCTAAGCGACAATTTTCCTGAGCTACTAACATGCAAAGTCACAAACTCCTAAGCCACTTCGTAAATACTAAAATGTCTCTTTTGCCAATGCTTTTTAAATATGTCAACCAATTTATCTTCAAACTGCAAAAACAAGACAAATTTCTTTGTTGCTTACAAGCTCTTTGATTAAATGATACCTCGTATCAATATGCTTAGTTCTCTTGTGAAACACATGATTTTTAGATAATGCTATGGCTGAACTGTTATCATAGAATATTGTAGTGGATTCCTTTTGATCATGCATCAAATCTATCAACATCCTTCACATCCAAATAGCTTGACACGTAGCACTAGTGGCTGCCACATATTCAGCCTTCACCAAGAAAGGGTCATAATGGGTTGTTTCTTTGATGCCCATGACACAAACACACTGTGCCAAAGTGAAAATTATACCCAAAATTACTTTTCCTATCATCTATGTTGCCCCCACAATCACTATCAATGTACTCAACAAGATTGAAATCATATGAAGTGGAATACAATATACCAAAATCCTTTGTACCATTTACATACCTCAATATCCTCTTCTGCCTGCCAATGTGAGTCTTTTGGAGACTCCATAAACCTTGAAATCAGACTTACACCATATATAATATCTAGCCTTGTGGTTGTTAAGTACATAAGGCTTCCAACCAGCCTCTTGAATAATGTCGAATCCACACATGCTCCATCATCTTCCTTGCTTAACTTCATCCCTGTCATAACCGGTGTTGGAGATATACTTGCACCTTGACATATTAAATCTCTTCAAAACTTAATTTGCATATTTAGATTGAGAAATAAATATACCATCATTGGATTGATGGACTTTAATCCCCAAGAAATACCTCATAAGACCCAAATCAGTCATTTCAAATTCATTCTTCATTACGATTTGAAAGAATATATGTTTAGATCACGATAAAGATTAGATCATCCACATACAAGAAAACAATCAAAATGTTACCTTGCTTGTTGACCTTGATGTACAATGTTGGTTCACAACCGCTCCTTTGGAAACCATTTTGAATGAGATAGGAGTCAATGTGGTGTCAAGCTCTTAGAGCTTTCTTCAACCTATACACCTTGTCTTCATGACCCGGTAGCTCATAGCCTTGTGGCTATTCCACATACACTTCCTCCTCTAAATAACCATTTAAGAATGTAGACTTTACATCCATTTGATATACATGCCATTTTTTGTGGGCAGCAATAGCTAAAACAGTCATAATCTGTATCAACCGAGCAATCGAAGCAAATTTCTCATTGAAGTCTATACAGGGCTGTTGTGTAAAGCCCTTGCCACTAGCCTTGCTTTATGATTTTGCACTTTCCCATTAGCATCTTGTTTAGTCTTATAAATTCATTTGACACTAATTACATCTTTACATACGGAAAATCAACCAACTCCCATGTTTGGTTCTTTTCAATTGATTCAATCTCCTCATCCATGGCTTTTGCCCATATATCACTACTCATGACCTCTTGAAATGTTAATGGATCATCAATATGAGAAAATAAAGAAAAAAAGCTAAAAATGAATTAGTTGTGTCAACATTATACAACTCACTCAAACTCCTTATTTTTCGTGGCATCATGCTTGCTAGAGTTGGATCCGGAGATGAAGAACTACTTGGAGTGCTAGATGGTGTTGCTCCAAGGATACTTGATTGATGTTGATCTTGGTGTAGATGCTTGTGAAGTTTGCTGTCTGTTGGTGTGGACAACAGCAGCCTTGAAGATTTCCTTGGTGTGAATGAAGGTGTAGCTTGAGCTGCAACTTGTGGTACCGTCCCAGGATTGGAAAGAGCTGTTGTTTTAGTTCTATTTGGTGTGGGAAACACTTCATCTACCATATTATCATTAGGGACAACAAGCGCACTCAAAGTCCTCTCTATGCTTCCATCCCATGCTTCATCCTCCACAAACCGAACATCACAGCTGATTATAACTTTCTTATTGATAGGATCAAACAACTTATATGCTTTTATTTCCTCCGAGTAACCAACAACTATACATTTTTTTCCTTTATTATCTAACTTCTTTCTCAACTCATCTAGAACATGCACATATGATATGCATCCAAATACCTTCATATGAGAAACACTATGTTTCCTTCTTGTCCAAGCCTCTTAAGGGACTTTGTTTCTTACACTCTTTTTTGGGAATCTATTCATGATGTAAACAACGGTTATCACCGCCTCATCCCAATATTCATTTGGTAGATGTTTGGTTTCCATCATGCTTATGAGCCATCTCGCATAATTGTTCGGTTCTTCCTCTCTCGCCACACCATTTTGCTTTGAGGTGTATAGTGGGCTGTAAATTACTTGTGTATGCCATGAGATCTGCAAAAATTATAAATTCATTAGATATAAATTCACCACCTCTATCCATCCTTAGAACCTTGATGTAGTGGCTGCTTTGCTTCTCCACAAGTGCCTTGAATCTGCTGGAAATAAGCAAATGCATCGATTTTTTTTTAAGAAATAAACTCAAGTTTTTCTTGTGAAATCATCACTATAAGTAAGAAAATAATTATAGCCTCTTATAGATGGTGTTTGCATTTTCCCACAAATATCCGAATGCACAATTTCAAGTGGAGTGTAGTTCTATTTTCCTTGCCAATCGAAATGAATCTCTATGTTGTTTGCCCATAATACATCCTTCACAAATTATTTCTAGTTTCTCAATTAATGGCAAACCTTTACCATATTCTTCATATGTAGTAATTTCAGCGCTCCAAAATATAAATGCCATAGCCAAGAATCATTCTTTACCACTGATTGAAATGCTTGTTTGAGTTTCTACATAAACATCTTTTTCCTCTTGGAGTTGTTGGCCATTTCGTTCTTTATCTTGGACATTTCCGTAGCTATCTTGAACATTTCGTAAATGTCTTGAACCTTTTTTGGCTGTTTTGAACATTTTCGTAGCGTTTTTAAATTTTTCATAGTTGTCTTTGGCTACTACTGATTTTGTATCTTCTACCTTAAAAGCTACTCTAGAATTTACAGTATGTGTCTCATGAATAGCTTGAGATGTTTTTCCTTTCATAGCTGGCCTTATTTTTAATGGAAACATGCATTTTGTAGTCATTTGTACCTTGGAAATAAGCATATTTCTTGGAAGCTTGTCCAAAATAACACACTCATTGTTTTCCATGTACACTTTATAGCCCTTTTGTATCAATTTTCCAATGCTCATCAAGTTGTGTTTTAGACCGACAACATAATATACATCGAGTGCATAAATTTCAGCCCCCTTTTGGTTAGAATATTAACCATACCTTTACCCAAAACAGTGACTTTGTTGTTGTTACCAAGTGTAACATCAGTTTGAACTAATTCTTCCAAGCTAGAAAATAAATCTTTATTACCTGTCATGTGATTACTGCAGCCCGAATCTAAATACCATATGTCACATGGGCTTTCTTGAACAACATTGCACTCAACTAGAGAGTTTGTAGGGATTGCTTCAAAGAATCTTCGTGCATGCACGGAACATGCTTTACCTAAGGGAGTGCTACTTGACTGATTTTGACCTTACTCTGCATTGATCATATTGTTTTTCTTGCATTCATAAGAATAATGCCCAAACTTCTTACAATAGTGACATTGAATGTGTGATTTGTCAAATCTTTGGCCACTTGGGTGACTGAAATTCTGATTTTGACCTCTACCACCAAAGATCTCGCATGACTTCTACTACATCCACTTCTAGGAGAACTTCTCCTCTACCTTTAGGACTCGAAACTCCTCCTTCCTCTTCCATGATTTATAGAAATCGAGATGAAAATACATTTTCAACCGAACTATTTGATCTATTCAGTCTATATTCATGATTGATAAGAGAGGCATGTAGTTCATCAACACTAAACTAGCTCAAATATTTGGTTTCATCTAGAGCCAAAACTATGGGATCAAATTTAGTAGGGAGAATTCTAAGTACCTTCTCAACAACCCTTCTATCCTCTATGACTTCTCTATGGGACTTGATTTTATTTATCGGACCAACAACATGAGTAAAGAAAGACTCTATGAATCTAAGTTTCTTATTGATAAATTTTTAAATTCTCTTCTAAGGAGTCGTAATTTAGTAGCTTTTTTAACCTTGTCCATACCTTGATATGCAATCTAGAGTGTGTCCCATGCTTCCTTGGCTTGCTTTGCTGCTGTAATTCTTGGGAGTATGCTCTCATGCATTGCTTGATGGATATAAAATAGTGCTTTCCCATCCTTCTTCCTCTATTCCTTCAAGACGTCATTTTGAGCTTGTGTAAGAGCATTGTATGTGCACAGTCTCTGCTAGTTCTGGTAGCCATTTTCAACCATTTCCCAAATGTCTTGAGACCGAAACAAAGATTTCATGGTCAAAGACCAATACTCATAGTTCTTTCCTATGAAAATCAGAGTTTTCACACTAACCAAGTGACGCACTAAACATAGAAGCCATTAATGGCTACCAAATGAAAAACTAAAAACCTAGAAAAGAAATAAAAATAGGGTTTAGCCTGGCTCTGATACTAGATGAAGGGAATGCGAGAATCTACAAAAACTGCAGAATCTAAAGAAACTAAAGAATCTTCGGATAGCAATAGAAAATATAATGCAACGGATTTAAATGATGCAAAACAGGGGAAAAAGGAGAAGCTACAGAAATTTATAACAAAGCAAAATAAAATAACACACTTGGCTGCAAATAACACAGATCTGGGCATCAAATTACTTCAGCAATACATATATATATTTGCCAATAATGAACAACAGCTACAACTGCACACAAAACATTCATTCATATAATAACAACTGAGAAATGAAGTTTTTCTATCAGCAAAAATAGTCCAGACTTGAGTTGGAGCTACACACTTTTCTCCTTCTTCTGTCTTCTTCTTCTTCTTTTTCTCCTCCTTCTTTTTCTTTCTACTTCTCCCAATAAAACAAGATGCTATTAATAATAAACACCTACATAAAAATTGCCTTACAAGTCAACACAAAATATCTGACAAGAGATAATTAGGGAGAATAATCAACCAAAAATAAATGTGCAACAGTCATAATTAAATGCAAATCTGATATGTCAAGGAACTAAATCTAGGAAAGACAGATATTAGATGCACATTAAATTCTAACTTGATTTTCTAACACTCTATTAGCTCGATCCGAGTTTATGATAGAACACAAGAAACCCATATTACATGAATGCACAAAACAAATCATCGACCTTCTACAAATTAATAGATTGTTTGTTTGTTTCTCTCTTACTGTGTGGGTAGTGTAAATTTGGAGAAGCCCGTTAATCATTTTAATACTCCATGCATGAATAGAGAAATCACCAGCTCGATAGAAAATAATAAATTTGGATTAATTTAACACAAATATTAATTTATTCTATATCCATTCAAAACTCACAATAAGAGGAGAGATTATACTTTTATAGATCAATGAGTTGCTAGAAATAAAAAGTCGTAACTATCACTCATTCCAAAAATATTCACCCACAATCACTCTTCTATCTCATAATATCTCTATAACCTGACACTAGAATCTCTCCCAATCTTAACTCATTTATGAGTTCTCATTATTCATTATTTGCTCACTCACAATATTATATTATTGTAAGTAATATAATTACACACAAGAGAACATTAAATATCTATAATAGGTATATGTTATAAGTATCAACTTACAATAATAAAGATGTCTAAAATACATCAATTTTTAAATTTATTAGGATTAATATATTGGATTTGTTAAAAAAATTATATTCAAAATTTAATATTTTTTTCATTTTAAATCGATTGAATATTGTTTTTTGTTTTCTTGTTTTTTATTAGTATATTAAAGGGTTCTATCGGGGGCCTCACCTATTCGAGAAAATGGTCACATTATTATTATTTAGATAAGGTTGAAAAAAAAATTGAGTTTGAAGGGATCAAAAATCATGTATAAACTGAAAGATATGTGTCAATCCTCAAAAGTGGAACAAATTTGAGCAGCCAACACGGCTATTCAATAAACCAACAGACAACCCAAGTACAACAACAAGAGAAAAACACACACAAAAATAGAAAGCCCTAAAGATGGGAAGGTCAAATCCGCTTGACCACCCACTAAGAACTTTTCTTACTTCCATGGTTCTCCCCCTTTTGAGACCCGAGGTTCATTAAAGGATTTGACTTTTTTTTTTTTTTACTACTTGACATGTCGATCTTTCTTTCATATTTGAATTTGCATTATCATCTGGATGGACTGGTAAAAGAACTTCAAATTTCTCTTTATTTTTGGACTATGGATCATCAAGGGGTTTGAAGGTTGAGGCATGGCTACCTTCTCCTTCACTTCAATGCCTTCCATTTGCTTAACCAGGATTGAGGGATTTTCCTCACCTTTTTCCTCACCTTGAATCTTGGACGTATCATCTTGCTTAAATTATGCATCATCATCATCTGAGCATCCTTTGACTACTAAAAGATCAGGATTAAAATCCTTCCACCAAGAAACTCGACCCTTATTCTGTTTTTTGACAATGTGACAATTAGACCCCAATGGCCAAAAACCAAACAAGTTCAAAACATCTCGAAAGGAAATCCTTTTGTAATCAATTTTTGTGTCAGATTCTAAAAAATGGTCACATTATATTCTTATAGACATAATATGTCATTTTTATTAATAAGAGATTGAGAGGAGATAAATGGATGAAATATGTTAATTTGAGGGGGAATAAAAAGAAATAGTAAAGATGAAATATACAAAAACTCAAAGGATATGTTTTTGATGTTAATTATGAAATTAAAAAAATTTAAAATAATGTATGTCTACCCATTTGTTATTGGGAAAATGAGAAATTCTTGTCACTATTGTATTCAAGATTTGCTTTCACTATGGTATACTTTGCATATAACACTTCTAAGTCATGTTGTATAACTCCATGGGAATGTCATGTGCACAAAAGATTCAAGTTATTCCATAATTATCTATTTAGATTACTTTTAGCCCCAAGAATATAGTTTGAATGTGAGGCTTTGTAGAAGGTTGTTGAAAAGGAGTTTTCAACCATTCATGATCATCTATGGATCCTTTTAGGTGTTTTACATTCTTAAGCTTGGTAAGAGTTGGGAAGATAAAATCAACATGAATAATTGCATCCTTGATTGAAGAAGGAGAGAATTTTTTTTTGGTTTTAATTATTATGCTTGGGAGGAGAGGAAATGGCAACAAGATTTGAGTGAACTAAGAAACGAAGAATATTTTACTAAATAAGGGTCACCAAAGTATCTTTATAAAGCATACACAATATATTGGAATGTTCCTTGATCCATTGGCTTGGTTGGGAGGTCATGGAAACACTTTTTCCATTGTTATGCAGTTGCTTACAAACTTAATATATGTATTAGGCATGAAGACCTATGATTTTGGAGAGTATTTCACTGAGATACATTATAAATATTTCACAAGAGGCAGGTGGAATAGAAATAACACAAATGATAGGTTGAAAAGGACTTAAATTAGGTGTAAGAGTTGAAAATTTTGTGAGAAAGTCAACCTATATGGAATTGAGGAAGCAAAAATCCATTGGCCATACTACTTCGACTTAGAATAGATTAAATTTGAACCCCTAATAGTCCATAAATGATAAAATTACCCTAGATAGTGGTTTCAGTGATCACAACCATTAAAGAGGAAAATGAGCCTAATGGTATGGAAATTTTCATGGTAAAACTATAAGGATTGTGAAATGTTTGGATCAAGTTGAAAGATTAAATATTTTAAATAGATGGGATGAAGAGAATAGATAATGGATAGAAGTGAGACAAGAAAGAGTGTGAATTGTGAAAGATGGAGGTAGAGGTGATGTTTCCATGGTACATTACTACAATTCGAGGAGGGATTGTAGAATTCCACGGGTATGTCACATGCTTTGAATATACAATTGATTCCATGTGTAAAGGAAGATATCATATCATATTCCATGATGATATATTTAAATGATTGTTTTAGGCCCAAGAATATTGTTTGAATGTGGGGATTTTTAGGAGGTTGTTAAATTTGTTGGCAATGTTGTCCCAAAAGTATTTTTCATCCATGTACAACCATTTATAGATCATTTTGGTGTTTTACCTTCCTTTGGTTGGGAAGATTCTGTAACACCCACATTTTACACACACAAATACAACAAGTAAAATACTAGGATAATTTTTTTGACTTACATTGCTCACTACACAACGCCACAAAGGCTCCAAGTAAGGAAAACTCCATAACACATACGACACTTACATAAGCCATCGACCCACATAGACACATGACAACACCATATACATGTCGATGCCACACCTTCCCCAATGAATGAATGCTAGCAATAACCCAACCACAAGAAAAGGGACTCAAGGATTGGAAACCCCACAACACATCATTTCCATGATTACATCTTAGTTATGATTAACATTCCAGGAACATTTTTATACAAGGATGATTTTATCCATTTTCCACATACAGATTCTACAATTCATTTCACATTCAACTTATTGTTCGACCATTTAAGTTTTCTCTTTATCCCTTATGACAATCTCCATAACTTACATAATTAAATTCCATATTTCCAATTACCTACAAAGTTCCTAATTCTCTCATTCTTATGCTAAAGGTTTGTTTTCTCAAAATATGTTTAGTTGACATTTAATTTTACCCTCATTATGCAAGGGGACCAACCAGAAGTTGTCGAGGGAAAAATAATACACATCAAAGGAGGTGAAGGTTCAAGTTTCTCTTTCCTATAAACTTCCTTCCATTCGAAGCACATTTGTTTTCATACTATGGTTGTTTTAGTATCAATTTTAGTTTGATTCAGTTAAGCATTTACAAGACATAATTTTATTTTATCTTATTTTTAGTGGACTCTAAACTGGCTCAAAGGCCTAGTCCCACCAAGAATCAATTTGTATCCATTATTAACAAAAATTCAATGCCTAAATCATCCATAAGGACTTCAAGTGAATTTTTGTTCCTAAACCATTATCACACATACTATTGTTTCTCATTTCATTTACAATGTTTGCTAGGTCTCTTTTTTTTTGGTGTCACTTTATAACATAAAGAGTTACGAAAGTACTTATTTACCATTTTGAATAAGTATATGATTGGAAGCATTATAACTACACATGAATCCCAAGTTAACCTCCTAATCAACTGAGGTTTGGTTTAATTCCAACTGCACCTAATGATCTATGCCTCAACTATATATGAGTTTAAGGAAAGAGGACATATTTATGCTAAACCACCTTCAAGAAAAGACCAAGGTGATATGTTGATAGAAACCAAGGTAACACATTTAACTGAGAGGAACTAAGGAGTTCATTAACAAGAGTTTAAGACCTAGAACAAGTATTTCATGATCTCCATTTGTGTCATCGGGGTCTCACAAGGAATTTATTCGATGACAAGAAAATTCTAGATCTAACTTTGTAAGGCTTATTAGTCCACTAGGATACCAAGGGATTAATAGCTCTACTTACTCCATAAATGGTTTGGTTACACCGCATAGTCATTGCTTCAAACAAGGACTCTTAAGGTGACTTCCAAGGTGGTCTTCACCACTCAACACAGTGTCGGACCTGAAGAGAATACATTCTCCTCACGGTTACCAAACCTAGAAGGAAACCACATACTCCGAGATAAAGTTGGACCATGTCGTTCCTAAAAGATGGGTTCATGACAATGTCGCTAAACATAACGACTATGACGGTAAACTCAATAGAGGTTCCATCGAGAACAAATTTTAAGTTCATTCTACGGTTTCAATTTCTTCTATGGTAAGAAGGATCACACATGAAGACAAGTTATGCACGAATCTTATACTAGGGTTGAGTGTTTCGATTAAATCTCTTTATTACATTTACAAGGTAAGAATACAACACAATAATTAATTAATCATTTATTGAACATTGAAAATGCACTACAATATATTAACTTCAAATTCATTTACTATATATATATATATCAAAACCCTTTTACCATACGTAACTATGAATCAAATTGAACTTGTGATTAAATGCACATTTCCTAAGATATCCCTAAAACTAGCATCTCATACATATTAGCAAATTTCAAATATAACATTTCTGTAACAAGAGACTACATTATACATATATTCATTTTACAATGACCTATATAAATTACAATAATAAATAATGAATTACACATCACCTTTTCGCCATCTTTCTTGCATCTTGCAAAACCATGTGAGCATGAAATCAACGATAAATCGCTGGCATGGAATCCACCCTAATCTAGCATAATTAATGTTTTTTAGTTTCCCATTTACATATAATAATAATTACAATTTGCATTCAAAATAAAAGGTTTAGAGACATGAATTCATTTCATTTCATTTTCGTAACCAAGGAGAGAGAAGGAGATAAGAAAGAGAGAGAAACACTATTTTTCCAAAAGTTAGATTTCATACAACAAGCCACAAGATAGAGTTCCAAAAATTATTTACAAGTGTCAACAAGTTTCCCCAGGGGTTTGGTAATCTAACAAGGGTCCCACAACTTTCTTTTTACATTTTCCTGCTAGCTACAAAAACGTTCAAATAAGGCTCATGAGGCTAAGAAACTACTTTCAAACGTTGTCTTCCAATGAGCAAACACACCACAATTAAATTTATACATGTTCACTTATATACCAAGAGTTCATAGGAACTGACATAATTCGAATCGGAAAATAGTTTATGATGAGCGGCTAGTTTTTTGGGGCCATTGGTTGTAATTGGCCTAGTTGCAACCAAATAAAAGTTAGCTCGAGGGCTCAGAAAACCACGTCCAAAATCTGGCGTTTGATGGACGAACATGAAATGAGAAACTTTCTATAAGTTCCTCTATATATGGAGAATTCACTAGAGTCAACAGATTGAGAACTAGGAAATGGTTATCAAATGACAACATGTTTTCTAGAGCCACCGATCATAATTGGTCTAGTTTGACCTAGTCAAACTACGACCAGAGGCCTACAAAATGCCATTGCCAAACTATCAAGAAGAGTGTTTTTCCCCAAACTAAAGGTTCCAGGGAATTGTCTAGTAAAAATACTAGAGGTTTGCAAAGGTGGATAAATATTTCATTGTTAGGGATAAAATGACGAGCCAAAATGAAACCCAAATTTTCAAGTTTAAGACTTCCTATAGCTGCAAGACGGTGTAACAGGCTCCTAGAAGGGTGTCAAAAAGATAGCATATGATCATTCGAGGTTGATTCAAGGATTAAAGTGACTCCTCACATAACAAGGTACATAAGGAAGCTTAACATCCCCTTTCTAGAGTTACGAAGGTTGTTTTACATGACTCGTAAAAATCCTGATTTATCTGCTTTTACTGAATGCAGTGGGCAACATATTTACAGGGTGCTCAACTTCAACTTGTCAATAAAGAGATATTGTAGCAATCTAGTTTGGTTGGGACATTGTTGATCATCATGGAGTGAGGTTTTATGTTCATTGTTTACCAAGGAACATTAGATCCTATAAGTTATGATATAACGTTTTATTGTTTTAATAAACAAGTTTATTTAATACAATCAAATATATGGAAAACCTCCCATTTAAAATTTTATTCTATTGCAAAATAAAAACTAAAGAACAAAAATTATGAGAGATGAGGAGAGATGAACCATGCATGGGATATATTTGTGTCTCGTAGTGTATATGGCGGGTCCATCTGCTTTCCAAAAGGCGTGGAATGTCTTTTTGCATTTCATCAAAAGGTTTGCATGCATGATCTGTAAGTTCCGTGAGGTGGGAGCGTTGCAAAACCTTGACCCTCATTCGACCCACATACATCAACTTTACACCAAGTCTGGATTTGGCTTCCTCCATACTTCAAAAGTAGCCCAAAATACAAAGTGGAAGCTATCCAAACTACATCCTTTTCAATTCCTTGATATATAAAACACGAACCCAATTTTCGTGAAGTGTAACTCGTAAACCTTGGAAGGGCCAGAATCTCAGTTAGAGGCAGCCTACCAGCCTCTAAGTCAGTAGTTGTTGCACAAAACTGAGTTATATCAGCCTCCTCATCTTTCACGATCTCCACTTTAGTGTCTAAAACATCTTTATTTATTTTTTTAATATTATCATAGATAACAAGCACTAAGATGATTTTCCCCCTTAAAAGATCTTGCAACCTCTTGAAAATGGGCATAATATTTTCATAATCCTTTCTATATATAAGGAGCAAGATTCGTTTCTTTACGAAAATCTCAGATATCAAAGAAGTAGTTTCTCTACTGAAAATTGTCAAAAGATAAGAAGACCTTGTTTACAAATATGAATTTAGATATGGCACCTTTCTCAACGTTTCCAAATCCTTTTCAACAAAACCATTTCGTGCATACCTACAGTCAAAGCTGCCTAGAAAACCATGCCTTTCTTTTAAAAGACATTTTGTCAAACAACTTACCCGCCTTAAGAAAGGTTCCACATTCTGCAAACACGTCTACCATGGCATTTGCAACTACAACATCTAAAAAAATTCCTCAATCTTTTCCTTCTTGTTGGATGCCTATTCCTTGTTCTAGAGTTCACATTTTGGCACATGACAGAAGTACACAGGAAAATAAACTGATCCGATTGGAGACATATTTGTTGCAAAAGTGAAACAATGTGACTGTCCCAACACTGATCACAACCAGCAATGGCCTTATTATATAAAGCAACGATCAATGCATTCCTACATATGAGGAGTCGAGTCTGCCATTGGAGGGCTGGAGAAAGCATGCAAACAGTTATTCCTTATATTGCTTCAGATCCACATCCTCTTTCATTTGGGCATTATCTTATAAATTGTTTGGAAGCCTTTCTTCCTCTGTGATATTATTTATCCTCTGGTAACAAGTAAAGCTCTTGGATTAATATGCAAGAAAGGTGACCAGTCTGACAGTATTTATTAACGCACCCATACAATGTCAGAGATCTCTCACACCTAACCTTGCCACTCCACCAACCTGACACAAGTTTCCTTCCCAAGCAAACAGCCCACGTGCCTTCGCATGTGTTTATTTAATCAATTCACCAAATTCTCAATCCCCCTTTCCTCTCAGATTTATTTTTATCTTATTTTTCTTGCATATTGATTTATGGATTAGCAAGACGGTTCAAGGCACTACAGAGTCAGAGAAGAGGAAATCAACATGAATGTTTATATCCTTACATGGAGAAGGAGAGACCAAACATTTTTGGTTTTGACTATTATACTTAGGAGTACAGGAAGTGGCAAAAATATTAGAGTGAACTGAGAAATCAAGAACTTTTTACTAAGGGTCACTTATGTATCTAAGTGAAGCATACGTGGTAGATTGGCCATGTTCGTTAGATACCTTGGCTTGGTGGGGAGGGAAGGAAAATACTTTTCCATTGTTGTAGTAGTCAAAAACTCAATATATGTATAATACGGCATGAAGACCTACAATTTAGAATAGTACTCCAACTAGATAGCCTATGAATATTTCTACTAGAGAGATGTGGGACATAAAAGAACAAAACGATAAGCTGAAAATGACTTTAACTTAGGTGTAAGAGTTGCAAGTTTTGCGAGGATTTCAACCTATATGGAATTGGGGAAGTTGGAAGATCCCTTCATACTACTTCATATTAGAATAGATAAAATGTATACCCATACTAGTCTATAAATGCTAAATTTACTTTAGATAGTGGTTTATGTGATCATAACCATTAAAGTGGAAAATGAGCCTACGGGAATGGAACTTTCCATGGTAAAAATATAAAGGATTGTGATAGGGGATTGAGAAATGTTTGGAAAGAAACGAAAGGTAAAATATTTTAAATAGATGGGATGTAGAGCGGAGATAATCTCAGTATGGATAAAAGTGACAAGAGAAAGAGGGTGATTTGTGAAAGTGGAAGGTGAAGGTGATGTTGATGTTGGGAGGGTGAATAATTACGATTTGAGGAGGAAAAAACAATTTGATAGTGATTTGTAGTTAAAACCCATGATCTTGGTATTGATATGTAGTTAAAACCAATAATTTGCAAGGAAATGAGTATTAATTTGTAAACAAAATCTAATTGTATTATACGTTACAAAAAAATCTTAATTTTGATAGAAAATTGTATCTTTTAAAACCAAAATATTGAATAAAATAATACATATTACAATGTAAGCATATATAGTGGATTAGAGAAAAACATGAATAATTGTGTCTTTATGTGTAGAGCATGATTTTCTTGGTGCCTATTTTATAGGCTTATAATCCTTACAACCATAACACTTATGGTTATAACCCTTACGACCATAACACTTATGAATGTAAGGGTTATGGGCATAACCATTACATTAATAATCATCAAGTGGCAGCCTAATGACACACTCATGTCACCAAAATGGCCTAAAATCCTCGTTTACCAATTTTACACGTAAGTGCCATTTTGGCACTTTGAAAAGGGGTTTACAAGTCAAATGTTCCTAAAAATATGGGTTTTGTAGCTATTGTTGTCATGCAATATCTAAATATTTTTTTTTACAATTTAAATTTAAAAAAAAAAAAAACTTTCGGTGACATAGGTATTGGATTTCATTTTTACATTTCTTTTAAAACACATAATTAAAATTAAAAGTATAAATTATTAAATATCAACAAAAAATATCCCACGTTATAAAAAAGTGAGCTTGACACAACCATATTTTCAATTTTAAGATATTGAGTGTGCAACAAAAAATAGTTAACTTCATATAAGTTTTGTTTAAATAATTACATAAAAATTATATTATTAACGAAAATTATAAAATTATATTTTTGTTACAACATTGAAAATATAAGATGTTTTCGCTTTTTTGTTTTAATACTTATATCTTAGTATAATACATGTGTGTGTGAATTTGTCACTCAATGTGCTAGTTTGCACAAATAAACTAGTGTTTTACACAAAAAGACTACACACACACACACACACACACACACACACACACACACACACACACACACACACACATTCAATTTTTGTTAAAAAAATATAATAGTATTCTACACTCAAAATCCTTCGTTTTATATATTTACACTATTGTAAAATTTTAAACCGATGTATCACTTATCATCACTCAAACTTGCATAAACTCTCATTTTTAAGAAAATGCATGTCACTTCTCTATATAAAAGTGGGCCACATGTTTGTGCACTCACACATAGGAAACTATTCACCACATATGACATCATATTATCAAAATGGAGTAGGGGGAAAAAGCTAATCATTGTGCATAAGCTAATGGTGTGAGTCGTTATGTGAAGTATAATACCAGTAGTTGTCAAAATCAAACTCAACATTTATCATTTTCACATTTAAAATTTAGAAAAAAGGTAGCCAATAACACAAGTCACATCTACAAATCAACCAATAAAATGGTGACACATCGGCTATCCCAAAAGGGTGATTTTATTCACAAGGGCTTATATTAATTTTCTTTATATTCAAAAGTACCTATTTTAAATCTCTTAAAAATATATTTTCCACATAATTTAAATGCACAAAAGAAAATCTACACATTAAAAAAATCATAATCTTTTAAAAGGGTATTTTAAAAAATTACGTTTAAGTGGCTCTTGCAGCCCCCTAACTTTAAGTTCATGATCATTGGCTCCTTTCCCCTACAACATTGTCAATTTCACTATAGACTTTCAATATTATTTTTTGTTCATGTCGATAAGGTTATTTTCATCTCCCACCACATGGCCACAACTTTGATGATGTTGAGATACTATACACACCACATAGACAACTATGATACTACCATACATCAATGACTAAATAAACTAGAAATCATACGTGAAATGTACGATGGAAACCCGAAGGGGATCTTTTAGAGGAGTTGTATTGGAGGGAGATAAACAATTGGAGAGGAAGAGTGGTGAAGTAGAAATGTGTAAAAGGTTCGAGAAGTACGAGAGTGGCGAAAATGGAAAGGAGAAACAATGTGAAAATGAACCATATAAATACGACACGACATTTATGTAACGCCCACTTAAAACACACACAAATACAACACTGAAAAACTCAGATAGATTTTTTTATTTGCTTATATTTTACACATCAACACAGGCAACCATAAGGGGCTACGACCAACTCTCAATGAGCTTGACACAACGTTGATCACATAGGCAACAAGGAAACATATACACCCAACATGAACAAATCAATTTTCTCTTTTCGACATGGCATCACATACTAGTCCAACCACAAAACAAACTTACGGTTAGGGGCATCCCATGGTGAAAGTATTTTTAAGGTTTCTTATTTACTAAAACATCTTTTAATTCTTAACTTACGTATCTAGAAGATTCATGTTATACGAATCAAGAAATCTTGTTTCCTCTTGCTAGGATTCCTCTAATCTATTAATGTATTCTTACAGTAAGTCCCATTTAAAAGATTCATTGAAGTTACATTATTTACTTGTTTGATTTGTTCATTTATTAAGAGGAAAATGATTACACACAAGGCCATTTACCCACACACACTACAATATCTTATCTCATACCTCCATTGCACAAGGAGGCGAGTGTAAGATCAAACTAAGGTGAAATGCCATTTAGGTTTGGAATTAAAAAAATTCCTTTGGGTAGGGATCATAACAGTTAAATTAATCAAGAAAGGGTTACAATGCACCTTCACAAGGGTTAGGGGTATGAAGGTCAATATGCATTCATCTTCATGATCTCACAAGACATTAACCATAAGTTTTTTTTAGACTTATAAAATAATAAGGATTAAGCAAGTGCATCAACTAGTCATCTCTTGATTAGATTCATAAAAAAGTTACAAATCAGGTTTTATAATAGATAAGTTGTCTTTAATGGTTCCTTGATCATTTATCCCCATTTAACATAACCTTGTAACCTCATAAATTACTAAACATTGGTTTACATTTTAATATCATAAACTACATCCCATCAAAAATAAGAAGATAGATTAAGAGTAATAAGGTACATCCTTTTTAACACAAGAAGATAGTTTCATTTTATTCCATTTTAAGACTCTTTGCTTCGTCTATAAGTTAACAACATCATAATATTTTCTCTTCAGTATAACCTTTGTATGGATTATAAAACCACTCGGTGATACCTAGTATTATGTTATTGCTGCAATCTAGAAGGGTTTACTAACTCAAGGTTATAACTTAGTTTTCTTACCATTATCCTTTTGATAACTAGACATAGATACATAATTTCCTATCAAAGATGACACACAATCCAAAGATGGCTAAAAATTCTATTGTATTTTGACTCGGGATTAAATAGGTAAAACAATATTGGTCATATCGAGGATAAACTATCTTTCAACATTGTAATCATACAATAAGATGCTCATAACAATTCAGTGATCATTTTATTTCATTCACAATAATATTTCATAAGTTTTAGCTTCAGTCAATAATGGAAAACCTACTCCACAAATACAAAAATACTAAGGCATTGTCCTTCTAAATTTTCTCCACAATTATCATTCCAAAGTCCTACTACACATTAAGCATTCATACAATAGCACTTTATAGGAAAACCAAGTAACTTCTAGAAATCCTTTCTCTTTCTTTTTTTTTTCGCGATAGCCATATGCAAAATTATTAGCGTAGTCAGCCACGAGAACTGAGCATGATAAAGACTACACATAGAAATAGAATGCTACCATTAACAATATCATAAAAAGAACCTTTTATTTAATGAAAAGGGGGGAATGCCAAGTTCTAAATACTAACAACGCCATTACACATGCTAAAAATATACCATGTCAAAATTAAGAAGGGAGCCATAAAAATCCAATATGAACATTATTTTAAGGATGACAAAAGTTTAATCAACATATAACAAGTAGGGGTCAATGACCCGGTAAGTCCGAAACAAAGTGTCAAGTGTATTGGGATTTCAATCATATAATCACATAGATTATATGATTGAAATCCAATACTCCAACATCATCAACATTTTCCTAACAATTCCCAGGATCCAAAAGATTAAAGGTTAGAAATCCAACATCATATACTAACCACTATTTACCCCTTTCAAAGAAAATTTACCCCACAACAATCCTACACCTAATTGTTTACCAAGAACATACAGAGTAAGTTCAAACATTAGATCATCTTGCCATGTTATCTCGCAGTAGTCAAACAGTACGATAAAGGAAATAACCCATATTTAGTAAATCAAACAATTAAAATAATCTAATGCCACCATCTTACAAAGATTTAAATTACAGTCCAATCAATTTAATTACCCTTAAACCTATATCAATAGAATTTAAGTAAACCATCCCAAAGGAACCAGGATTATATAGGGGTCGATCAATTTAATTTCACTCAAGTAATACAAGTGTCAAAAAATATTAATCCTTAATTCATATACCAACACCGATGATATTTGGTCATGCCAAACTCTATACTGGTAGCACTAATACCAATTAGATGCAAGTATAAAATAATACTGGTCATTAATTATTACATTATTCTCAATGATATCTTATCCTACCCATTTATAAATATACATGTAACTTTAATACTCTACATCATAGATATACCCTTGTTCGTACTAGAGGTGTGGAATTGCACATTTCAAGTAGGAGTCCAACCCAAAATCCACCACCAACAATTCGAATGAACATAGCTAAACAACGACCCATTTAAACCGAATAGATCTCCAATAACGAACGATGATACACCAATGACAACAAAACTACATGTACTCGAAACTCTAGGATTTAGTTCTAGTATGTAAATATATCTCTCGGGGAAAACCTAGTTTTATGGGTATCTCTTCTATACACCTCCAAGCCAAGATACATAAACACATCGAAATAACAAAAGTTATCAATGATCTCTCTTATCATTGCCCAAATAGAAAAGAAAAATTACAATAAGATGTATCTAGATGTTTTTCCCGATATTTACCACTAAATGTCAAAGCCTTGTAGCGGTATCACAATAGTATATACAGGATCCATAATCCTTTTTTTAAAGAGGGGTTCAATATATTTTATAAAACAAAATCTTACCCATACAATCCTAGACACAAATTTTGTAGCAAGAATAAGCTAGGGTATTATCCAGTGTGTCCACTATGCAATAACAAAACACATCCACATTTTATATTAAACCATTCTTTATTCCTTAATATCATAGAATATGCACAAATTCGTTTACCTCCGGATAACAAGGGACACAAAGATCCACAAGAAATTAAATGATATATGAGTATATAAATAAACATATCTCAATACCCAAAATCAACAACCACAAAACACCCCACAAGCACATATGAGAATTGCCAATACAATCATTACAGAGGAATAAACAACAAGAAGATGGGTAAGTCAATCCATGCAACCATTGGCATACAGGAAACAACAAGAATAAGAAAATCATGTGCCAAAACCATTTGCAGGCCCACATCTAGCAAGGAATCATCCTAAGAAACAACTAACACAGGAAAGAAACTAAAAGCATAGCCTGGAGGGTGAGAAACGATTGCAAAACAACTATAAAACTCCAAGCAATCTGCTAGTTTAACAAATAAAAGAACTTCCTTTCCTGATATGATCAAAGATAGCATTAAAAAATCATATGGTAGAAATTATCATGCATGTGATGAGCTCCAACACTTGCAAACAATGTCTATCAAAGTGCAAGCAATAACAATCGACATCCCTCCAAAATCTTCAGGTGAGCATCCAAACCTCATACACCTCCATGTTGGGCACAGGCAGGGAGCTCCATTCCACAAGTGACCTCTGTCTGAAGGAAATGTGGTCTCAAAGACTCGTAATGATAGTAGGATATACACAAAATGGGTTTACAGGAAGGCCTAGGAATCACGTGAGAGACAAGAGAAAAGACAGACTCCACAACCTTGCAAACATCCTCCTAGCCTATGTCAAAATGGGACGTGGGAGCAGGATAGAGACATCCATCGAAGCACAAAGGAACATTTTTTTGTTAGAGGTAGAAGCATGTGCTTCAACACCCACATATGCAAGGTGTGGAAGCATCCATGAGGCATGAAAATATGTTGAAAAAATGCCTCAAAGAAATGCGGTCTCAAGGAAAACCACAACTGCAACAGATGCCTGGTGGGAGGGCCAACAATAGAACGGCCTCGCACATATCTCCCTTTTAGCATGCACATCTAGTACAAACTCGGGTTTAAAACCACCACCAGCACCAAGAAGACATAAAAAAACCAACAGTGTCCAACCTCAGAATGAAGCATAACCATTTCCCCCAAATTGTGGGCTAAGCAAGACAAAATAGGACAAAAACAAGGAAATAACAATGGCCAGCAAAGAAAGGACGTGTTTACTCAGCAAAGCATTTATCTGAAAGTTCAAATCCTTTTCAACAACCCCTAAATGTAATCCTTCACTAGAGAACTCACTCGGCTGCAGTAGATTGGCATATGTAGTCAAAAATGTCAGAGAAGATTTGTAAATCAAAACAATTAAAATAAAATATGTGGCCAACTCTCCATTTGGTGTACAGCTGCACCAACAAGGTAAGGCCAAACATAGTATCATTAAATAGGATTAAGGAAATGGCGGTGGCCATCAAATCCACCCACCTCCAACCAAACAAGGAAATGAAAAAAGAAATTATCATCCCCATCCCTTCACGCCAAGCAAGGTACACAATGATCAAAAGAGAGAGGCAAGGTCGGTGGGGGACATTAAATTCACCCTTAAATTTAGCAATTAAAACAACCCATGTGTGAAGGATTGGTCAGCCAAGGTGGAATGTGGTGGTTGAAGCCTTTAATTAATTATTAAACATGAACACCACTCCCAAACCGTGGCGCCACCAACAAAACAAGCTCCTCCTCTTTTGCACAAATCGAGGCTCAGTCTGCAGAAGCGACCAACAAAATAATAGAATAGTTTAACAATAATTAATGATGATATTGATAACAATTGACATTAAAATAATAATAAAATATAATCATCGATCGACAATTAAAATAATAATATCATTATTATTATTATTATTATTTTACAACTTAAAAATAGTTATTAATTATAATCACAATGGTCGGCAGTCAAGATCGAAAATTAAAATAATTATTATTATGGATATTCCTTTTAACTGAACATGCCCTAACAACACCAAATCACCATTCCAGCCACCTACTAGGATTCGAGAACACGATCTGCCTTAAACAGGTAATCGTAAAGGGCATTGCGGAGGCCCTCCACTAGAAGCATCGACAAGGACACATGGAGACAAGATGGGGAGGAAGGATGTTAATCCTTCTCTGTGACAAGGTCAAGGTCAACTAACATCAATGAGAGCACACACACAACCATCCCATGCTTATCAGCGGGGTCATAGGAGAAAGAATTGGGGTAATGTAAAATGGGGCATTACAATTTATGTCAATCTTTTGAGGAAATGAGAGTTGTTGAAACAACGTGAAGAGATATTTGTGAACGTAATGATCGGTAGAATGTTTTTGGATGTGAAAGAGTGTTTGTAGTTATTGATGAGGCCAGATTATGTCTGATTAATGTATAATATATGATCTCATCTTACTCTCCTTTTTATTAAGTTTGATTGCATTGTGTGAATTTTAGTTGATCTGATATGAGTTAGGATGTAATTTTCTGTCTTTTGATTGATTGTGATTCTAATGTTAAAATCTCTAGAATTCCTAACGAAGTGTGTGTTTGAATTCGGTTTATAATAAAGCAGTCTAGTAATCAAGGAAATGAAGCAAGAAGCATTCAAGATGTTTTTCAAGAACATCATCCGTTCCCACACGGCTTAGTTAGGAACTTCCAAGCTAGTTCTAGAACTCCATCACATAGTCATCATCTAGTTCCAAAAATTTGGACTTAGTTTTGGAACTCCAATATTTAGTTCCAGAATTTTCAGACTTAGTTTTGGAACTCCTAGGGATAGCTCCAAAACTCTCACGGTTTTGGTCCTTAACAATTTCTATGGTTCGAACTCTTCAAGTTCCAACCAATGGGAGTTATCTATTCTAACCACATCCAGAGATTTTGCATCTACAACCCTTTCAATTAGGAAAGGATGAGAAGATTTCTGAATGCAGATCTAGGGAGAGTTATCCTATAGCTATCTGATCAACCGTAATCCAACTCAACATCTATTCTAGGCATGATTCGATTTCATCAGAATCGTTGAGACAACTATGATTGTAAAATGTATATAAAAGTAGACCACAGGTGGATAGTTAGATATATAGAATATGATATAAGATAGATATAGAATGAGAGAAGAGAAATAGACTAAGTGAGAAGAGAAATAGACTAAGTACTCAGATCCAGTACGTTTGTAATACTGAATGTTTTATCAATAAAATAGCCATTCTTATTTGAGAGAATTCCTAGTTGTTAAATCTTGATTCGAGGAGGAGAAAGGGCCCACTCCCCCAAGGACAGGATATTCTTTTATTTGGTATTTATATTTCTTCAAACAAATAGCTTAGATCTGTTAATTTTTATTGTTTTAATTCTTTGGTTTAACTCTTTTGTATACTTGTTTCGCAGTGTTTAGATAGATTCTTATATTTCTTGCAATTATTTTCAAGCATTCTAAATTGATTGTGTTTATTTCAACAACAAATGTGTTTATTTTTAGAAGCAAGTGTGTTTCCATTCGCACAAGTGTGTTTCCTTTCAAAGCAAAGCTTTCAATGTGTTTACTCTCAGCAATTTTTCATAGTTTAATTTAAATGAGGTTTTACAAGAAGTCCTTAAGACATTGAAGAGATCCCCAAAAATATAAAAATAACTATAGTTAACTACTAGATCGATAAAATTACTCTTGTTGCATATAGCTTTAGACACACCCCTAGTTTGATATGACATAAACAAGAAGTTGATTAAATGAAGGAAAAATGATACCTATCATTTTTGGCACCGTTGTCGGGATCACTAGTTGGAACTTTCTAATTAAGTGTTAGGAAGAGAAACAAAATATACATATAGTAGTGGAAGGATATTCCTGCTATATTACAAAATATATAAGTAGACCAAGAGACTCACAAGGTAGATTCCTCCCAAAAACATATTCTTAAGAATTCATAACATCCTCTAGTCAAAGTAAGGAAATTTATCAAGAATTGGAAGCACCACCATCCTCTATCAGACAAGAAACAGAATTGCCATTTTTGGAATTCTTAGATCAATCACCTGAAGGAAGTGGAACTTTTAGGAGAAGGCTTATCACTCAAGATCCATTTAGGGTGAGTTTTGATTCTCAATTTAGTATTCAACCTCTTAGTCTTGATTTTTCACCTTCCCCAAGGCATACCGCTTACCACATTGATTGGGAGGAAAATTCAGAAAATATTTTTAAAATGACACAAGAAGTTGAGAGAGAACCTGATAGGACCTTTACCTATCCAATCCAATTGGGAGATGATGATACATCAATGAAAAATATCTCACCTGCACATTTACCCACATTTAGAGGGATGTCATCTAAATATCTTGACCAATTTCTGTTTGAGTTCAAGGTACTATGTCAGACCTATGATTATAAAACAGATAATCAAAAATTCAAGTTTTTTCCATCCACTTTGAAGGATGCAGCAATGAGGTGGTTCATGGGATTACCATCCAACTCTATTTGCACTTGGGCACAAATGGAGATTGCCTTCCAAGATAAATACTAGGATTATTGTAGAGGGAGAAATAGTAAGGATTAATTATTCAAAATCAAGCAGGAGGATGATGAAAACATAGAAGACTATTTAGATAGATTCCTCTTTGTTAGCAAAATATGTGGATTTTTACTTTCTGAGGAGTTAAGTAAAACCATTTTTCTTAAAGGTTTGGATGACGAATCTAGAGAAGCCCTTAACTTGATAGGAGGTGGAGACATTGATCAGATAAGAATGAATGGAATTAAAGAGATTTGTAGAAGCTATTCCAGAATGAGAGGTGGACCTAGAAAAGGAAAATCAATGAAAAGTTTGAATCCAAATATGAAAAAACCAATGGATGAGTTAGCAAAATTTAAAAAATATATTTTAGTGCAATTAACCTCTCACTGTGGATGGATTACAAGCTAAAGAAAACTCCAAAACCGAACCATTGGCTATGTATTATCCTAGATGCGGGAAGAAGCATGCGTTAAGAGACTCTCCTTTGGATAAAATAGAAATGTGTCTTATCTGTGAATCTAAAGAACATGATACTGATGTTTGTTCTTTACTTCCTATTATTAAGAATCAACTTAAACAAACTAGTGCCTCATCTACAACAGAAGAATTAAATTTTGTTCAGAGACAACCTAACCAAGGGCAGTTTATGCCAAGATCAACTCCTAATCCCTGGACGATGCCATGGGATGCTCAGGAAATACCAAAAATTGGGGACAACCACCTTAGGTACCTTAACCAACTTGGAACCCTCAAGATTGGGAAAATCAAGCTTGGTATGCTCAAGGACATCAACAACCATGGGCTGGTTAAGGAAATCCTTATGCTTGGTCACAACCTAGATGGAACCCTAGTAATTATTCTCAAGGAAGAAAATATCCAAATCAGAACCAATAGGCCATCATAGGATCTCCTACACAGAATTCACAACTTGAAAATGTAGTCCAAATGCAAATGCCAGCACAACCAGTAGAAAATCCAAGAAATAAACAAACAACTCCTATTTATGGAATAGAACAGAAAAATCAGTTGATTTACATGCTATGGATTGCAAGGATATTCAAACTAGATTTGGGAAAATCATTAACAGTCCACCCCTTATAATCACTAAAATGACAGAAGAAAATGAAATCCCTAGTATTGTTGTTCCAAAAGAGGATATAGAAAGAAAAGAAAAGGATTCAGATAGCAACAATCTCATTTCTAGAAAGATTCAAAGAAGCTATCGAAATCAAGGAGTCTGAATTGGTACATGAACTAAGGAAATTGAATATTGAAATACCACTGTTACAAGCAATTAAAGATATTCCAGAATTGAACAAATTAATCAAAATGTTATGTATGAAAAATCCTGGAAGGAAGAAACAATACCCCAAGACTATCAAAGTAGATGGGAAACTTGTTGATTTATTAGCAGGAAAACTTTTACTTCCCAAATACAGAGATCCTGGAAGTCCTGTTATTTCTATCTCTATAGGAAATAAGGATGTACATAATGTTTTGATAGATTTGGGAGCTTCTATCAATGTAATGATAATGGATACTCTGAAAACATTACCATTAACGGGTATACAACCTACTAATACCATATTGTAGATGACAGATCAGTCTGTAGCAAAACTAGAAGGAATTATTGAAGACATGGTAGTTATGGTGGAGTCATGGGAATATCTAGTTGACTTCCTTATACTATAGCCAAAAGGTAAAACATTGGGTTATCCCATTATTTTGGGTAGACCATGGTTAGCTACAGTTATTGCTTTAATAGATTACAAGTCAGGTGATATGACAATCTTGAATGGTAAGAACTCTAAACAAATTTCCTTATATCCTATTGCATGACCTTTTACTGACAATCATGAATAATTGTGGGTTGATTCTCCAAACTGATAAGCAAAATTTGTCTTCTTTGGCTATGATCACATTACAGGATCATGTAAGAGAAGTAGAAGAGATGATTAATCCACCATTGGATGAGAACCTGTTGTCCTCAAAGCAATCAAAAATAGTTTCAAAACCTGTGAACTTAGTTCCGAACCCGTGGAATTAATTTCAGAACACGTGAACTTAGTTCTAGAACCCACGAACTTAGTTCTAGAACCCACGAACTTAGTTCGGAACCCGCAAACTTAGTTCCGAAACTTGCGGCTATAGTTCTGGAACCACCACATTTAGTTCGAAACCACAACAACAACAATTATCTTTGATTGAAAATGATTTCATTCCGGAGGAACGAGATTTCTCATGGGGAGAGGATGAATCGGTAGCTTCAGTTTCAAGTACATCAGGAAGTGGTGAAGAATTTCTGGAAAGTAGCAGTGATAAAGAATTTGGCCTGCAAAGAGATAAGTATCATAATTCTCATTACTATCCTTTTTCTAGTATTCTATCTCAAGGAACTTTTGGAGATGTTGCTACATACCATATGTTGTTACCACATGCATGTCCATTAAATACTTTAATGAAACCCTTCCCACAAATCAGTTCATCACATATTGGAACCAAGCATGTTGAAATTCAACCGGGTAAAACTTTAAACATTAATAGTTGGTTGAAGGATGATGAAGAAGCTAAATTGTTTGATGTTCTAAAAAATCATACTAAATATTTTTCTTGGGATTAAAAATACATGAAGGGGATTCATCCAAGTATCTGCACTCATCACATCTATACTAAAAACATTAAACTAGTTAGGCAGCCTCAAAGAAGGATTAACCTAGCTTTAAGGGATATAGTCAAACAAGAAATTGAAAAACTATTACAAGTAGGTTTCATCTACCCTATCTCAAATAACCAGTGGGTATCTCCTCTTGTAATTGTTCCCAAAAAGAATGGAAAATGGAGAATATGTGTTGACTATAGGGAACTAAACAAAGCCACAATGAGATATTATTTTCCCTTACCATTCATAGATCAAGTCCTAGATAACCTTTCAAGTAAACAGTACTTTTATTTCTTGGATGGCTTTAGTGGGTACAATCAGATTAGAGTTGCTTTATTGAAGATCGGGAAAAAACTACATTTAAATGTCCATGGGAACCTTTGCCTATAGGTTGTTACCATTTGGTTTATGCAAAGCTCCCTGCAACTTTCGAGAGATATGTACTTGCAATCTTTGCTGATCTAACAAATGATTGTGTTGAGGTATATATGGATGACTTCAATTTGTATAGGAGATACATTTGAAGATGCTTTAAGAAATCTGGATAGAGTGTTAACAAGATGTGAACAACATAACCTATCTCTTAGTGATGAAAAGTGTTTGATGATGGTGGATGAGGGGATTGTATTAGGACACCATATTTCAAAAAAGGAATTCATGTGGATCAAAAAAAAATTAGGATCATTTCAGATTTACCTATTCCTTAGACCCCCATAGATATCAAATAATTTCTAGGGCATGTTGGGTACTATAGGCACTTTATAAAATATTTCAGTAAAATTGTCACCCCTATGTTTAATTTGCTAACCAAGGACTGTGAATTTATTTGGGATGAAAAGTGTCGCATGATTTTGAATAAATTAAGGCAAAATTAATCAGTGCCCCAATATTAAGAGGACCTAATTGGGAAAATTCATTTCATATCCAAACAGATGCCTCAAATTATTCCATTGGTGCAGTATTGGGACAGAAAGATGAGGAAGGAAAGATGTATGCCATTTATTATCTTAGCAAGAATCTTACTCCCACTGAAAATAATTACACCACCACTGAAAAAGAATTTCTTGCTGTGATTTATGCAATCAATAAATTCAGACATTACATTACAGGGTACAAGATATTTGTACACATAGATCATTCAATAATTAAGTATTTAATGAACAAACCAGTGGTTGGAGGAAGAATAATTAGATGGTTATTACTTTTGCAAGAATTTGATATTTCCATTGTGGAAAATCCAGGTAAATATAATGTGGTAGCTGATTTTTTGTCAAGACTAACCACCACAGGGAGCAAGATCCAGTCAAGGATAACTTTCCAGATGAACAACTATTTGCAATCTTAGCAAGAACACCATGGTTTTCTGATATGGAAAATTATCTTGCAACAGGAAGTTTCCTCCTTCTTTCACTAAGAAACAAATAAAGAAGTTAATTAAAACCAATGCACAATTCAAATGGTTAAATGGAATGCTATTTAAATGTGGTCCTCATTTTGTCTTACATGGTGTGTAAGAGAGGATGAAATCTTTGACATCCTCAGAGAATGTCATGATGAAATAAGTGGAGGACACTATTCACTTGAAAATAACAACTCATAAGATACTTGCACTGGATATTATGGCCATCTATGTATAAGGATGTGAAGAGATATATCAAGAGGTGTGATCCTTGTCAAAGGATGGGACAACCAACTTTCACCAATGAAATGCCTCTTCAGCCTCAAGTTGTGGTTGAACCATTTGAGAGATGGGGATTGGATTTTGTTGGTCCCTTTAATCCTCCTTCATAAGGGAAGGAATATATTCTTGTGTGGACTCGACTATGTGACAAAATGGGCGAAGTGTAGGCATTGACAAATGCTACTAAGGAAGTAGTTGCTGATTTCCTTTGGAATAGAATTATGATAAATTTGGAGCACCAAGGAGCATAGTTTCGATCAAGGACCACAATTCATTTCTAATATGATCCAAGCTTTCACAAGGTATTACCAACTCAATCATAGGATGTCATCTCCTTACCACCCACAACCAAATGGATAAGTGAAGTAACAAACAGAGAATTGGAGAACATCCTTCAAACAATTGAAGCCGAGAGAAAATATTAGGTAAAGAGACTACAAAGAAAGCTGTTTGGGCTTATAATAAAACTTGGAAAACTACAACAAGGTTTTCACCATATGAATTATTCTATAGGAAAATCCATAATTTCCTATAAAGTTTGAACTTGAGACATTGAGGACAAAAAGTGAAGGTGGGAATTGAGTTGAATGCAGCTCAAAAAAGAATCCTTCAACTCAATGAGTTGGATGAATTAAGGTTAGAAGCACTTTAGCAGATATAGATCGTTTAAGAGTAAAGGAAGCAATGGCATGACACACATATCAAGAAAAGGTAATTCAAAGTAGGAGACCGGGCATTGTTGTTCGATTCTATGTACCAAAAATTCAAGGGAAAATTGGGAACCAGATGCTTAGGACCCTATCGATTGAGTAGATCTTTGACAATGGTTCTATTGGCATTACTTCCCATTGATGGTAGCAGATAACACTCTTGGTCAATGGGTATAGGCTAAAACTCTATAAGAAGCCTCCCACTAAGGATGAATTCTTTAGGAAGATTGAAGCAGACAAAGAATTTGATCATATGGAAGAACCCAGTTCTTCCAAAATGATCAAATAACTAGATGATATATCCATAATAAAGGGAAGAAGATGAAAACCAATAAATGGCGTTTTCTTCCCCAAAATAAATAAATAAATAAATAAAGATTATTTCTCTCAAAGGTCAATTGAAAACCAACAAATGGCGGTTGACCTCTCTTTTTGGCTAGTTCAAATAAGGGAATTCTTTTGAATTCCAGTTGTCTTATCTAATCATGTTTTATTCCACTTGTAAGAATGATGAGTCATCATAGCAAAAGGGTTACATCATCAAGGATGGTAATTATATCTTTTAACTTATTTAGGGTTGATTAAATGTTTGCATGTGTGATTTGACTTAATTTAAAAGTAGGTATGATGAGTCATCTATTTATACATTATGATTACAAGTGTGTAATCATGAAGTTGATTTGGATGGAATAAGTGGTGGCATGGTTATCATTAATAATCATTATTACAAACTCAAGTGAAATAAGTTGCAGAGATTTTGAGGAAGGAGCATCGAATTAAGTTTTGTTCCACAAAGAAAGAATAGAGAATTCAGTACTAAGAACAAATGGGTTCCATAGCCAAAGTTGTCGGTTCCATAGCTAACAAAAGGGCCTGCAACCAATTTGCACAAAATCAAAAGAGACATAACTCAAGCCGATATGGGGATTAAGAAGAAATCAAAACCAGAGGATGATTCCTAGCTACTCACAGATGAAGAAGTGGCATCCATATTTGAGCATGCAGGATGGCTAGAGTTCTGAAGAAATTTTCAAGGCATAATGACGAATTGGTAAGAGAATTTGTCATAAACCTAGAACAATCCAGACAAAGGTGAGAAATATCTTTATTCCTTTTTCTATAAATACTGTAAGTAATGTGTCTGGAGTACCAATTGTGCATGTCCCACAACCTGCCAAGGGGACTTTGAAAGAACTGGTCAAAGTCTTACTACAAGAAGGAGAAACTGAACCCCATTACATATATAATACAAATAAAATCATAAAAGGGGTCCAAAGGGCCGTTTTCCCAAACCCTTTCATAGGGTAGCGTTTTGGATAGTGAAATATTTAACATGTGATAGTCAATTTGGGTATGTGGGAAAATAAGTCCTAAAAATGCTCATATATCCAAGTATGGAGCCACCAAACCTCGAGTACATAATAAACCTTCCGGGGTTTCTTTTATTCTATCCGGACCATGGCTTAGAGGTATTCCTGGGGTGTTGAGACAATTAGGCATCATGGTCTAATTCATTTAATATGCCAACACCATTTTCTATGAAAGAAGAATGGAGAAGAAATTTGGGATAAGTTTCTTGGTAAATTCAAGAAAACCCTAATATTATCAGAAGGACAATTCCAGCTCCATTCTCTCCTTTAACTAATCTGAAAATTGATTCCCTGGAGAATAACAAATGGAAATGGAAATAGAAAAATACCAAAAGAAGAAGGTCGGTGAGAAAGATCAAAACAGTAGAGCCTTCTGTACCTGTGAAGGAAATTCCTTCTTCTGTAGCAGCTTCAGGGGAGCCAATATCTATCTCTAATGATGATAACTCACCCAAGCAAGAGCAAGAAAGAATAGTAAGAAGAAGCTCTAGAAGGAAATTCACTATTGGGCATGTTGAACTTCCCCAGATAAGAAAAATTCATAAGAGGTCAAGGGAAACCCCAGAGGGAAGGAGTGAGCAAGAAAGGATGGAAAAGGAAGCTGCTGATATTTTGGGCAAGCATGGCCATGACCCTCCTGAGCCAAGTCAAGCTAAAATGGACAGAGGAGAAGAAAGATTTGAAGAGCAAGATTTTCAAGAATTGGCTAAACCATCAGTATTGCCACATGAAGAAGAAGAGTTGGCATCCAGGATAAGAAAAGGAAAATTTCCTTTGATAGAGGAAGAATGCCCAAATCCTCAAGTAATTTCAGAGGAAGAAGAAAGATAACAAGTTAAACATGCTATGTTCTTGTCTAGAGCAGAGCTCATTATTAGAGAAAAAGATGAGGAATTGGATTTCCTCAAACTCAAATTGGAACAAAGGGAAATTCTCATTGGAGAGCTAACAAGTTATCTTGCAGCCAGACTAAGTAATTATCAAGCAACCAAGAAATAACTGATAGAAAAAGAGGAAGAATTTCAGGCTTCCAGAAAACAGAGTGTTGTGTCCACAATCTCTGCACAGACTAAGTTAACCTATTTGCCACTCAAACAGCTATGGAATGACACTTGTAGGGAACTTAGAGAAGCCAAAACATCAAATGAAGAATTGAAGACCAAGATGGAAGAAGAGATGAAGGAAAGAAAAGAATGGGAAGAAATGTTTTATAAAGAGGAAGGAAATAAATATAAATATCTTGTAAAAATTCATATGGTCTGTATTATGAGTGAAAAATTTCTTGCCTACAAGAGGCCCTCTCCCGCATATAGTGTGTTTTAGAAGAGCATTTCATTCATGGAAGGAAGCTGTTAAGGATTGCATGTGGGCTTCCACATGAACTAAAAGATGAATCTAAATACATGACAACTTACTCTTTATCCAACCCGAAAGTGAAAAATTCTTCCGTGTGAATTTTATCTTTGCAATTTTATGTTAGAGAAAAACACAAGATTTATGATCAATTTTTATGTAGGGAGAGCCAGCTCAATGCATTTGTCTTTGTTTTAAAAAACCAAATTGCATGGAAGGAAAGGGAATCTAAATTTTTATTTAAAGCTATCTCAATAGGTCTCTATATGAGAGATCATTATGAAAACCCTCTGTCTTTCTCACACATTTTAGAACTCATGCCTTTGATGAGAGATTCAAGAAACACTATCTTGTTGTTCTCTAAAAGAGTATTGATGCCTTCACCTCCTATGAGGAGGAAAAATTTGAAGATATTTATGAAGGATGCTCAAAGAGGTGGGAACTCCTTACTGTTTCTTTGAGAAGAAGGGAAGTAATTTCCCCAACAAATTTGAGCTGGAGTTTAGAAAGGGCAAAAGCGTTATGCACAATAATTCCCCAAGTCAATGAAACCTATGGGAAAATATGGATGGGAATGTGAACAAGGCCCCCTCTACTTCTCACCCCCATGTCTCCTTGGCAAAACAGAGAACCTCAAGACCCTACTGAATTTGAACAAATGGGAGAGGAAAATAGAAGTAGGAGTAAGGTATAGTACATCTAAGTTTAAACATTGGAAAATCCAATTTCAGCCATTTGATTTGAGCAATCAAATGGAATGCGTAACATACAACCCCACTTTTGAAGAATGAAGTTTGTAAAGGAACTTATAAACAAGTAAGTTTGGGATAAATGATGAGGCTAGATTATGTCTGATTAATGTATAATATATGATCTCATCTTACTCTCCTTTTATTAAGTTTGATTGCATTGTGTGACTTTTAGTTGATTTGATATGAGTTAGGATGTAATCGTCTTTCTTTTGATTGATTGCAATTCTAACGTTAAAAGCTCTAGAATTCCTAATGAAGTGTGTGTTTGAATTCAATTTTGTAATAAAGCAGGTCTAGTCAGTCGAGGAAATGAAGTAGGAAGTGTTCAGTATGTTTTCAGCAACATCTATTCCCACACAACTTAGTTCCGAACTTCCAAGCTAGTTCGGAACTCCATCACACAGTCATCATCTAGTTCCAAACTTTTAGACTTAGTTTCAGAAATCTAGTATTTAGTTCCAAAATTTTCAGACTTAGTTCGGAACTCCTGGGGATAGCTCTGGAACTCTCATGGTTTTGGTCCTTAACAATTTCCTATGGTTCTAGAACTTCTCCAAAGTTCCGGAACCGATGGGAGTTATCTATTCTAACCACATCTAGAGATTTTTCATCTACGACCCTTTCAACCAAAAAAGGACGAAAATTTCTAAACACAAATCCAGTAGAGTTATCCTACAACTATTTGATCAACCGTAATTTGACTCAAAGATCTATTAAGGGCATGATTTGATTTCATCATAATCGTTGAGACAACTGTGATTGTAAAATGTATATAAAAGTAGACCGTAGTAGATAGATAGATATATAGAATATGATATGAGATAGATATAGAACAGAGAAGAGAAATAGACTAAGTACTCAGATCCAGTACGTTTGTAATACCAAATGTTTTATCAATAAAATAGCCATTCTTATTTGAGAGAATTATGAGTTTGTTAAATCCTTATTCGAGGAGGAGCAAGGGCCCTCCCCCAAAGACCAGATATTTGTTTATTTGGTATTTATATTTCTTCAAGTAAATAGCTTAGATCTGTTAATTTTGTATTGTTTTAATTCTTTTAGTTCAACTCTATTGTATACTTATTCCTGCAGTGTTTAGATAGATTCTTATATTTCTTGCAATTGTTTTCAAGCATTCTAAATTGAGTGTGTTTATTTCCAACAACAAGTGTGTTTACTTTCAGAAGCAAGTGTGTTTCCATTCTGCACAGTGTGTTTCCTTTCAGCAAAGCTTTCAATGTGTTTACTTTCAGCAAGTTTTCATAGTTTGATTTAAATAAGGTTTTACCAAGAAGTCCTTAAGACATTGAAGAGATCCCCAAAAAATACAAAAATAACTACAGTCAACTACTAGATCGATAAAATTACTCTTGTTGCATATAGCTTTAGACACACCCTTGGTTTGATATGACATCAACAAGAAGTTGATTAAATGAAGGGAATAACGACACCCATCAATTTTATCCCTTGCATAAATTTAGACAAGAAGATGTCAAGTGGAAGTAGCATCTGAAGGTGGCGACCTCATGCACAGTTCTACTCATCAACAATTGTGATGACATCGTTATTCAACAATCACCAAACAAAAAGGGATGGGTTTGATATGTCGAGGATTTTAATTATACAGGGAAATTTAATCTCTAGCATGGCCCAAACCTTTTCCACATCTGGTATTATTTTTCCTTATGAAATATCTCGCTATATGATCTCGCTTTATAGTTGAGATACCAATTAGAATAGTTACGTGAGCTTGAAGGGTCAAAAATAAAAATTGGGGGAATTCTAAAAGGTTATTGGTTGAAAACCCAACCATGATGTTTGCTTCTTGTAAAAATTTATAGCCCTTATTTTCAGTTATGAGTTCTAGTAATTGCAACAAATAATCGTGGTATATGAAGATTCATCAATAATTTAGATTGTACATCGAATGGTGATATGAGCGACAAGTAGAAAATGTTTTTCGATAGAGGTTGATAATTCAAATCTTTTTATTAGACGACATTATTATTTTTAGATACTCAATAAGGACATGAATGGAAAGTTAGAAATAAACATGGGGTAAGTAAATTATTGTGGATTCAACATGAAAAAGAAAAAAAAACAAATCTATGTCGTAATTGTCCCTATGTGAATAAAATAATGAGTCGCGATGACTCCCAACCCTAAACAATCTTCTCCCCACAAACCCAAAAATCGACATGCATGAACCCCTCTCGCCAACTACTAGGGAAGATGCGTTTTCAGTAATGATGTCCATGGCAGAGACAATCCACAATAACTGGAGGGGAAATCTCTCTTGAATCGGTCTTGGATTTAACTAGGGAATAAATGGAGAGAACCCTAATCGTCATACCCCTTCCCATAGAGGTGCCTCTATATCTACTCATGGCAATGGTTCTGTCTCTACTCATGGCGGTGTTGGTTCCACTCACGAAAAGGTTCTTCTCACGGCTGGCAGTAGGGTGCGTTTGACAAACTCGTGCAGAATCGCTTCCGCATTGACTCGAATGGGGTGACTAATTTCTGACTAACAAGGAAACAGAGGAGAAACCCATGGGTTGAGTGGCCCTTTCCTTTGCGACGTTATTTCCAAGCAATCAAAGAGTAGTGAAAAATCTCGATAACCTCTTGAAACCCTCTCAAGATACCTCGACGCTGAAATTGAGGAGGATCTACTTCAAAAGGTTCTCAAGGAGGAGGAAAATATTTCCAGTTGGGTCTGATATATAGGTTTCAAATATTTTGGCCTAAAATTTCTTAGTTCCTTGACCTGAATTTCTCAAAGATGGAGAGAAAAGATACAAGGTAAGATTGAGCTTTATCATTATGCTAAAGCATATTTCATTGTTGTCTTTGAAACCCCTGAAGATAGGGATTTGATTTTTAGCCAACATTGGGTTTGGGGTGAACACGAGCTCATGTCCAAGCCATGACATTCATATTTTGATCCTTTAAAAGACTCTTTGATACCTACCTAGTTTGGTTTCACTTTTTGGGACTTCCGCTAAGCTCTAGAATAGGTCTTGTTTAATTGCTATAAGGGATACTCTAAGATCATGTGTGGTAGTTGATGATAAGACCTCCATTCAAACCCATATTACTTATGCTTGAATCCTTGTAGATCTTGATACCTCCCAAGCCTTACTAGTAGAAATCAATCTACAGATCGGTGAAAGACTGGGTGCAAAGATTAGATTACGAGGGACTCACTTTTAGATGTAGGTGTTGCTTCCAAACTAGTCATATTACAAAAGATTGTGAACATTCCAAACGCAAGACCAAACTTGCATGATGGAAGGATTCTCTACCCAAACATTTAACAATCAATACCCATTCAGACCCAGTTGTAGAATCTAGCGTGCCCCGCATGTGAACTCACATGTTGTGGAAGTTTCATTGAACAATACATAGAAGTTACCTCCAAATTATTCTCTTAAGGGTGTTGATTCAGTGAAAAATGGTGTTTCAAACCCCCTTCCTATGGGTCACATCCCTATCAAGTCACTTGAAGTTGTTCTTCTAATTTCAATGGAATAAGGAAAAGAGGAATGGACAATGGTGGATAAGAAAAAGAAGGGATGCCCTAAATCTAAATCCCCCACCATCTTGGATAAGGCACGATTCTTATCCTTTTTTGCTATCATTGCTACATCTAGGTTGTTGGCCTGCTATGTTGCTATTGGGTAGCTATGTTGCTATTAAGATGTTGTTTATTATCTGTTTTAGAGTTGTTGGACCATTGTTTCAGGTTTTGTTCTTGGCAGTTTGTATTCTATTGTTGGGCTTATTGGTTTTATCTTGATTTTGATCACTTTTTGTAATGTTTATTTGGTAAAAATGGCTTTTGAGCCTTTTTGTACAAGGGTATAGTCCCCTTCAAAAACTATTTGCACAACAATTAAAAAATAAAAAAATAATGAACAACATAAAATAATTTTAAAATGAAAATTTGAAATGTGTATGTTCATTCATAACACGTAACAAAGAGATGGTGGTTAATATTTGTAGATGATATGACGGTGAAGATTTGATAAAGATTCGAGTGTATGCGATTTAACATTTATGTCAAACCGAGGTTCACAAATCTTTAGAATGTCATCAAACATTCGAGTGTAAGCAAGACTTAAAAATATTAAGAATGTGTTCTAACCTAATCTTTTTCATTGTCAAATAATCTGATTGTTAAAAATTCCATCCTTTTTTATTAGGTTGCTTTTATTGTCAAAAAAGAGGTTAACATAAAGGGAAAATGAAGAATTTATTGAATTCCTTAATTTTATTGTCTAAATAAATGTCATGATAGGATTTGCATGCTTTAGTTTTATTACGATTGAGGACGAGGAGGAGATAAATAATATCAACAACATGAAATAAAAAAGCAAACAATATGGTTATACACAACCGTATACATTTTCATTTTAAAAAAATTGTAGAAAAATAAAGAATAGCTTTGTTAGATTAAACTTCACCTAGAAATGCTAAGCATTTAATGAGATTTAGATTTTTTTTTTGAAATTAGGGTTTTATAAAAAAATTCGGGAAAAACTAAAAAAGGAATAACTTCTCAAAGTTCGATTTCATCGAAGAGGTGAAATTGTATAGCTTGGTATGTTGAATTTCATTATAAATTTAAGATAGTTTACAAGTTAAAACCTATCATTCCTAGAAATAGGGTTTTGTGAGAAGCTACAAATTTGTGGCGTTCAAAGGAAATTAAAGAAGTCAGTAGGATAACATCCTAGATCAAAATCATTGTGAATCCTGGAGGATGGCGTACAATATAAAGGCAAGGTGAATCATCAATTTTTGCTCTCATAGTAGGATTTTAAATAGCGGGAGGTCTATATAGCGAATGATTTTATGATGTCAATAAAGGAGGTCACCGAGAAAAGCGATGCGGCTTTGTCATCCGGGATGGGAGGTTTCTTTTGAAAATATATATATAACAAGACATTGTATTTTTATCTAACCCATCTATCTAGACTTACATTTAAATATTATATTCAATATATAATTATATGTTCATAATATAATTATATGGATAGATTAATTATAAATAGTAACAAGTCAATTACATTTGATCTATATGAATTTATGTATAACAAACTAACAAAGTGTAATAATTGAATGAAAATTAATTAATTTAAATTGTACTAATTAAATAAGGTAGTTATTAAAACAATGATTAAATGTAGTTGAAATATTTGCATGGGATTTACATATAATCCAATTACATAAATAGAGAGTGATAAGAACATGTATGTGAATATATATATATATTATATATATATAATTTATTTTACATTTAAATATAATCTACTTGATTATATCGTTGTTCATTCCACATTTATGAACTTTTTAATATTAATTTATTAACATTTAAACAAAATAAAGTTAGTTAGATTAATATTTGAAAAACTTAATTATATAAAAGTACAGTCGAACATCTTTCCTCTATACACGAGAAAATAAACCTTGCAAATATGCAACGATTTTACAGCCGGGAAATATGCTACTCTTTAATAGCAATGCAATGATTTTTGGTGGTACGATGTGTCAGAACCTAAGTTTTCCTCCCCTTATATAATTTAATGATCACCTTCGACATAATTAATTCCATTGTATCTCATCAATATTTTTCCTCCCTCATTCTGAACATGTGTATTAACGTAAATATCCGCACTCACTTTGGAAAACCCAACTTACATGTTTTTTCAAACTCTTGGGACACTAAGGTTTGCAATCGCAAAGGTTCTTAAACTTCCAAAACTCCCCACACCTTGTACATAAAACATAAATTAGGCATTTCAATCAAAATCCACATTTTTAAAATTCTCCCACCTCTCATCAAAACCCAATTCCCTAACAAACCAAAGTTTTGAGAACATACTTAAATGTAGTTCATAAAAAGGCATCGCGTCATTTCCTCATTCCACTATATTGACATGTGTCAAGTTTGTACGCTTCCTCGTTATGTCGGAAGTTTCCATCTTTGAGGAGCCATTTTCTAGTGAATGTCCTGTCTATTCCAGTGGGCATTTATCTATTGAAATTTTTGCTCAATTTTTTTGGCAGACAACAGAGATATTTTTCCTATTTTCTCATACAACAAAGATCATTTTTATATTTTCTCATAGGTTCAAGTTTGTTGTTTGCACCATCGAATTGATCATGTCATTGGTTTGAGCGATTAACCAATCGAGGGAAATACAAATTTAAAAAACCACTTGTAGTCGAGCCTTTTCCCACGATCTCTTTTTTAATTATTAAAGATATCCCTGCAAGTCCATCCTCCTAATGTTTATATGGCCCTCAACAACTCGACTAAAATTTTTACCACTAGTCCTACTACATTAAGTCTCATAGACTAGAAGAAGATGAGAATAAATGGGTTTCTTTTTCTCACACGACTTTAGGCCTTTGTACCCTTGATCGGGTGAAATATTTATGGAAACATATGACGAAGCATAGGATGGGCACCAAGGACCGTGTTGTATCTCACCTTCATTGACCTTTTCAAACATTCTCAAACCCTCTAGGGTAACATCCCTTCCAGCGCTTTATTCACAGAGATTTTCAAATATTTTATTGAAGAGTAAAATGAATGTGGTGGATGTGGGAAGAGGAGGACTTCCACAAGTGCGAAACAAAGCTCTAGAATGGAAATCAACGAGATTCTACTAGTAGGTGTCCAATCGATCACTTCTAACTCTTTTATCATACCTTCACCCCGTATTTGAAAAAGGATATTTGAAGTAGGGTAAGGACATCCATCAAAGCATTATAGAGAACTGAATTTTGTTAGATGTATTAGTTGTAAGTGGTATGGTATATATGTATGTAAAATGTGAAAGAATGCACAAGGTATGTCAATTATTCGACAAAATGTTTCTCTAATGGATCGTCATGTTTATAGGATATACAAAAAGTAGATTAAATTATAGGGATGTTATCAATATTTTTGAAGTAACTCACTTATTTGGAACATTATATCCTGGTCATGTAAGCCTCAATTTTGTTTTATTAGCATGCAATTGTGTGTGTTTGGTGGTTGAGGGTATAATTACTTCAATGACACATGTTCTTTGTATAACATTATGCCTATAATTGATCATTATGTCTACATGGTTACATTAATTCTTGGTCATGATGGCTACATGCCAATAAGACCTATGGTGGTAATGTGGATGTGTTTGTTTAATTCCTATAGAGAGCGTTAAAATCTTTAGTCAAGATTACTTACAAAAACTCTTCTTTTTTATTTAGAAATTCAAAATGTCGCAACTTATGTTCTTCTATCAAACTCTATGCGAAGTGCATTGGTGGAGCAAGGGTCAAATGGTAAGAATATTGATGAAGGATAAGAGAATTAAACTAATGCTTGGATGCAATTAGATTAAAATCCATAAAATGATGGATGGCTTTTTTTGGAGGACACAACTCACACCCACATATACAAGAAATCTATTCAAATTCAAGGAGAAAATATCTTCTGAGATATATCCAACAAGATATTTTTCAAATTCAAAACATGTATCGAGTCATGTGGATAAAGAGGAAAATGTGTTATTCCTCTACCATCACAAAGTGTGAGAAGTTGGTGTGTGCATTTGGATTGATAAGCATGCCCTTGGGACAATTGTTGGATTTATCGAAAAACTTCATGTATGTGTTAATCGCCACGCTACAACCAAGTTTATCTTGAGGATTGTTGCTAGAAAATTTGGTATGAGACACACAAATAAGCTCCACTATTTTAAAAAACTACAATGTTGTTGTAGATATTATTGGTAAAGCTTCATTTCATTTTATTAGCATTGAAACCATGTAGGTTTGGTGGATGAGGCTTGTCAATACTTTAATGGCATTAGTGCCTCTTATAACATTACGTCTAGAATTGATTATTATGTCTACATGATTGACATTCTTTTTTATGTTGTTTATATGCCAATTGAATCAATGGTGGCTATGTGGATTTGTTTTCTTGGTGTCTGTCAGAGAGCATGCAAGAATATTGAGCCACAATTAGTTACAACTCTTCTTTTTCGAATTAGATCTTTAAATGACACAACTTATGTTCTTCTATCAAACATTTATGCATAAGTGTGTTGGTAGGGTGAGGATCAAATGGTAAACACATTGATGAAGGATAGGAGACTTAAAATAATGGCTATATGTAATTGGATTAAACTCCATAAAATGGTGCATGCTTGTTGTGGAGAATGCAACTCACACCTAAAAAATATAAGAGAATTATGCAAAGTTGGAGAAAATGTCTTGCAAGAGGAAGGCATCAAGATATTTTACAAATTTAGAACATGTATTGAGTGACATTGATGAAGAGGGAAAATAATTATTCCTCTACCACCATTGTGAGAAGTTGGTATGTAGATTTGGATTGTTAAACATGTCCCTTATGACAACTATTGGATTTTTTAGAACGTGTGTGTGTGTGTGTGTGTGTGTGTGTGTGTGTGTGTGTGTGTGTGTGTGTGTGTGTGTGTGTGTGTGTGTGTGCGTAAAAGGCGTGCATGCGCGCACACGCGCGCCATGCTACAACCATCTTTATCTCCAAGATTGTTGCAGAAACATTGGTGCGAGATATGCAAATAGGCTCCATCATTTCAATGAAGAATATTGTTCTTGTCAATATTATTGGTAATGCTATCTAAAGCATCTATAGACATAGATTGGCATTGTAACAAGGTGTGACATGTCAACCCTACAATGATATAGAAGGGAGCGAGGTTTATTTACATTTTCTCAATAAATATTGTTTGGAGATCTAGAACGTGCTATTAACATTGAATCGGTCCAAGGAAAAATTTACATATGGGTTTGTTGAAAAGGCCATGGAGTCTTTCTAACAAATGCAATCATATTAAAGTGTATAGCCAAACCCCACAACCTTTGCCGTCATCCTCCCATAAATGGGGTATTTAGAATAGGGCATAAACATCCCTTATGGGACAGTTTGCAACTCATGTTCAATTGCTAGTCTTAACTCCTCCACACCTTTCCAACACATTAGTGCATGCCTCGCTCAAGGACACAATTATAGTGTGGGTGGTTAATAGATGATAAGGTGGGTCAAAATGGTGGATTTAATAACAAGATGGTTGTGTTTAGCAACATGCCAAATGTGAGATATAAGGAAAATGCTTGAATGAAGCTCAAATGTATTAATAGCAACAAGCTCAAACCTCGAGTGAAATTAATGCCGTGAAACTTGCGTGTAGATTTTGACAATGAAACACAACCTGCATGGGGACATGCAAAGCTACCATAAGGGTGAACTAATTACAACAGAATGCAGATAGGCAGAGTGGTTGTGAGAAGAATTGGTGAAGCCCACAAGAACCAAATCCATGCACAGAAAACATTGAAATGGTTATATGTCAACGACCAAAGGAACCAGAGCTATCAGATATCCATAGATTGTCAAAGTTTACTCGCTTCAATCTAATTTGGAAAATGTCTATTGGTGTAAAAATAAGGAGAACCTTTCTAGGTTTGGGTCTCCTATATACACCCCTTCTATCCAATTACTCTGATACGTGTAATATTCAAATACATCATACATGTGATGTAATTGAATTAATGGGGTTGTATCGCTACATTTGAATTTGGGGTTGTAAATTAAATGCAGGCCAGACTATACCTAAACAGAAACAAAAGTAGTGCTCTCTTACTAATCCGTAGGTAACATAATAAATACACAGCGTTGTGAACAGTTTTTTGTTACTTAATCCACATATGGATAATGGGAGACAACTAGAGCCTGGAACCATACAAGCCTGGCGCATGTGATTGGCTTGGAAAATTATAATTCAATACAGATTGCAGACGTAGCAAACACCGCATTGGAAAGGAGTCGTTGTGGGTGTTTGGTGAGGAATTAAATGCTATGATGGGACTTCAATGCAATTCACGTAAGTACAGTGCATTGGATTGCTTATATAAAGGGGTGTCGATTGTAAGGATTCAATCGGACTGTGACCATTGCATTTTTTTGAAAAGAAAATATGGGTTCGATATTGAAGTTTTCAGGAATGTTAGCAATGGTCGTCATTCTTGTTATCGGTATATTAGTTGTGGCGTGTTTCAAATTTTAATTTGATTGAATTAATGACCGTATGTTTGTTTGAATAATTATACATTTCGTCAATCACCAATAAGTAGCAGTTTGTAACGTGAGAGTTTCCAAGCCAATAATTATGCTTCAGTATTAGTTTTAGATTTTTAGATTTGAGCACTGACACAACATTGCTCTACTGCTAGACAGGTGTCCATAGCCCCGGTAGAGTTGCTAGAAACACCCCTAGAGAGAGTCTTGAGGTGGATTTTATTTGATATTTTTCTTTTTACTTTTTGATATTTAGATTTTTTGGCATTAAGAGCTTCCACTCTCTTGAAAACTCTCAAGGGGTTAAGAATCACCAATGGCTTGATGGGGGGATGGAGATGAGTGTGGTGATGACATTGGCTAGAGTGTCATAGAATGCACCCAAGGGTCTTCACCACAAGTTAATTAAGATGTGTGATTTAAGTGATTGGATCTCTAAGATATGATTGTTCTTGGATGTTGATAGTAAGGATAGACCAAGGTCACACAAGTGTAATAGGTACTAATGAATTACATCATGTGTGATTAAGTCAATTAAGCACTTTTGAAGATGGATTGGATTGGAATGAGGATGGAGGGATGAGGAAAGAACATCTATGTGCAAAGGAAAACCTAAATGCTCAATTCAATTTTAGGTGTTTGGGATGTGTAGGGGAATTAGAGGATTGGGAATTGGTAGATGGATAAATGGGATGATCAAGAGAATTCGTAGAGGATTAGGTTGTGATTGGGTATTGCTAGTGAGAGGTTAAGCTTGCTTGTTTGGAGTTAGGAGGATGAGTGATGGGAGTAAGGATGCCTTGTTCATGGATACCTAATACTTTACCATGATGTTTGATGTTGGCAAGTATCTTTTCAGCTATATGGAAGGAATTGGATATGGAAGAGGATGAAGCGATGTTGTCACCATTAGATCGGGCAGAGGTTTATTTTCGCATCCACTAAGAGACCTTTCTTAAAAAAAAGATGAGGGGTTAAATTCGGATTTTTTTGGATTTGTGGATGGTTGGGATGGATTGCATTTGGATTGTTTATGATGATGGGGTTTAAGAGAGGATGGGGATTTAGATAGGGGGTGGTTAGGTATAGGATGAGGATAAAATAATGATGGATAAAGAGGTACAAAGACAAGAAGTTTTATGTTAAAGAGATTTTGGACGTAAGATTGGAATTATAGACATCGATTAAGTAAATGTCCATGGGTGTGGTGGAAGTCACAATAATAATGGTCCTATACCAAGATTGTTTGGGAAGATTAAAATCGCAATGTTTGATGGGTGGGTGATTGATCATGTTAAAGGTTTTAAGATGATGAAAGATAGTAGTCAAGGATTCACCTAAGGAGGCGAAGGCGATGGGGTTGGTAAGAGAGATGGTGTAGGTAATAAGGGTGGGCTAGGTATGATGTTTGTACAGGAGTGGGTAGGATAGGAGAGGATTAATTGGATTTGGATATAGGTTTAATATGTGGATTAGATTGTTGGAATTAGATGGAAGATTGGCCTTGATGGCTTTAAGAGGTTGGTTTGGTTTTGGATTGGTAGTGGATTTTGGCTTGGGATTGGATTTGGTTGATTTGGGAGATGTGGATGGTGTAGGGTTGGTTTGTGTAGGATTAGATGGTTTGATTTGGGATGGAGTGGATAAGGTAGGGGTGGATGAAGAGGATGTGTTAGATTTGGATGAAGAGGATATGTTAGATTGGTTGGATTTGGGGGAGGTAGATTGTGTGGATTTAAAGGATGGAGTAGATGTTGATGAGGGAGATGGGTGAATTTAGGTGATTTTGGTTGAGTTGAGGTAGAGGGGGGTGGTGTAGAAACCATATTGGATTTGAGATATTGAGGTGACTTAGGATTCACATTGGATAATTTAGGATTGGATTGGTTATTGGTAGATTTATTATGTGGGTGCTCTGGGTTTGATCTTGCCTGTTTATCCTTGAAATTCTTCAATTTACGAGCTCTGTTGTCTTTTCTATCTCCCGTATTGATGCATGAAAGCTTTGTCCTTCATTTGGTTGCCATGATCAGTCCCTTCCTTGGTCGAGGATCACTTAAAATACAGAATTTGTTTTTCATTCCTCTGTCCATGTGAAAAGATTTGTAACTTGGGCGTAAAATTGGGTTTTTTCCTTTTCTTCTATTTTTCTGCGGTCACGTTTTGTTTTCCCTGTCATTTTTGTCCCAATATTTGTGGAAACGTGATTGGATGTGGCTCGGAAGATCATATTTGGGCCTTATATCATTTCCAAATTCTTTGTCTTGAAAGAAAGATTCATTTTTAGGCGCAAATGGTGATTTTCCTACATTTTACGGTTTGACGGGTGTATTTTTCCCAATCAAATTTATATCTCAACATCTATGGAAATGTGGCCCTTTCTGGTTGGATGTGGCTTGGTGAGGTACTTGAAACTCTAAGGCCTGATTCAACTCAAAGCTTGTCCACGTGGAGGGTCGACGCTCATATGAAAATTCACCTTTTGGTTTGACCTTGGAGTTGCACTGGGAGACACGTGGAGGTTTCCGCTGCCTTGCCAAGACTTAGATAAATTATTCATGTGACCGGCACATCTTTGGCGGACCATGGTCACATGGAGGGATGATACTCATTTGAGGATCTGCCTTAGGGTCCCACCTTAACAGTTGCACAGACGGGGAGACACGTGGAGGCTTCCATTGGCTCCACTCTATACTTAAACTTTTCAAAGAAATTTTCTAAGGCCTGGGACATGTGGAGGGACTGCGCTTGTTTGGGGACCGGCCCCTAAATTTTATTTTGAAGAAGCACTAGGAGGACACTTGGAGGCTTCGCTCACTTTTCCCTTGCTTGGAATTTTCAACGGCTAAGGAAAACTGTCTCAGACCCTAGACACATGGTGCCTTCCACTGATCCTTCAAATTTTTTAACAACTCTGCCGAATTGAGACATGTGGTGAGCCCGCACTTGTTTGGGGTCTCCACTTTGGGGACCATCTCAAAGTGCACCATTGAGACACGTGGAGGCTTCCTGGCTCCTTTTTACTAAGACTTTTCAAAGGCCAAAAGGCATTTTTCTTGGGCCTAGGCATGTGGAAGGCCCATGCTTGTTTGGAAACTTGCCCCTATACTTCTCCTTTGCAGTTGTGCCAAGGAAACATGTGGATGACTATAATATAAAGTAGAAGGGGCGTAATCAGCGATTCTTGTGTGAATTTGACATGTTTTTCCATCATATCTCGCTCTAAGACTCGGAGATGTGAATACGCACTGTTTTTCATCATTTTTGATGAAATTCCTTGTCATTTTTGTCTGCAAAGTGCCATTGAATGGATTTAGAACTTAATTTGTGAGTCCAAGGATTGTTAAGGTTGATATTTTGAAATTAGAATTGCTCGGGCACTTGCAAAAATGTGAATTACCAGAGAAGATGGATGCGGGGCAGAGTTGTAGAGGAAAGAGAAGGAAATGATGAATTGATGGAGGTCAGAGGCACAAAAATGAAAAAGGTGAAAATTTGAGAGAACCCGTCTTCCTGAGAGAGCAATTTGAGATACCTGGTTAATTTATTTTGTGTTAGATTTTCTATCATGTCAAGTTGGTTGCAGATGTATATCCATTGACAAGCTTTGAGATTGCTCTAGAAGCTTTCCTCCGATGAATCTAATCAATTTTGAGTTAATTTGTGTCAATCTTGGAGCAATTTGTGTCTTCTTTGTTTTAGAATGTCTACAAGTAGTTTTTCTTATTCCTATTGCAATATTGTGTTAAAGTCCCTCCGAATCACACATGATCTTGTCCCTGTGATAGTTTAGTGGCATTTGCAATTTCATTTCAAGAAGAGCCTTCATCTTGTGATGAGATAAACAATTTAAAATCACTTCACTATCATTTGTTGATAAAGATTGTCTGTAAGCCTTCGAGTGTATCTTAGGCGTGAGGAACCAGGGGTCTTTGATGTTTTATTGAGTCTTTAGCTCGAGCCTTTGTGTTAAATTCTTAGAGATTGTGTGAAATAGTGTGGATCTAGGTCTCCATTGATGCACCTTCTAGTTGAAGGAGTATTTTAGCTATTCCAAAGCTTTCTTCTATTTATCTTTCCAATTGTTGTGAAGTCTCTCAAAGATCCGTATAATAAATTTTCTCCGCTTTAATCTCCCACCAAAATTATTCAAAAACAATGAATCCATCCTAAAACACCCCTATTTTTCCCGTATATCCACAAAGGAACAAAATCTATTTACTAAAAATGCGAGAACAATCAGGATTTCATAATCTCTTCAAGAACCTTGGCCTTGTTTTGAAAGTGTCTCCATCTTTTAGAAGTGACAACTCGAGAGTTAAATTATCGAGTATTGATCATACTTTCGCAAGGTTTTCTTCATAAAATTTGTGCAAAAGAAGGATATCTCCATCTCCTTCATCAAACAGAGGTTACATTACAGTCCTCTCACCCTCGGTTGAAAGGCACGGCCTAAAGTAGTGAGGATAGGTCAAATCCTCTCAAGGTTCTATCTATCTCTCCATAATCCGAGTAACAAAGGGCCGCTTATATCTCATCCCCGATATAAAATGACATACATTATGATCTATCTGTCTCTAAGCTCCATGTCAAATCTGTGATGTTTCTCAACTTGAAAAGGAGAAAAATTTGGATACCAACACGAATGACGTCCTCTTGGGGATTATTTGAGCTCCAAGATTTATTTGTGTGGAAACAACACTCATGGCACCATTATAAGGGATTATTTGAGCTCCGAGATTTATTTATGCGGTAACAACACTCGTGGTGCCATTGCAAGGATTATTTGAGCTCCGAGATTTATTTGTGTGGCAACAACACTTGTGGCACCGCCGCTGTGGACATGAATTTATGTGCAAAGTTTGAACACCATCAACAATGCATATAAACCATGGTAATGCTTCTTACAAATTTTAAAGTGCAAATACATTGCTGAAACATCATTCTCTATTCAGATCTGTAAGAATTGTTCAAAGTTATGAGTTCTGAGTGCAATATTTCCAGCTTATATAGTTATTACACTAAAGTTTGTATCATCATTGACAAATTTAGGTAGAAGAAGAAGAGCAGATCTTGTAAGCGTTGCATGAATATGGTATTGACAGGACATATTTGATAGGTCTTTCATAGTGCATTTTCACAAACTAAGGTGAAAATCCTTAGTGGTGACTCTGTGTTGTTTAAATTCTTAATAAATACCAGTGTCTTAACATATATCAAGTAAGATTTGTCATTAATCTTTGCAAAGTGGAAGGAAGAAGATATTTCTTTGCCAAGGACCCTAGTAGAAGGTTGTTTCAAGAGCTAGGAAAGTCTAATTTAGAAGGAAGAAGAATTTGGAAGGTTGTTGTAGATTAAGCATCAAGAAAAGATATCTCCATTGGTGAAACTGATTAGCCTGTGATTGAAGATTGCAATACTTCCTCCAGTGAATCTGAATTAGGTAGTCTCTTTTTGAATTGAACTCTCCATCTAGAGAGGGGCCTTCATTTGTATTTGAAGAAAATTCTTCTCAATCTGCCCCTATGTTTTTCAAATTTGATAGATTTTTCCAAGAATTAGAGCCTTCAGAGGGCGTACATTTTGAGAATGCATCCCTACACCACATGCACTCTCACTCCTCATCGTTTGCATCTCCTCCAAGGTCACCTCCTCAAAATAATATGACTCAAACCTCTCCACCTGCACCTCAATTTTTTGTTAATACTTTTGGTCCCATCAATTTTAGAGGTATGGATGGCCATGCAAATGTTGTGCAACAAGATGTAAGAAATAGATTGCCTAAGTTTCAAGGAAATAATGCAATCACTGGTGATCAACACTTGAAGCTCTTTGTCAATATGATGGAGGACTTTGAAATATAATTTGAGGATGTGTACATTAAATTTTTTATCCATACTCTAGAAGAAGATGCAAGGGACTGGTATAAATCTTTTTGTCGATATTCCATTGATTCTTGGATAAAGATGAAGAATGATTTTAGATTGCAGTATGGAGATAAAATAGACCCTAGGTTTCTTTTATCAGAATTTGAAAATATAAAAAATAATCCTAATGAATTAGTGCATGATTTCAATACAAGATTTAACAAAACATTGAGAAGATTGCTTGTTAATTTGAGGCCATGTGATGAATCATGTCTAATAAAGTATTCAGATGCATTTGATAAGAAAGTTGCCTATTATCTAAGAGACAAGAACCCTAGAACTTTGAGGCAGACCTTTACCATGGCTCTACAAATTGAGAACAACATTAAAGCAATTGGAAAACCTCCTAAGAGGGAGGGTGTTAAACTAATCAACCTAGAGAAGCCTCAATCAAGTAAGGCTATGGATCTTGAGGAAGTTGTAAATACTTTGACCGGGTTTTCAAAGAAATATATTACAAGCTACCTGTGTGGAAGAGAAAGGAATTAAACAAAGTTATCAAGGTAAGCATAGGCAAAAAGGACAAGATAAATTTGTAAATCATCTTAGAAATGATCTGAGATCTCGATGACAGAGGTAAAGGACCCATGGGAGCTAGACAACCCCAAGCAAAGGAAACTAGAGTAGTGCTTGATCCTCTAAATGCCGAGTTATTGTTGTTTAAGAGACAAATGAAATTGATTAGTGTGACAAATGTTTCTTACCCCACTCTCCATGTGAAGTAGATCGGCAAGTCAAGAAGCTGATGATGATGATGCATACATGGTGGATTGCTCTACAAGCTCACAAGGAGTAAATTCAATTAAAATAATAAGTGCAAGAAGCGCTGCAAGTTTTGGGATTGCATTCACTTTGCCTCTTCTTCCTCCCTCTCATAATTTATAAATAGATATGGTACAAGATTTTGAACTTCCTAAAAATGATTTTGAGTACCTAAGAGCTCTAATGATTAATAATTATGATGGAGGAATCCCATCGAGAGGAGGATAGACATCTTTAATGAATGTTGTTGTTGCCCAGAAAAAGAGTATAACACAAGAAGTAAATCACAAAGGGGCAAGGCCTTAAGATAAACCAAAACCCCATTTCTCACCAATATCCCAAAATAAACTCCAAAGAAAGATGCATCTGGCAAAGGCCTTGTTGTCTCAAGTAGAACTGGTGTTCCCACCCATGCCCAAAATGTGAAAAATCTTGTGCCATTCGATGAGTTTTTCAATCTTTCTCCAAATGCTGCTTTGCCCAAATACATTCCTTATGAAATTTCCCAAGTCTTGAGTCAGATCAAGATTTATGTCCCAATTGTTGAACTGCTTAGGATTCCTGAGCACAAGAAGAGGGCCTTTGAGTATTTGGGATTGGAAGAAGATAGGAGTACCCAAGGCAAAAATATAAGTAATGTAAACACTCCTCCTCCAACTATTACAGACCTAGAAAAACCACCAACATGGGAAGAGATAGGTGAACCACCCAAGTTTACTTAGGAACATCTTTAGTTGAGTCTTAATTAAATGTTGATCCATTTTTACAACGTTGATTATTAAGGACAAACTTTTGCAAAATTGTATGTTTGATTTCAAGCATCATGCAATGTTATGCCTCTAGAGATCATGAATGAATTTAACATTAAAGTGACAGTGCTTATGGCAAGTGTATCTTGTAATGGATTCTAGAGAGGTGCCAATTGTAGGATGTGTAAAAGGTTTGGTGGTACAACTTACGAGTTTATCCGGGTAAGAACTTGAAACATGATGTTGTTATCAAGTTGATTGCCCCGCCAAATGGGGCATGTTGTTATCAAGAAATTGGGTTGCAAGTGTTGGTGGAAGTGTTCAGATGGATATGTCTTTTTCCACCATTCCAATCAAGGTAGCCTTGTAAAGCTATATGGAGAGAAGAAGATGTTGCACCTAATTCAAGATCCTAATAATGCTTCTTATGAAGTTTTGTATACCGATATAGATGTTGATAACTTTGTTGGATTTGTTGACTGAAAAGAGCACAATATTGATCAATGTAAATGTCTTGAACAAGTAGGTTTTCCTTGGAACTTATTATTTGATGGAGCTTGTTCCAAGTTTGGAAATGGTTCGGTATTGTTCGATTTTTCCAGTGCCGTGAAGAGTTTGTTTTTTCTTTCAAACTCAACTTTGAATGCACTAACAACATTATTGAAAATGAAGCATTGTTATTAGTTTGAGAATTGCATGGAAATATAGTGTAAATGATATCATTATCAAAGGATAGTTAGAAATGATTGTCAAGAAAATTAGAAAATTGTATGCTACTAGAAATTAGAGAATGAAACAATACAAGCATGCAAAGTCTTGGATTTGATTGAAATATTTGACTCATTTAATATTGTGCACCATGATAGAAAGTTTAATGTTGTTGCGAGACAAGTTAGCAAGGTTAGGATATAGATTTGGAAATTGATAAAGTATTCCATTTTGTGAGTATGATGTTGAAATGCTAAAAAGGCCATATGTCCCTAACAACATTAGAAATTGGCAAGTGTTTGATGGTGATGCCCAGTGAAATAGTTTCTACGTAACCAAGGTGAGTTTGCTAACCAAAATATAGATTGGGAACCAATGTGTGTGTCTTCAAGGAAAGGAAACTTTATCTTTCAAAGACATCATCCACCTGAAGATAAACATGATTCCAAGAGGTTTGGTGGAACTCGAATCAAAATTTGATAATTTTGATTGCATTATTAATGCACTATGTCGGCTTCAAGAGATGTGGAAGAGTGCGACACTGGTAGAAAGGAAAACTAAGTAAAAACCTGGTTAGGAAGCAACGAGAAAGGAAGGAAGTCCTATGTTCAATTGTTGAAAAAATATCAAGACTTCCTAGCTTGGTCTTACTCTAAATTGAAGGTATACTGAGAGAAGATTTGTTCTAACATGAAATTCATCTTGAATTTAATGCCAAGCCTTTGGGGAAAAACAAAGGCTAATCAATCCGCTCTTGTCTTTGAAGATGCAAGAATAATTGAAGAAGTTGAGGGATGGAGAGATCATTCAACCCACAAGGTACTCATTTTGGGTTGTAAATTTAGTACATGTCGGAAAAAAGAATGGATATATAAGGTTGTGCATAGATTTTAGGAACTTGAATAAAGCATCATTCAAGGATATTACCTTCTACCAAATATAGAGAATATGCTACAATTGGTAATTGGTTTTGAATTGTTATCAACTTTGGATGGTTTCTATGGCTATAATCCAGCTTGTTGTGAAGGATTCAGAAAGAATAAAGACTCGCCTTTACCACTCCTTGGGGAACTTATGTCTATGTCAGGATGCCTTTTGACTTAATGAACACTTCATGTAGCAACTTTCCAAAGAGCAATGGATGTAGCGTTTGTTGGTTATATTAATGATTTCATTTTTGTTTATCAAGATGATGTAACTGTGTTTTCTAGAAAAATAAATGATCACTTGCAACACTTGGAGAGAATGTTGTTAAGGTGTAGAGAGTATGACATATCATTGAATCCCAAGAAGTGCCATTTTGGAGTGCAAAAGGAAAAGTTGCTTGGTCACATTGTATCAAAGAAAGGGGTCATGATTGATCCCGAGAGAGTGGAAGCCATCGGGAAGGTTATAATTCGAGAACTAAGAAGGGAGCTCAATCCTTATTTGGACAAATAAACTTTATCAGAAAATTTGTGTCTAACTTTGCTGAGATGACCATCCCGATTACTAACATGCTAAAGAAGGATCAAGTTATCAAATGGGAAGAAGCTTCCATTCAATATTTCAATGGGATCAAAGAAGCATTCAAGAATGCCCCTACTTTGGAAGCTCCAAATTACAAGAAACCTTTTCAAATGTTTTTTTTTGCTTCAAAAACACCATTGCATCTATCTTGTTGTAGAAGGATGATGAAGGGCCCGAGAGACCAAATTCCTTTTTCATTTAGGCATTACAAGGAGCTGATTTGAAGTACAACATCATGGAGAAAAATAATTTTCCTTGGTGAAAGTAGCAAAGGTTTTCAGACCTTACATCTTGAGCTCTAAATTTGTTGCTTATGTTCCCCACACCATGGTGAAATATATCTTATCAGAGATGGAGGTCTCAAGAAAAAGATGCAGATGGGTAAACAAGTTGCAGGAATATGACATGGATATCTAAACCATGAAATTGATAAGAGGTTTGGGCCTAGCTAAGCTTATGGCTGAGAGAAACTTGCAGACTATTGAGGTGAATGAAGTACAAGGAGAAAGGTTGGATGTCCTTGAAATGTTGGTAAGCTTTGAATGGTACAAAGATATAATCTTTTATCTCAAACATCTATGTTGCCCTGAACATTTGAGTAAAAATCAGAAAAGAGCTCTTAAGTTAGCCTCTAAAAATATGTCATTACTAATTTTGGGTTAGCTTGGAAGAACCTAGAGGGAGTGCTCTTAAGATGCATTGTTGAGGATGAAGCCCCAAAGGTAATTGCTGATCTCCATGGAGGAGTTTGTGGGGGACATTTTGCTAGAAGAGTTACAACACATAAAATCTTGAGGGCTAGTTATTGGTGGCCAACTCTTTTCAAAGATACAACTCTATTGGTTAGGAAATGTGAAAGTTGCTAGCTTTTTTCTGAAATAATTAAAGCTTCAGTGCTCCCTTCCTTTACAGACTGTGTCAATTGAAGCTCCATTTAAGCACTCGGGAATGGATTTCATTGGTGAAATTTCAGATCCTTCCAAAGTGTTGGTCATAAATGGATTCTCAGAGCCACTAGTTATTTCACTAAATGTGTGTAATCAATCCCCACCAAGAAATTAACACACCAAGTTATCATGGACTTCATGTTGAATCAAATCATATGCGATTTGGAGTGCTAGCTAAGATTGTTGTTGATAATGCCATGAGTTTACGAGACAAACCTTTGGTGGCAATGTGCAAAGAGTATGGAATCAATTTGACATATAATTATAACTACAATCCCCAAGGAAATGACAAGTGAGTCCAAAACTAAAAATTTGTTGAAGATCATTAGAAGAACCTTGGAGCTGAACAAAAGAAGTGGGGTGAGCAACTAAAGTTTGTTGTTTGGGATGACAGAATCATTGTCAAAAGAGCTACTAGTAAAATCCCATTTGAGTTGGTATATGGAACTCAAGCTTTGCTACCCCTTCATTTGCAATTGTCTTCATTTTAGTTTGTTCAACAAATTTAAGATCAAGAAGTTAGTCCATATGATGCTCGAATCAATCATATTATTGAGTTAGATGAAGAAAGAAGGGCATCCCATCAGCAACATGTGAAGTTCAGAGAAAATTTGAAGAAGTTATTTGATAAAAAAGTGACTCCAAGAGCTTTCAAAGATTGGGGATCTTGTGCTATTATGGGATAGTAGGCATGAAGATAAGGGAAAGCATGGTAAATTTGATGCATTGTGGATGGGCCCTTATTCAATTGACATTCAAATTGGTGAAAATACCTTCTTCCTAAAAGACTTAGATGGGGAAGCTCGCTTGAATTACCGTTAATGGAAGACATTTGAAACATTTCCTTGATTGATTTCTACGAATCAAGGTATACTCAATTTGACAAAGTGTATAGTCTTTTGGTTTCTTTCTGCTTTCGTGTTTTTCTGTTTTTGTTTTGTCCTGGTCCTTGGCGACCATTTTTTTGGTTTCTCGGTTCATCCTTAGGGGAGTTGGTTATTATTATTCTACTCTGCAAGCTTATTCTTTGACTCCGTTGCCCAATGGTTTGTTTTTGGCACTTGGTCTGCTATTTGTTCTTGTGGCACTCACAGGGAGTGCCCATCCCCGAGTCGGAGCTGATGTTGGTGCTCAATTTGATCTTGCCCCGTTTGTCCTTGAAATTCTTCAATTTGTGGGCTCTATCGTCTTTTCTATCTCCCCGTATTGATGCATGAAATCTCTGTCCTTCATTTGGTTTCCATGATCAGTCCCTTCCTTGGTCGAGGATCACTTAAAGTCAGAATTTTTTTTTGTTCCTCTGTCCATGTGAAAATATTTGTAACTTGGGCGTAAAATTGGGTTTTTTCCCTTCCTTTTATTTTTCGAAGTCACATTTTGTTTTCCCTGTCATATTTTGTCCTAATATGTATGGAAACATGATTGGATGAGGCTTGTAAGATCATATTTGGGCCTTTATATCATTTCAAAATTTGATGTCTTGAAAGAAAGATTCATTTTTGGGTGCAAATGGTGATTTTCTTGCATTTTACGGTTTGTGGTGTACTTTTCTTGGTCAAATTTATGTCTCAAAGATCTATGGAAATGTGGCCCTTCTCGGTTGGATGCAGCTCAGCAAGGCACTTTGAAACTCTAAGGCCTGATTCAACTCAAAGCTTGTCCACGTGGAGGGCCGGTGCTCATATGAAAATTCACCTTTTGGTTTGACCTTGGAGTTGCACTAGGAAGACACGTGGACGCTTTCGCTAACTTTTCAATGGCCAAGGAAAACTATCTTGGACCCTAGACACATGGCACCTTTCACTGATCCTTCAAATTTTTTAACAACTCTATCGGACTGAGACACGTTGTGAGCCCATGCTTGTTTGGGGTCTCGCTTTTGGAGACCATCTCAAATTGCACCATTGAGACACATGGAGGCTTCCGCTAGCTCCTTTTTTACTAAGACTTTTTCAAAGGCCAAAAGGCATTTTTCTTAGGCCCAGGACATGTGGAAGACACACGCTTGTTTGGAAACTTTCCCCTGTACTTATCCTTTGTAGTTGTTCCATGGAAACACGTGGATGAATGTAATATAAAGTAGAGAAGGGGAAAAATCAACAGTTGTTGTGCATTTCACTTGTTTTTCCACCATTTTTGCTCCAAGACTCCTAGAGATGTGAATACACACTGATTTTTCATCATTTTTGATGAAATTCCTTGTCGTTTTTGTCTGCAAAGTTCCATTGAATGGATTTAGAACTTAATTTGTGAGTCCAAGGATTGTTAAGGTTGATATTTTGAAATTGGAATTGCTCAGCACTTGCAAAAATGTGAATTACCAAAGAAGATGAATGCGGGGCAAAGTTGTAGAGGAAAGAGAAGGAAAAGGATGAAATGATGGAGGTTACAAGTGCAAAAAATGAAAAAGGTGTTGCCTCGAGAGTGAAAAAATGATTACTCGTCGATCCAACGGTGATGTAACCTTTGGAGAATGATTAAAATGGGGGTTTCTTGCATGATAGAATCAGAATGATTAAAAGGACTATCAAAAAATTTGTGGCATGGCATCCTATTCATTAGTCAAGGGTCTGAGAAATGTGATCAGTTCATAATTGGTCCACCTAGAAGCTTTCGGATGTGAATTTGTTAAACATCACTTTTTGAGGAAAATTGGTAACAAAACAAAGGTCCCTCAAATATTCTTTTTTGGGGGAAATTTGGGATGAGTGAGAAAGTGAAATGTATAAATGCAATGAGAATACTCTTACAAAGGTTTGGGGGTTGAATTCTTAAGAGAAAATTTGAGAGAGCCCGTCTTCCTGAGAGACCAATCCGAGATACCTGGTTAATTTCTTCTGTGTTATATTTTCTATCATGTCAAGTTGGTTGCAGATGTATAGCCATTGACAAGCTCTAAGATTTCTCAAAGAATCTTTCCCCTACTGATGAATCTAATCAATTTTGAGTTAATTTGTGTCAATCTTGGAGAAATTTGTATCTTCTTTGTTTCAGAATGTCTATAAGTAGTTTTTCTTATTCCTATTGCAATCTTGTGTTAAAGTCCCTTCGAATCACATAGGATCTCATCCCTATGACAGTTTAGTGGCATTTGCAATTTCATTTCAAGAAGAGCCTTCATCTTGTGATGAGATAAACAATTTAAAATCACTTCACTGTCATTTTTTGATAAAGATTATTCTGTAAGCCTTCGAGTGTATCTTAGGTGTGAGGAACTAGGGGTCTTTGATGTTTTATTGAGTCTTTAGCTTGAGCCTTCATGTTAAATTATTGGAGATTGTGTGAAACCATGTGGATCTGGGCCTCCATTGATGCACACCTTCTGGTTGAAGGAATATTTTAGCTATTTCGAAGCTTTCTGTCATTTAGCTTTCCAATTGTTGTGAAGTCTCTCAAAGATCTGGTATAATCAATTTTATCCTGCTTAATCTCCCACCAAAATTATTCAAAAACAATGAATCCATCCTGAACTACCCCTTTTTTTCCCTATATATCCACAAAGGAAAAAAATATATTTACTAAAATATGCGTAACAATAAGGATTTCATAATCTCTTCAAAAGAACCTTAGCCTTGTTTTGAAAGTGTCTCCATCTTTTAGAAGTGACAACTCTTAAGAGCTAAATTATGGAGTATTGATCATACTTTCCCAAGGTTTTCTTCATAAAATTTGTGTAAAAGAAGGATATCTCCATCTCCTTCATCAAACAGAGGTTACATTACGGGTCCTCTCACCTGGTCGAAAGGCACGACCTAAAGTAGTGAGGATAGGTCAAATCCTCTTGAAGGTGTTATCCATCTCTCCACAAATCTGAGTGACAAAGGGCTAGTTAGATCTCATCCCGGCTACAAAATGACATACATTATGATCTATCTATCTCTAAGCTCCATGTCAAATCATGTGATAATACTAAGCTTGGAAAGGAGAACAAATTTTGATACCAACATATTAGATGTGGATGGAGACAGTAAACTAGGAGTAGGGGATGAAGAGGATGTGGGTGACTTAGGAGTCACACTTGATTGGATGGGGTTTGATATAAGTGATGGAGGCTTAGGGGCCAAACAAGATGTTAGAATATGGGACTTGGGACTATCTAGGAGAAAGTCCATGGGATGAGGTTAGGATGATTAGGATTTAAGACTAAGATGAGAGGTGTGGGATAAGGATTGGGGTTTGGTTTGATCCTGATTTGATGAGAGTGGGTATGTATAAGGTACGTTATGATATGTTTTGATGGGACAGAGTTGGGGATTATATTGATTGACAAGGGATTTAGGGGTGGATAGTGGTGATGAAGGATTAGGCTCAGATAATAGGTTAGAAAATTATAAAATAAGGTCACTAGGTGGTGGTGGTGATTTGGGATATTTAGGTTTGGATTTTGGTTTAGATTTTGATTTTGATGTAGATTTTTATTTGGATTTATTGGAAGTGGATGTGGTGGACGAATCATAGTTGGTTAAAGTTTGGTAAAGCTCGAAAATGATATCTTTATTGGTGGAAGGGGATGATTGGAGTTGATCAAAATTGATGTAATTAGAGGAAGGAGGATGGTTAGGGGTGTTGTATTATATAGATTTATGATTAGGTGTGATTGGTTGTGTAGATGGGGATCATCTTGGTCAATGTCAATAAGGTCCTCACTATCATAAGTGGATGTGAGGGAGGATGGTTGATAAGATGTTTGGCTAAGGTGTGATTAGAGGTCAATAATTTTTGGTTAAGATTTTAGATGCTTGTGAGGATGGTGGGGATCAACTTTGGATGGGTTTGGAGATTGTTGGATAAAGGATGTGAGTGTCGTAATTTGGTTTTTAAAGATTTGATAGTAACAGGTATGTTTTGATGGTGAGGAGAAGAATGTGGAGTGAATAACTCTCAACACACCGATTTTATTATGAATAAGTATGCACATTATATAGGAGAAATAATTAACTATATTCCCTAAATTGAAGGACAAAAATTTGGATGAAGGTGAGAGAATAATGGAATACAACAAGGAAGAGATAATAAAGGGATAAAATAGAACAAACACTCCTAAAATATAAACTATGCTACGTATGCTAACATTCCCCCCTTATTACATTATTCTTGCAAATGTGACCCCTGAAAAGTTCAAATTTCACTTTTCCAAGAGATTTAGTGAGAATGTCGGCAACTTGTGCTTCTGTAGGATAGTACTGGAGCTGAATTTGATGGTTCAAGACATGCTCTCGAATGAAATGGTAGTCAATTTCAATATTCTTTGTTCGTTCATGAAAGATTGGATTCGCACTTGAGCTTCAACACACTCTGATTATCACAATAGAGAATAGGTGACTGTTTTTCAAGAATTCCCAGTCATCCAAAATGCGACGTAACCATATCACTTCACACACAGCTCCTCAGTACGGCACAATATTATGCCTCTGTGGATGAGATAGAAACAACATTCTGCTTCTTACTTATCCACGAGATAGGTCCATATCCGAGATGAAATATGTATCCTGTAGTTGACTTTCTATCATCAATAGATCCGGCGTGGTCCGAGTCAACGTATCCCTATAAGAAGAATTGATCATTCTTCTTATATTCCAGACCATAATCAGTTGTTCCTCGGACATATCTCAAAACATGCTTTTACATTCCAGTGACATTTCTTTGGCTCTTGCATGAACCTAGAAAGATAGCTGATAGCATAGCAGAGATCTAGTCTAGTATATGTCAAATAGATGAGCCCTCCAACAAATTACCTATAGAGAGTAGCATCTACTTGAGGTGAGTCCTGGAATCTTGAAAGTTGCAAGCCTTTCTCCATGGGAGTGGATATAGGTTTACAGTTAGACATTCTATACTTTTTTAGGAGTGTCTTGGCATAATTTTTCTGGGAGAAAAAATGTGATGCTCCTTTTGCCATATCTCCAAGCCAAGACAGTAATGTAGTAGCCCCAAATCTATCATGTTGAAGGTTCTTTTGAGATCATTCTTTACAATATCAACCTGATCTTCTAAACTATCAGTGATCATAATATCATCTACATATACAACAAGAATGAAAATTTCTTTGCCTACCTTCTTTATATACAAATTCGAATATGAGGGGCTACAAGTAAACCCATGCTACAAAAGGTGATCGTTGATCTTGATATACCATGCCCTTGGAGCTTGTTTCAGTCCATACAGTGATTTGATGAGATGACATACCTTTTTAGGATGCTCTTCATCAAAAAATCCTTCAGGTTGGGTCATGTATACTTCTTCTTTCAGATCACCATTTAGGAAAGCACTCTTGACATCCATCTACTAAAGCCTCCATCCTTTCGTCATGTTGCAAGTATGTAAGCTACTACGATGGTCTTCATCTTTGCAATGGGTGCAAAGGTTTCTTCATAGTCGATGCCCTCTTTCTGAGCATATCCTTTTACTACAAGTCGTGCTTTATGTTTGTCAATGGATCCATCTGCCTTATATTTTGTCTTGAAAACCCATTTGCAGCCTATGGGTTTCTTTCCTGTAGGTAGATCGACAAGTTCCCATGTCTAATTTTTCTTGAGTGAGTCAATTTCTATATCCATGGCTTCCTTCCACTAAGGTTGACTAAGTGCTTCACAAACATTGTCTGGCTCAAGCTATTAATCAGTGAACTCATGAGTGCAAAGTTTACCTCATTTCTTGTTTGACTCCTTGTTTTGATTCTCGGATGATGTATCTCGGAGTTGTTTGCAAATGTGAGTCCTTGATAGTGCTTTGTACCCACTTCAAATGAGAACTTGGTTGATTTTGAGAAGAACTCGTGTCATTACCGTGGTGGATTGATGTGGAGTCACATTCTCCGTTCTCAAGGTCAACAAATAGCTTTCATGGCAACATTTTTTCTCTAAGTAGTCTCCTTTGGCTCATCATCTGATTTGGCGACTAGTCGGTGAGAGGTGGTTGGAAGTGGATCTTCTATTGATACTATTGAGTCAAAAGATGACTCATCACAAACCACATCATGACTCTTGTATATTTTCTTTGTCTCAGAATCCATGAGATGATACACCTTTGAGGTAGTGTTGTAGCCAAGAAGGATACACAGGAGTGTTTTTGGCTCTATCTTCTTTCTCTTCTGAGCTGGGACATGCATGTATGTTGTGTAACCAAATACTCACAAATGAGAAATTGACATCTTTCTACCACTCCATACCTCTTCTGGTGTTTTTTTCTATAGAATCTTTGTCGGTGCCCTATTGAGAAGATATACAACCATTTGTACTACTTCATCCCAATAGCATTCTTTTAGCTTTGCAGTTGATAGCATGCAATGAGCCATCTCCATCACTGTGTGATTGTGATGCTCAACAATGCCATTTTGCTGGGCATGTAGGGAGCAAATCGGAGTCCGTTTAATGCCTTGTTGGTTCAGGAAGGCCAAGAACTTCTTTGATGTGAATTCCCCCTTAATCTAAGCGAAGTAGAAGAAGTGGTTGTCCGGACTCTTTCACAACATGATGATAGAAGTTCTGGAAATGTTGAAGAGCCTCACTTTTCTTCTTTAGGAAATATACCCACATCTTGCAAGAGTGGTCATCCATGAATAGTTAGAAGTACTTGTATCCTGAAAATGAAGTAGGCAATGGGTTGTTTAGATCAAGTATGAACTACCTCCGCATACACTTCTTTGCATGGAATGTACTCACTTGAAAGGGATATCTCGTGTTTTTTCCTACAAGACAGCCATGGTGGAAAATAGGCAAGGAACTATATAATTTGGGTAGCCCATGGACCATGGCTTTTGAACTCATCTCTTGTAGTGAATTAGCTGACAAGTGTCCATATATAAAATGCAATAGGGTAGTTGATTCTATTGTAGAAGTAGATAAAGCTACTGCGCAAAAGATGAAACAAAGATCTCAAAGCAAATAACTTATCGCTTACAAATGCTTTAGTAAGAACCGTACTTGTCAGGAGATTAAGCATGATTTAATGCCATTTGAAACAAGAAATTCTAGCTTAAGGTGATGATTCAAGAGTTGAGTAACTGACAAGAGGTTGTTAGTCAAGCCAGGAACATATAGTACCTTTATAAGTGTACATTTTCGTGGTCTCCGAGGAATGGTGACATTTCCAATTCCTTCCAACATATTCTTTGTCATCGGCTATTTGAACCCGATCTCTAGTTGGTTCTTCGTGTATTGAATCAAACAACTTCTTGTCACCTGACATATGCTTGCTTACACCAGAGTCTATCAACTGACTTTCTTTCTTCACTGGCCGGGAAGTTTGAGAGACGAGTACAAGGTTCTTACCACAATGGGCTCCTTCTGATGTCTCCTCTTCGATTCATCATCTTCTTGAGCTACGAGATGTCCCTTCTGCTTTCTCCAGAGGGGACGTCGTTTGGAATTTTGAAAATCTTCACTCCTTGATGTACTTGTTTGACTTGAAGACCCTTTTTTTAAACTATTGTACCAACAATGATCAGTTTCATGAGTGTTGGTTCTACAAATCGACACCACCACTTTGATTTTTGATCTTTTTGTTGTTGTTTTGGTTGCACTTGATTTTTCTTCTCTGGGGGACCCTTCTTATTCTTCTGGCCAAGGTATGGCTTTGAGAACAGGGATTTATCCTGAGACTCCTCATGGGATGAAGTGATGGCCTCTTCCTGCTACAACAAATTAACAAGCTCTTTGAATGTCATTGTTTGTTTAGACACATTCAGTGTCATAACAAACACTCGAAATTGAGAAGGGAGTGCTCTCAAGGTGATTGTGACGAGAAGTTTATCATCCACCGTTTCATTGAGCGCTAATAACTCCAATCTCATCTTAGCCACGCGACGTAAGAACTCCTCCACTTTCTCATCTAACCCCATAGAGAGGGTGTGCAGCTTTGATTGAAGATGAAGAATCTTCATTTGATTTTTGGCTTCATAAATTGTTGTCAGCTTGTCCTAGGCCTCCTTTGGTTTGTCTACATTCTGAACATGCGGTTGCACATCGTCACTGATACTGAGCATTATCAACATCAAGGCTTTCACACTAGCCATCTCATACTTAACTAATTCGTCAGGAGCAGTGGGAACATGCACCGATCCGGTCACGATGCCCCATAATCCTTCAAACTGAAGGATTGTCTTCATTTTTGTTTTCCAAGCCGCAAAATTGGGCCCTTTAAGCAACTGAGCATCGAAAAGAAGCAACTTCAGAGCAGACATTGTAATAAAAAAATTTATTTATTTATTTCAAGATTTATTACAACTTTGACTCACTGATGATGAGAATTACTTGCTCGTAGATGCTCATGATATTTGCGTGCTATGAGACGGTGACACTTTATGGGGTGTTCTTCTTCGTCATCACAGTCGACGTCATACCTAGCTTCTAATTCTTCCTATACTCACTTTTCTTGGCAGTTGACATCGAAAAGGAAATATTCAAGAAGTCCTCAAACTAGCTTATCAAAGGCTAGATTTCTAGTGTTTTGAAGCTTGTTCAAAAAGTAAAGTAGAACCCGGAGCTCTCAGGAGCTTCCTCACGGTGTTCTCTTTCCAAGCGAGTTGATGTTCGCTTTCGGATGTGGCGACCATGTTATTGACGCTCTCAATCGAGTTGTCTACACTCGACATTCGGCGAAGTGTTGTATGATCTGCTTCTTGTCCTTCATTGTCTTGGTAGAGAATTTATCTCCAGTGATGATTGATTTCCTCCACGCAGCAATCTTTTAACAACTTTGTACTCAATCACACAGATCACTACACATAGAATGTTTACGTGAAGCACTCCTCACGTAAGACTTGATCACGCAAAGAACAATCCATGCGGGAATAACAGCCTAAAGACAAAATGAAATGCATATTTCCTCGCAACAAATCTTGTATTTGCTGGATTTTCACTCCATATGTCCTAAGCCACGTATTTCTTCTATTCCCCATGCACAGGCTGCATGAAGTTGAATTTGATTCCTCCTTGGTCACTGCAGTCTTCCTTTCTCCTTCTTCACGCAGAGTTTAGCACATCTATCGAGCTTCTTAATGTGGAAGAACATTTTTTTATATGTATCTTTGCTTAAAAATTTTTGTGCAGCAGGAAGTAGATAAATTTCTGTAGTAAATAGGACAAAAGACATAAAAAATGGATTTTTTTATGCTTTTCTTCCTTTCATAGACCTCCTTGTGTTGTTGAAAAAAATTGCAGTCAATTTAGAACTCCACATAGGTGTATGCCGCTCCAAATCCTCCACACAATTTCCATGCTAGTCAAGATTCTCCACATAGAAATAATACAAATTCTTCTACGTTTTTTCTTTGTTTTCTTTCACGTAAAGCAGCCTTCTCCTCTTCACCACAAGTAGCTTCTCCTCTACCACGCAACAACTTCTCATTTTCCACGCAAAGAACTTCTCATCTTCCACACAAGAGGCGCAAAGATCAAATTATGTCTTCAAATGCTTATGCACATTGTGCCGAGATATTAAATGTGCTCGATACTAGAATGTAGGAAGCAAATAGATCCTAAGAAGAGTGTGGAGTGAATAACTCTCAACACACCGATTTTATTATGAAGAAACACGTACATTATATAGGGAAATAATCAACTATATTCCCTAAATTAGAGAAGGAAGATTTGGATGAAGGTGAGAGAATAACGAATACAAAGAAGGAAGAGATAATAAAGGGATAAAATAGATAGAACACTCCTAAAATATAAACTATGCTACATATTCTAAATGAGATGGGAGCCATGATGAGGATGAGGTTTAGATAAAATTTGGGAATAGGATTGGGTATGGATAGGATGTAGGTAAGATATGATTAAGATGGATGGATTAGATGTGGATGGGATGGATTAGGAAAGGGGATAAGATTTGGGTAATTAGATGGATGGGTTGGGGATTCATTATGTTTGGATGGGGGGGTTGATTTGATTGTTTGATTAATGTTTGGTTGGTTTATTAAGGTTTGGTCAAAATGATATGTAAGTAAGAAACAAACATACAACACACTACCTATCAAGTCAAGTGTTCGTGCAACACAAGCTATAACCCACTTTCAGTACCACACATAATAGTGACACTCACTAAACAACCCCACCTTTACATCTATGTTTGATCAGCTAGAGACTAATCTTCAGTGGTTCATTCCCCTACACTATAGCCCGATTGTGGCGAAGACTACATTTGCTATAATAAACAAGACTTGCTAAGGGCATCCCCTATATACCTTTCAAATGTGAGGCCCAAGTCCATGTTATAAGAATGTTTTCTAAGGCATGTGTTTTGGGACATGGAAGCCCATCACTTCACACCACTCATAAAACAAGAAATCACTTAGCCGATAACAACAACTATCTAAGAATTTATATACCTCGTGCGGAACACCTGGGTGTTTCTATGTGCGTGGAGATGAAACCCATAGTCACGAGACCCCTCAGACTACGACACATGCATGGCTTCGACATCATATTTCTCCTAAAAATGAAAAAGGGATGGAAGGTGAACCACTTTTGTTCCTCAAGATCCTCTAAGGATGCGAGAGGAGAGCATACACGAAATTCAACCTTCGAGTTTAACAAGCAAACATGTAAAAGATGAAAGGTGCAAGATATAAAGATTTTTGTATTATTTTTAAATGATAAAAAAAAGATGAAAAAAAAAAAAATGCAAAAGGGGTCTTCAAGAGGAAGCCCTGCAAAAAAGTGGATTGGTAGTTTCGAAAATAACCCAATTCTTGGACTAAAAGAGTTAAAACAAAAAGAATTAGTAATTTTAGATTGATTTTTTAATATTTGGTAAGCATAGGAAGTTGGACACAAATTGTTAGTAGTTTGGAACAAGAAATGATAACTCAATGTGTAGTTAAAATAATAAGATTTAGGAAAATGAAAACCATGAATAAATTATATTTCAAAATACTAAATTAACACTTTCATTGCATAGATATTTTCAATACCTTTTCGGGAAAAAATGGAGTCATTTTGAGTTCGGGGTCAAAATTTATGGCTCTCGGAAGTTAGGCAACAAAAGAGCAAAACAAAAGCACCATTTTAGGTCATGCACACCATTTCGGGTCATATGCGCCATTTCAGGTCACAAACATGCTACTTTGTAAAAAGAAACTTTGAGGTTTTAAAAGTTTGAAAATATGTTTTGAAGTAATTACAAATGCGTGACAGGGTCTACAAACGTGTTGTTTCAGGTTAAAAGCGTTAAAATGAAAGATTTTCACAAAAACTGAAATTTCAAGGAGTAAATCTCAACAAAATTTTCTTAAATTTGGATAGTTTGTTGTTATTGTGGAATTTTATTAAAAACAATCAAAATTTTGGGGGGTAAGCACCACAATGGGTGCTAAAAACGTAATGCAAGAAAAGATTAGTTGTGAAATGTGAGAAAACAAATAAAATTGCTTCCTAATCTAATCTTCTCCAAAAAAACCTTAGATAGAGCAATGGATGGAAAGAGAGAAGAGATTATACCTGCAATCTACCATGCAATTCTCCTTCTTTGATGGCGATTTTCTCATGGATTGAAAAATTGTTTGGGTTGAACTTGGATGCTTCATATTTTGTTGTGGATGCACTTGGACAACACCTCCCCTTTGATGATTGATTCTTGGATGCTTAGATGAAGACTATTGATAGCTTGATTGAATCTTGAAGGATGAAGATGGATGATTGATGATAAAAAGATGAAGTAACAAGATGATGGCCTCCCAAAACTCTTAAGTTGCTTTCATGGAGGATGAGGATTGAAATTTATAGTTTGTGAGTGGCAAATTAAAGGGTGAAGATTAATCCATGTTGGATTGAATCCAAGGGCTGCAAATTGATGAGAGGATTGGAGGATTCTAGAATGGAGAATTCTAGATTTTGTGAGGACTCTCCATTGAATTAAAAATTCAATGGAATAGTGTAGATTCATTTGAATATTTGAAAATAAGAGGGAAAGATAGAGAAGCTTCTAGATTTAGAAGTGTGAGGATGTGCACATGATTAGGATTAGATTAGGTTAAATAAATATGATTAGGGATGTGATTTGATGGAAAAGCTAGGTGTAGGGATGTGTAGGGTAGGTGGTAGGTGAGATATATGAATATTAAATTCTTAGAAATAATTAATGAAGGATTAGAAATGATAATAGGATATAATAATGACATAAACGTGATTACGGATGAAAAGGAAATGTAATAAAATGGATTTTTAATGATGTAAATGATAAAGTGGAATATTTTGATAAATGGATTAATGGATTAAAATGAGTAAAAAAGGATTGGTAGCAGATAAATGGTGATGAGGCTAAAATGTGGGACATGATTAATGTTAATTAGTCATGTAGACATTTTAGGTGTCTACACCTTTAAGTGAAATCATCTTGGAATCAGTCGTGTGATCTTGACTAGAGATGAATCACATTATTCCCGAATGGATCATTGTTACACCTCATGTCTTGGAATCCTTCATCTTCATTTTCATATCACTATTCTCTTAGTTATCACGCTCTTTCTTGGAACTCGGTGGTGAACCCTCACATCTTCTTAGTTGCATGGAATCACGAGTAGAGTGAGATATCCTATCACTATATCATCTACATTTTCTAATGGAATGAAATGCTTACAATTGTTTGAACATGAGTTCAGACGGTGTACCCTTTTACCAAGTCAAAAATCTAAAAACATTCAAATATTTTAAAAAGTAAAATATGTTTAAAAATCCAAAAACATTTAAATATGTTTAAAAATCCAAAAAAATTTAAATATGTTTAAAAATCCAAAAACATTCAAATATGTTCAAAAATCTAAAAACATTCAAATATGTTCAAAAATCCAAAAACATTAAAATTTGTTCAAAATATCCCAAAACACTATAAAACGCTCAAAATAGAAAAATCAAATCAATCAAAAAATCAAAACATTCTAAAAATGTTTGACAAAATCTCAACAACTACATAACACAGTTCAACAATATCGCTATTTTACAAAAATCCTACTTATCATTCTAGATCATCTTACGATAATCACTTTTCTTTCCCCGACGTATATTTGTGCTTGGAGGAAAACCAATCAATTAACCTTTCACAATATAACTTTTCTTGGGGCACACTTGGATTAAATCCAATACAGATTAAACTACAATGGGATCCGACAAGAGTGTATTTGGAATATCTAAGATTACTCCACTCTTCGGCGCAATCTAATCCCCTTGTGTTTCTAAGATATTGCTTGAGGCATTCATATTTGCTTATTCTTCATTGTGGAAGACTTTAGGGAAATAGCTAGTCACATGTTGTTATTATTAGTTGTGTTACATTGTTGCTTTTAGATGTTAATCTTATGTAACTAGTCTTGTTAATATCTTGGTTTATCTATACTCTTGGTGTGTTTGTATTACTTTTCGCATAAAGCTTTGTTTTGTAATCTTGTCATTGTTTTACAATTTCTTTTGTGCATGCTATGGTGTTAATTACATACATCATAATGAAATTGAGTCAAAAGAATATCAAAAATTGAATAACAAATAAGTTGTATATTTTCAGATAAATACAAATAAATTGTATATTTTCACATACACACATGAATTTTTATAAAATTATACGGTGGTTTTGCATGTCATTATCTACGGTTACCTAATTTTTTAATTGTAATATACAATTAAAATCACAACAAACAACCCAAAACTTATCAACTTCTAAGGCTGATTTGAGCTAGGGCCATTCTATTTATTAGGATATTTCTAATATTCACTGTAATTATGTTTAATAGATCAAGGAAAAGACCATAAATATATGTCTTGCCCATAAAATCAAGATCACTATAATTAAAAAAATAATATAATAGGTGATGGGATAAAATATGAAGTTGCCAATTCAAGGTAGAGCGGGTCAGAATATTTTGAATTTATTTTATCTAACATGTTTACGCCGAAAGGAATTGTCTTGGGTAGAATTCCCGGGGATCTAACAACAGGTTGTAATCATGTCGTCCACATCTGCAGTCCTATTGTCGTCCTTGTACGAGAGAAATCATAATTGTCCTTGACAGTGTTTAGTTCCGTGTTTTGATAGGTCGAGTCGAGGATGCTTAGTTGATATTGTGTCATAATCAAAGTGGAAATATGAATGGAAAAAGGTTAATTTCCTACAAGTCATTACTCCATGTCATGATTCAACTTCATGTCTGAAAATCTGAGAGTGCGGGATTTGTCGTGAAATTTTGTTGTGAAGCATGGGATTCGATGAACATGGTGATAATGCCTATATCAGTGGATTTACAGTCTCAATACACAAGCCGATCGAGTAAGTACTAATGGCGACAAATAATTATGCAAGCTAAAAATAATGCATCCAGAGCCTCCTGTTTCAACTCAAGACGAGGATTATGTTGAATGTGTGAATAAGTTGTTCCAGTAAGCTGCAACGGTACTCAAAGCCCACAACTTACTGGGAGATATTCTGTGAAGAATTATTTTCTCCGAGAAAAATAAACTTGCAAATTTTGAGTTGCATGATTCCATGGATTGGATGGCAATAGTGCCAAAGTAAAGCTTGTACGAATGATGCAGAGTTTTGGAGGTTGACATCGTGGATGATTTAGCTGTTTGGATAGAGAGCTCTTTGAGAAATGTTATTGTTGGTTTCCTGTCAAGGCTTCCAGATATATTAGTAAAGTATTCCCGGAAATTGGCACAAGAATTTGAGGAAGATAATATGTGGAAAGTAATTTATCTAGTTGGGAAAGCTAGAGGAATCATAAAAAATTCTGGATTGCAGCCAATTGTGACAGTCAAGAAAATGTAACGTAGGAGATTGATTGGGAGGTGCAGATAACTTGATTGGGCATATAGATTTCATTAATATTTTTCAATGATAATTCTTACTTGGCTTTCCTTTTATCTTCTTTCTAAAAATTGTTCGGAAAGTTGTGTATACGTTCTACTGGTCTGGTGTGTCTTCTTCCTATAGTCGTGACAATTCTGTAACAAGGACCACTGGAGTCCTATGTTCTTATGCGGGTCTTTGTGTAATGCATGTGATTTGGAATATAAATTTTACGTTGAAAGCAAATTAATTTTTACGTCGAAGACGTTTTTCACAGTGGGAAATACCTAGGGGATTCCGACAATGAACAATTTAATTAAATCAACGGTTGAAGGTTAATCTGTACATAAACGTCGATTGAATTTATTTGAGCCATTCATCTCCCAAACCTTCACCACATTAGCGATGCCCATTTTACTCTCTCCAAGGAGACTGTTAACTTTAGCATCTTCAATTAGCCACCGGAGCAGTTGGAACGAGGAGCTGCGGGCTTGTGACGCCGAACGCACACTAGAACTCAGGAAAATTTGGTCTCCCGTACTTCCAAGAATAGTTGGTTGTGGCTCAAGTGCTTGCTTCGAAGCCCCGCCACCCTCGTGGCTCCTCAGCTGTCATCAACACAGCCATTAGGGCACGCAACAAACAAATTTGCGTGTTCTTCGTTATGCCTCTCAATCACGCTGCAGTTTCGTGAATCACTCCTTTTCCCAAATCACGATGTAGTTCTATGAATCGGACATGTAAGCTAACCAAATGAAGCAGATATCCTCCGCTTGCATGCAAAATGCAAAGTGACTCTATTGTTTAAAAACACAAGTGACTGCTCACGCTTTTAACTGGCTACGCGTCTGAAGCGTTTGGTTAAGTTACAGAACCTCCGAGGAAAAGTCTTTAGCATGATAGACGCCATTCTATCAAAGAGAAACTCAATTTGGAGAGTATATTACTCAAAAGACTGAAATTAGGATGAAATAGAAGCTCAATTTGAATTTTTTTTTAATTGTAACAACGTCAATTGTCGATAAGGTTACATGATGTTTAAGGTAATGGACAAGGTTTCTACTGTTAAAGAAAATGTTTCCCTGTTTATTTCTATTTAACAGTAACTGATTCGCAGATGCTTGAAGTTTTGCGGGTTTAATCTTATTGAATTAGTTGATTAAAGATGTGAAGGTGTGTTTACAGGTGGAAATCCTGGGATCCATGAAAACATCTTGTATTCATCACCGACCATATTTACACCTTATCAACGACCATGAAATTAATCTATGACATGCACATCTATTCGGTCATGTCCACGTCTATTTCCACAACATTTCCTCTTTGTTGTTTCGGTCATATGGAAAGGAACATGTGGGGGCATCATGATTTCCTTCAAATCTTCGGTCTGTAATAGAAATATCATGAGTATGCTTTTAAAAATACATTGTTTGCCTAAGTATGAGAAGTTTGGCCCTATCAAGGATTACGAACATGTGAGGTACTTCTATGGGTATAGAAGGCATCCACCACAACGTGTATCTATGTGGAGGACATGGGATTCTATGTATACACCCAAGCGCTGGCCCTTGCAGGACAAATCACCATATGAGAGATCCATTTGTTGAAGAGCATCGTTGGATCCAACATGTTGGTCATCAACAATTACTACTTCTTCGTGCCCGGCTATTGAATGAGCCTTACCACTATGAGTTCTGATGTAAAATTGTTGTTCGTCTGGTCATAGCATCCACCAAACAGGAATCTACATGGAGGAAAAGGGATTCTTTGTATACACCCGTGTCCTAGCCCCTATAAGACAAACTGTAATGTCCTGTTCTACCTTGCACGTGTTCATCCTTCGGCGATCGAGTGCTAAGCATGGAACGTCATTGTGCCTTCGTCGATCATTTGTGGGTTTCGCCTTGGTCACAGGGAATACTCGATCATCTCCCTCTTCATCGTGTTTGCTGGTGTCATGTTGTCGTTGTCATTCGCTGGCCCTCACGTCGCGTACACTTGTTACCTTTTTGTTGAAAAGACACGGCCTTTAATTTATGCGTGGAGGAAGAACACTTACCCACCCACCGTATGTTTTCCTCCCTGCTGGCCGCTTAGCTTTCAAATCAGATTTTATTTTGATCTTCCTGGTGGTTGTCTTTTACCCGCCATTGCATTAAAAACCCCCGCATCCTTGCTTGCATGTGGAAATCTCCTTCTTCCGGTGGCCGCACTTCCTCCTTCATTTATTAAATTTTGATTTGCAAATCTTCGCCATTGACTTCCGTGGTCTCTGCGTGTGGAGTGGTTGAGAAGCCATCGAAATCTCTCGTCACATGGCATTTTTTTCTTCCTGGCTCCTCCTGGATGCCTTCCTTCCTCCCCGCCGGCCACGTGGGTTTGATATGGCGGTTTTAGATGAAGCTACAATCGCAGCACGTTACCTCCACTTTCTAATTTGGGTGCCACGAGGTGTGTTTGGGTCAGAATCCACAAAGAAACGACTCCGCAACAGAAATAGCTAGGTAGCGTGCATGTGCGGTTTAGTTGAAGCCTTTTGAGCGCTTCCAACAAAGTGTGCTATCCAACTATGTTGCTTTCGGTTCAGTATAGAATGCATCCTCAGATTCGAGTTTCTCCTTCAAGATATTTTATCAAGATCGACTATGTGACAGTGAGAGTGTTACCAGCAGACTGATGAAATTTATTTACAAGATTCTCTATTGAGATCTTACTTGTTTTACTGATGTAACCCATGTAAGAGGATCTCATGGAGGCGGATTTGTTCATATCGAGAATATTCATGAAGCACGATTTGCTTTGCGGCAATTATATGGGCTTCTTCAATGAGTCACCGAGTGGCAGTGCATAAAGGTTTTCTATTGGAATTATCACACCTTACAAGCTACACTGAAATGTTTTTGACCGAGAGTTTGATGTTGTCCTCAAATCTGATGAAGGAAAAGGTTTATATATCATTATAGTAGATGCCTTTGAGCCAGAGCGATGTAATCATTATGGCGCTTTCTTTGGATTTCGAAGGGGCTTTGTCGTAACAAGCAATGCATGGGTGGGAGAAGACAATCCCTTCAGAATGAAGAAACATTTATGAGAGAACGATGAGGAGGCTCTCAAATGGGCTGCTCTTGAAAAGGCCGTTGTCTTATGACTGCCTGAGGAAGTCCACTCCGAGCGAAGTTGCAGTGATGACAGAAGTTTCATATATCAGCATGTGGACGTCACCATGCTCTCTAAAGAAACACACAGAAATTTCATTCACAAAATTCTGTAGGTGGTCGAGGTGGACAACAAACGGTTTCTCACAAAATTGATAGAGTGGGGATCGAGTTGCCCAAAATAGAAGTTTGGTTCGAGCACTTAAGCATCAAAGCTGATGCACGTGTTGGAAGCAGATCTCTTCCCACTATTACTAATTTCATTTCAAACTCAGCAGAGGGATTTCTTAACTACCTGCTCAATTTACAGTCAAAGAGGACAAGTCTCACCATCCTTCATGATGTAAATGGCATCATCAAGCCTTCTCGGATGACACTTCTTCTTGGTCCACCTGGTGCTGGCAAAACAACATTGCTAACAATTTTGGCTGGAAAACCTGACCGCAATCTCAAAACTGCTGGAAATGTGACCTACAATGGACACTCATTGACAGAATTTGTACCACAAAGAACATCTGCTTACATTAGCCAGCATGATTTGCACCATGCAGAAATGACTGTAAAGGAAACACTGGATTTCTCTTGCCGATGCCAAGGTGTTGGGTCAAGATATGACCAACTGCAAGAAATTTCAAGATGTGAGAAGCAGACAGGCATCAAACCAGATCTAGATGTTGACATCTATATGAAGGAAACAGCAATTGAGGGCCAACAGATAATCCTTGTCATAGACTATGTGTAATGCCCCGCTCATCATTGCGGACTATACAATTGAGTTTATGAAGTCAAGGGAATGGCCGTTAACAGAGTTTGGACCTTCAACAGGCTGAGGAAGAGAAGTTGCACAGGTTGTGTTGCTGTTGCTCGAGCCCTGGTCGATGTGCTTGTTGGTTGGAAGAATTATAATCAGGCATGTTAAATCTACTCCTTGTAATAGTTTTCTACCTTCTTTCAGTATCTTGAAATGAATATTCTTTCCTCTTGAATGGCGCCTAGACAAAATGTTTTCGTGGTTGTTTATATCGCTGCCTGATTGTGTTGGTTGTTCCTTTAAATCTCGTTCCAATTTCGCTGGTTTTGCTTGGAATGTTCTTTTCCTCTCTTATAGCTTACTCTATTTCATATTTGTCTAAATGGGCTACTGCAATATTGAGTGATGCAGTCTAGTTCGTAGGGAAGGAAACATTATTGAGTTTTGTTTGCTTATTTGACTCTCTTTTAAAAGAATTCTGTGATGGTATTTATAATTGAAGGTTACTAAATGGAAGGTTAAGCCTACATATCTCTTTTTGGTTGAATAAATACGTATTTCCTGTTTAGGGCTCTCCTATTTTGCTAAAAGGTACATTAATAGTGACATTGTGTTCTAAAACTTGTTTAAGCTTGTGGGCATTCCTTGCTTTCTGTTTAATTAGAAAATGGCATTAGGGTCTTGTTTTAGAATCGTACATGGTTGACTTTTGTACCTCAGCTTCTAGAGGAGGAATAACTCCGACATCTATTTTGGCCTCTACGTGTTGAGAGAATTACTATACCTACTTCTGGTGCAAACTCTTGTTTGATTAAAGTAAGGGGAAAACATTGTAAGTTTAATTGAATGAAATCTCTACAATTTCTATTAAGGTCGCAAGCAAGCTATTAATAGCTGGATCAAACAAAAGTTGTAGGTGAATCCATGGTATTGGACTCGTGGACTCGTTTCTGTTAGATGACAAGCTGATTTCAGTGATAATATAATAGGTGGCTATTATATTTATCTGTTTGATATTTGCTAGACTTTTCTCGATAAGCCCGACATGGATCGGGTAAAAGTTTCCATCTTCTATACCATTGGCAAGGAGTTCATAGAACTTCTAGGCCGACCGCACCGCGTAACCTTCCCGATGGATATGTACATTGGTTCTTATTTTGGGCTTGTAATCGTGGTAAGGTCATTTGAGTCCTGGGGCATCGTTGGCGTTTTACCCTCTGTGTATCGAATCCCTTTGTTTTCGAACTCGAATATCTTATTCTTCAAACTTGGGTACTAAAAGTCCCATTTTGTGGCTTTGTTAAGGAAATCATTTTTATTTTTATTTTAAAATACTTATTGACATTGTCGGAAATATATATAAAAAAATTATTAACGACTTTTGGGTTCAGACCTTCCCTTATATTATGTAGAGAAGTTCAAGCGATTAGGATAAGGTCCATTGGTAGAATAATGCCCCTTTTTGTGTCTCTTTATACGCTTTTGAAAGAGTGGAATTGTTTGGTTAACTAGTCCTACGTTTAAGAAATCCTACATGAAGGTAGTGGTAAAGCTCCTTGGTTAAAACCAAAACTATAGTTGTTTTTCTTTTAATGGCGTCGAACCCTAATTATCATTTATGAAGCCTCCCAGGAGATTTGGATAACGCTCGTTTTGCTTCGTGCCTACGATCATGATTAGTATGTTTTGTCTTCTCTTGGACCCCTTTAGTTGGATGGAGTAAGTTTTGGATTCCAATCACGTAATCCATAGGATTACATGAAGGAGATATCAACACTCTTGACCTTCTTGTTCCTAACCCATAAGGTCTTGCCTTGATTTATGTGATTTTGTTCTTACTGGTATTTTGACTTTCTCCTTGCTGGATGGTTTAGATTTCTTTCTCATGCGAATAATTTTGGAGTTGGGTTGTGTTTTAATCCATTTTTGAATTAGAACTTTCCTTTCTTGATATTGTTAAATGTTAGCTTACTATTGCAATGTGTAGCCTTAACATGCTCAGTTCTCGCGAACTGATTCTAGCTAGTATTTGTGCAGATGGATTATGCGAGTAGATTAAAGGAAAGAGTTGTAAAGGTTTCATCAGTGCAACTTATGAAGTTCTTTGTAAAAGTGTTCTATGTGTTGTAAATTGTGTAACATTGCTTGCAAAGAGTTTATATGACCTCTTGCCTGGAATTGTTCGGAAAATTCGTGAAGAAGTTGTTTTGTCTTTTTTTGTAATTTGGCTGGTAACTCTTCTTAGTGAGAAATATTATTCAATCTTTTCACTGGCATAAGCATTGTAAAACTTTGATCTTGAGAATTAAGTGTTAATTTAAATCTTTCTAAGACTTTGTATTGATGTGTTATATGTAAGCTTTAATGGGGTGGCCTTTCCTTACAGAAGTTACCTAAAAGTTTAATTCAAAGAAATATGTTGTGGTTTAGATCCCCTTGTAAACAAACAATACCTTAAGTAATCAAGAGTGAGACTATCCTTGCAAAGTGATTTTATATAATGTGTTATCCCTAACTGAACTAGTAAACACTACTCTTTTGGTGAACGCTTAAAACAAGCTTAAAGGAAAACAATGGTTAGTTTCTAATAAGATTTAACAAGTAAGAGAAGAAAATTTAGAAACCACTCAATTTATCTCTTAGCCTATTTAAAAGTAAGTAGCTTTCTCTTGATAAGCTCTTTCGGTGAAGCCTAAGTAAGAGCTTAATAATTACGTACAAAACCTCAAGCTCCATTAAACCTCAGTAAGAACTAATGATGTCTCAAGGATGAACCTGGGTTGACCTCCTTCCTTTAACTTTATCCAAGGTACCTTGTAATTGTCTCTTAGGTTGTTGAACGTGAACCGATGTTGTCATAAGGGCATGAACGAGTTCTAGTAACGTAAGTGTGAATAGATGGCCTTATGGAATTAAATTACCATCTTTATCAAATAAATATATAAAACAAATAATGGTTATAAAGGAGAAGACTTTAGCGAACTACTCTACTACGGTGTATAAGAATGTAACTCGGTTGGTGAGATGAATTTGTGCGAATCATATATTGAATCCTTCTGAAAACTTAAGTCATGAGTTAAAGGGTGTCTTATCAAAATAAATAACCTCCAATCATTTCTTACTGTGGCTTTCCCTAGCTGTGAGAGTGTCATGTGGTTGGGCTTCTATGTTGTTACATCGAAAAAGAAAAAGAAAAGTATATTGTCCATGATAGGTGTGAACGTTTCCATGCTGCTTTTATGGCCATCCTTGTATCGAGTTGTTCACAGAGTTAGTTGTATCCTTGGTGATGACATGTTGCATCATGTTATGTGTCAAGCAAGTCAAAAAAATATCCTCGTCTTTTCTTGTGTTGTTCGTGTTTGTGAATTTTGGGTTGTTACACAAACCGCCACATGAGAGATCCATTTTTCGATGAGCATCGTGGGAGATGACATGCTGGTCATCGCAATTGCTACTTCTTCGTGATTGGTTGTTGAATGGACCTTGCCACTATGAATTTCGATGTCAAATTGTTGTTCATCTAGTCCCGATGACATTAAGAGTTGCAAAACGTTGGCGCTTACAACTTACAATCTAAGTGCATGTGAGTGGAGGATGAGACACGTGATGAGAATAACTACGTCGATGATGACTACGGGGGTTATCCCAAGGGTAAAGACATGGCGAGAACAAAACATGGTTGTTTCCTAAGAGATTGTTGTAATGTCCTAGAGCCGATTGCTTGGTAGACCGGGTAGGGATGCACATAACTTGTATTGTTGTAAGCATCAAAGTTCTATGGAAAAGCTCAGGATGCAACCCTATAGGGGGTGCCATGTTGTGGGCTTATTTTGATGTATTGTCATGATAGAGAGAGTCAAGGGAAAACATGATTTCAGGATTTGATGCAATTGGAGAGGGAAGAGTCGAAGATGGTTTCGATACATGTGTCATCGCTTATGGCCCTTGTATTCATCGTCACCATGTTTTGGTCTCCGTATCTTTAGGCGGTGAATTATTTAACTTCTACTTCTTTTTCATAGTTCTCCTTGACTCATTCTACGCAGCTAACTCCTATGTCAACTTAAGCATTGTTACAAATATGATGTTCTCTACACCATTTCCATCTCTCCCCTCACCTACTTCTTACTACTCGGCGATTTCTTCATTAGTCTGGGGTAGGATTCTTCCTTATTGGATTTGGTTTCCTTACATTTGTTTGTTAAAGTATCCATTCAAAGGGGTGTTGCGGGAGAATGTGTTTGGGGGTTTGTGTGTTTTTGATAGGGTCATATGTGTTCGACAGATTCCCATGGCCATGTTGATCCCTTAGCTTCAACACTCCTCACTCACACTTCTTGCTTCCAACACAAACATAACCATAACCCCAAGAACTTACATCACCAGTGGGCTTGATATTTTGAAGCAACGGGACATTACACAACTTAATAAAGGGATGTGTGTGTTGGTTACTTTCTATTGGAGTGTTCTCTTCCAGATATTGTAATACATGTTCCTTTTTCTGGCAAAAAAATGTAAGAAGCACTTATATGCCCTCTATTCTTGTGTGTGTGTGTGTGTGTGTAGGTATGTATGTATGTATGTATTACTTGTGGATGATTTTATAGTATTTCACTATTTTCCTCGAACAAATGGAGTGGAGGTTGTATGGAAACAAATTTAAATTTATCACCCAAATAAATTTATGTTTTTACATTCATAGTACTTGTTTTCCTCTTTCTCAAATTTTATTAACCAAAATGATTTGTAAAAGTAGACTCAATTACCTTTTGTATGATGTTTAGAATCAATATATTTAATTACATCAAAAATCGTGTTTATAAGTGGAAATCATGGGTGTCCTGAAAAACTTCTTGTACTTGTCACCGTCCATATTTACGCCTTCTCAATGACCCTAAAATCAATTTTTGATGTTCGCATCCATCTGGTCACGTCCACGTCCGTTTCAATGACATTTCCTCTATGTTGTGTCGACCAAATGGAAAGGAACATGCGATAAGTACATCATCGCCTTCAATTCTATGGTTTACAATTGAAAGGTCATATGACTACACTCTTTTAAAAAAATTTTATGTCCAAGTACAGGAAGCTCATCCCCATGAATGATTGTGACCTTGGGGGAATTCTATGGGCTTGGAATCCATACAACGCACACAACAATAGGTTTCTACGTAGAGGAAGTAGAATTCTTTATTTCAAAACAAGTCATGGCCCCATGTATGAATCACCATATGAGATATATGTTTGTCTAAGAGAATAGTGGGATCAAACATGTTGGTCATCGAGGATTGCTACTGCTCATGATTAGCTATTGAATGAACCTTTCAATTATGAGTTTCGATGTCAAACTATAAGAAGTAAAATAATCGTTCCATATCTACATTGAATATATATAACTCTGAGCTTATATATCATTTCCTTTCCATTTACTTATATTTGTAAATGTTTCTTATTCACTTTGTAATTATGAATTTATATGATGCCATTAAACTCCCATTGTTCATCACCTAATCTTTCAATATACCATTAGACACGCCATCGTTGCAAATAATCACAAAAATGTCAACAATGAGCAAAAATATGTCAATAAATAAGTCATGAAGCTCAAAAAATCAGCTTCAATAAGACCCACACCTAAAAAACTATTTTTAGCCCTGTTTAGCAAGCTATCGGGGATGTGCAATGAAGGGCCATTTTCTTGCCAAACTAAGCTCAGATCATAAAGGGAAGAAGGCTTGATTCTCCACCTTGTACTATATCACTCCCTAAACCCGGTTGATCTGTCCTCCCATGTATATCACAATTTTGAAAATCTTGTTTTCCACTTCCTCCTTCGTCTCCACCATCATCGTTATCGTCCTCCATTTGAAATTTGAGATTTTTTTTTCACTATGAGATACTTGGCATATTAAAATTCTCGGTCATGTTGTAGAATTCCATGGGAATGTCACGTGCACAAAATATTCAAGTGATTCCATGTGCAAAGGAAGATACCATATCATATTCCATTATGATCTATTTAGGTGATTTATTTAGGCCCAAGAATATAGTTTGAATGTGGGGATTTATAGGAGGTTGTTGAAAAGTCCAATTTTCATTCATGTATGACCACATATAGATCCTTTTAGGTGTTCTACCTTCTTAAGTTTGGGAGATGGAGAAGATAAAATCAACATAAACATTTGCATCTTTTATGGAGAAGGAAATACTAAACTTATTTGGTATTGATTATTATGTTTAGGAGGAGAGGAAGTGGAATAATATTTGAGTGAACCAAGAAGAAGAATATTTTACTAAATAAGGGTCACCCAATTATCTAACTAAAACATACATAATATATTGTAATGTTCCTCATATCTCTTGGCTTAGTGGGGAGGGAAGGTTGTCTCCTTTTCCATTGTTGTAGAGGTTAAAAACTAAATATATGTATTAGGCATTCATAAGACCTATTATTTAGGAGATTACTTCACGTAGATATCTTATAAAAATTGACTAAAGGTAGGTGGGACAAAAAAGAACAAAAATGATAAGCTCAAAAGGACTTAAATTAGGTGTAAGAGTTGCAAGTTTTGTGAGGAATTCAACCTATATGGAATTAGAGAAGAGAGAAAATAAATTGGAGATACTAATTTGACTTAGAATAGATAACATTTATACACCTAATAGTCCATAAATGATAAAATTACCTAGATAGTGGTTTAGGTGGTCACTGACCATTGAAGATGAAAATGATCCTAAGTGAAAGGAACTTTCCGTTGTAAAAATTTATAGGATTGTGATAGGGGTTGAAAAATATTCAGACTAAGTTGAAAAGGTTAAATCTTTTAAGTAGATGGGATAGAGAGAGGATATAGTCTTGGTATATATAGAAGTGATAGAGAAAGAGAGTGATTTGTGAAAGATGGAGGTGGAGGTGATGTTGGTAACATAAATATTTAAAATTTGAGGAGGGATAGTAGAATTTAATGGGAATGTCACATGCACCAAAGATTCAAGCAATTCCATGTGTAAAATAAGATAGCATGTCATATTCCATGATGATCTATTTTGATTATTTATTTATTCCCAATAAGATAGTTTGAATGCGAGGGCTTTGTAGGAAAATTTGAAAAGGATTTATCATCCATGTATGACTATCTATAGATTGTTTTAGGTGTTTTACATTCCTTTGGTTGGGAAGTGTCGGAGAAGAGAAAATCAACATGAAGGTTTAGTACATCCTTGGTTAGAGAAAGAGACACCAAACTTGTTTGATTTTAATTATTATGATTAAGGTGAACGGAAGTGGTAAAAATATTTGAGTGAACAGAGAAATGAAAAACATTTTTCTAAATAAGGGTCTCCCATGTATTTAAATAAAGCATACATGGTAGATTGGAATGTTCCCTATGTCCCTTATCTTGGTGGGGAGGAAAGGGAAACTCCTTTTCCATTGTTATATTGGTCAAAAGCTCAATTTATGTATTGAGCTCGAAGACCTACAATTTAGTAGAGTACACCTAGATAGCCTATAAATATTTCACTAGATAGAGGTGGAACAAAAAAAAACAAAAACAATAAGTTAAAAGGGCTTAAATTAGGTATAAGAGGTGCAAGGTTTTTAATAAATTCAACCTATATGGAATTACGGAAGTCAAAAGGTCCCTTCATATTACTTTGGATTAGAATATATAAAATATATACTTATACTACTCCATAAATGATAAGTTTACCATAGATATTGGTTTAGGTGATCACAACTATTGAAGTGGAAAATGAGCCTAAGGGAATGGAACTTTCCAAGGTAAACTATCATTTGTGATAGGGGTTGGAATTGTTTGGAACGAGTTGAAAGGTAAAATATTTTAAATAGATGGGATGTAGAGAAGAGATAATCTTAGTATGGATATAAGTGACAAGAGAAAGAGGGTAATATTGAGAGGGTAAATAATTACATTTGAGGAGGGATGTATGGAGTGAAAATATTTTTTTGGTAGTGATTTATAGAAAAAAACTAGGATTTTAGTAATGATTTGTAGTTAAAAACCAAGAATTTGCAAGGAAATGAGTATTAATTTTAAAGCAAAATTCCATTGTATTATAAGTTACAAAAATCTTAATTTTGATAGAAGATTGAATATTTTAAAACAAAAAATTGAAGAAAACAAAACATATTTCCACACTTCAGACTAGATCTCTACATAGTGGATTAGAAAAAAACATGAATTATAGTAGCAATATGTATAGAGCACGATTTTGCTTGGTGCCTATTTTATAGGGTTATGATCGTAACTTTTACCGTTCTGACCTTTATAGTTATAACACTTACAACTGTAAGGATTGTGATTACAACCCTTACATTTGTAACAATCAAATGATAACCTAATGACACACTCATGTCATCAAATTGGCCTCAAATCCTATTCACCAATTTCTACCATGTAAGTGCCACTTGAGCAACTGCGAAAAAAAGGGTTTTAGGTAAATGTTTTTCAAAAAAATATGGGTTTTGTAGTTATCATTCAACAGTAGTATCTAAATATTTCTTTTTTACAATTTAAACATTTATTTTCTATTTTTTTACAAAATTTCAATGACATAGGTGATGGTTTTCATTTTTATGCTACTATTTAGCCACACAATTCAAAATATAAATATTAAATATCAATAAAATATCCCATGCTATAAAAAAGTGAGCTTGACACAATCATGTATTATTTTCTAACTATACTACTTTCAATTTTGAGATATTGAGTATGTGATACTAAATAATTATCTTCACATAAGTTTTTTTTAATAATTAAATTAAACTTTTTTTTAATGGAAAATTATATTGAAAAATTGCAGTACAACATTGAAAATATAGCATGTGTTCAGAAAATCTTATTTTAATACTTATATGTCATTATCATACATGTCACTTCTCTCATTTGTAATACTTATATGTCATTATCAAACTTACACAAACTCTCATTTGTAAGAAAATGCATGTCACTTCTCTCTATAAAAAGTGGGTCAAATGTTTTTACACCCACCCATAATGACATTATTCACCACATACGACATTAAATTTTCAAATTGGGAGCTAGATGACCCTTTGATTTGATTTAATACTACATAAATCTATAATGGTGTCTGACATTACAAATTTCACTATAGACTCTATTATTTATTGTTCACCGCCAGGTAAGATTATTTTCTATCACCCACCACACAACCACCGCTTTGGTGATGCTGAGATTTGATACATGCCACATAGATATGTATGATATGGCCGACATATATCAATTAATAACTAAATTGGAGTTGCATCATTTCAACATTTTCCCTCCATTGTTCTAATTTGGAGCATGTGTGTTGACATAAAAATCTATACTTAATTGGTCAATGGGGTCTTGGCTAATTGGTAAAGACTGAACATTTACTAAGAGGAGGTCCAAGGTTCAAACCCCATTGGCATGTCCGAGCGTGAGGAGTAATCTAGTCGGAGTCCCATGAGTTGCGAGGAGTAGTCGACAAATGTCACACAGTGTGTGCAGGTTCTACGAAGGCAATATGAAAATTTTGCACGTGGGGTCCCTTCCTCACTTTAGACTAACAATTATTGAGTTTGGGAAGCTATGCTTTAGAATGTAAAATGTAATTATTCCTCATATTAAAAAAATCTACACTCAATTGCAAAGTTTTTTAAGCTTACGATATCCCCCTAACTTGTACATAAAACATAAGTTGGTATTTTTAACCAAAATCCACATTTTAAAATTCACCCACCTCTCTCATTAAAACCCAATTCCCTTCCAAATCAGAATTTTGAGATCATAAATGTAGAATTAAAAAGTTTTCAAACATCCCTCGGTTCCTCATTCCACTATGTTGACATGTGGCATGGGTGTTTGGCATAATTAAAGCATGCACACTTCCTCGTTATGCCAAAGGTGTCCTCATCGAGGAGCCATTTTCGGGAAAGTTCATGTTTTCCAACAGGCATTTTTTGAGTGAAATTTTCTGCCGTTTTTGGCAGCAACAAATGATCGTTTTCCTATTTTGTAATAGGTTTCCATTATTGAATTGATCAATGTTTAGCCGATCGAGGAAATAAAAATCCATAAAAATTCTTGTAGTCGATCCTTTATTGACCTTCTCAAACATCTCAACCCCTCTAACATCCATTCAGGTTCTTTTTCACAGAGATTATTTAGTATTTTATGGAAGAGAAGAGATGAAGGTGGTGGATGTGGGAAGAGGACTTCTAGAAGAACACAAACAAGCTCAAGATTGGAAATCAACAAGATGCTACTAACAAATGTCCAATCTAATCATTTCACCTATGTTATCATACCTCCACCATGTGCCAAAATAGGATATTTGAAGTAGGGTAAGGAAATCCACCAAAGCATTATAGAAAACCAAGTTTTATTAGATGTATTAGTTGTAAGTGTCATGGTAGACATGCACGTAAAATGTAAAAGTATGCACAAGGCATGTGAACTATTTGACAAAATGTCTCAAAGAGATGTGATCTAATGGAAAGTCATTCTTGTAAGATATGTAAAAAATAGATAAAATTGTAAGGATGTTATCAATTTTTTTGAAGTAATGAAATTATCTGGAACATACATGACCATGTAAGCATGAAGTTTTTTATTAGAATGTAACCATGCATGTTTGGTCGAGGATGAGTGTTGTAAATACTTCAATGATATGAGTGTCTCTTATAACATTATGCATATAATTGATCATTATGTCTATAATGTTACAATTCTTTGTCATGTTGGCTAGATGCCAATCGGGCCTATAGTGGTTATGTCGATGTGTTTTCTTAGTTCTATAGAGAACATTAGAATATTGAACCACTGATTAGTCACAACAACTCTTCTGTTTTATTTTGAACTTCAAAATGCCACGACTTATGTTCTTTATCAAACTTTATGCGAAGTGCACTTTGGTGGAGCATGGTCTAATGATAAGGATATTGATGAAGGAGAGGGGAATTAATATGATGATATGATGTAATTAGATTAAAGGTTATTAAATGATGCATGGTTTTTGTGGAGGAGACAACTCACCCCACAAATATGAGAGATCTATGCAAAGTCAAGGAGTAAATGTCTTGGAAGATAAATCCAACAATATATTTTAAAAATTCTAAACATGTATTGAGCGATGTGGACAAAGAGTAAAACATGTTATTCCTCTACCACCATAGCAAGAAGTTTTCTTTTGCATTTGCACTAATAAACATGCCCATTGGGAAAACTATCGCATTTGTTGAGAACTTTAATGTATGTGTTAACTACTACTGCTTTGTAACCACTTGTTTATCTCCATAATTGATTCTTCAGACAAATGGGTGTGAGAGAAGCAAATAGGCTCCATCATTTAAAAACACAATGTTCTTGTAGATATAATGGGTAAGGCTTCATTTCATTTTATTAGCATTGAAACCAAGAAGGTTTGGTCGATGAAGGTTTTCAATACTTCAATGGCATGAGTGTCCCTTATAGCATTACACCTAGAATTGATTATTATGTATGCATCATTGACATTCTTCATCATGTTGCATGCATGCCAATTAAACCATTAGTGATAATGTGGACTTGTTTGCTTAGTGCCTATAGAGCATGCAAGAAATATTGATCCACGATTAGTTATAACCATTCTTCTTTTTTAGTTGGATCTTCAAAATGGACACAACTTATGTTCTTCTATCAAACATCTATGTATAAGTGTCTTTGGTAGGTTGAGGTTTAAATGGTGAGGAGATTAACGAAGGATAGGAGAGTTAAAATGATGCATATATGTAATTGGATTAAAGGCCATAAAATGGTGCATGCTTGTTGTGGAGGAGACAACTCACACCCACAAATACAAAAGATCTATACAAAGTTGGAGAAAATGTCATGGAAGATGAAGGCATCAAGATATTTCAAAAATTCAAAACATGTATTGAGTGATGTTGACATAGAGGGAAAAAAATTATTCTTCTATCACTATAGTCAAAAGTTGGTATTTGCATTTGAATTGTTAAACATGTCCCATATGACAATTATTGGATTTTTTGAGAACCTTATGTATGTGTGTGATTGTCATGCTAACCAAGTTTATCTCCAATATTGTTGCCAGAAAAATTGGTGTGAGAGATGCGAAATAGGCTCCATCATTTCAAAAAGATCAATGTTCCTATCAAGATTATTGGTAATGCTATGTAAATAATCTGTGGACATATGTTGGCAGTGTAACAAGGTACGTCATGTTAGCCTACAATGATATAGAAAGGACTAGGGTTTACTTACATTTTCTCAAAAAAAATTATTTGGAGGTCTAGACCATGCTATTGACATTGATATGCTTTTAGGAACATTCTACATATGGGTTTGTTGGAAAGGCCTTTGAATATGTCTGCTAATTGCATCCATGAAGTGTAAAGCCAAACCCCACAACCTTAGCCATCATCCTCCCGAAATGGGGATTTAGAATAGGGCATAAACATCCCTTATGGGGTAGTTTGTAGCTCATGTGCAATTGCTAGTCTTAATTCCTCCACACCCTTCCCTACACATTAGTGCATGCCCTCGCTCCCAAGGACACAATTATAGTGTGGGTGGTTAATAGATGGTAAGGTGAGTCAAAATGGTGGATTTAATAACAAAATGGTTGTGCTTAGTAACATGCCAAATGGGAGATATAAGGAAATTTTTTCAATGAAGCTCAAATGTATTAATGGCAACGAGCTCAATCCTCAATGTGAAATTAAAGCGGTGAAGCTTGCGTGTAGATTTTGATGATGAAACACAACTGCATGGGGACATGCAAAGCTACCATAGCGTCAGAACTAATTACAACAGGAATGCAGATAGGCAGAGTGGTTGTGAGAAGAATTGGTGAAGCCCACGAGAACCAATTCCACGCACGTACAACATTGAAATGGTTGTATGTCAACGACCAAAATAACCAGAGCTATCAGATATCCATAGATTGTCAAATTTTACTCTCTTCAATCTAATATGGAAAAATGCCTATCGGTGTAAAAATAAGGAGAACCTTTCTAGGTTTGGGTCTCCTATATACACCCCTTCTATCAATTACGTCCCAATTAATGGGGTCGTATCGCTACATTGAATTTGGGGTTGTAAATTAAATGCAGGCCAGACTATACCTAAACAAAAAGAAAAGTGGCGCTCTCTTACTAATCCGTAGGTAACATAATAAATACAAAGCGTTGTGAACAGTTTTTGTTACTTAATCTACGTATGGGAGACAACTAGAGCCTGGAAGCCATACAAGCCTGGCGCATGTGATTGGCTTGGAAAATTTTAATTCAATACAGATTGCAGACGTAGCAAACACCGCATTGGAAAGAAGTCGTTGTGGGTATTTGGTGAGGAATTAAATGCTATGCTGGGACTTCAATGCAATTCACCGATGTACAGTGCATTGGATTGTTTATATAAGGGGGTGTCGATTGTAAGTATTTAATCGGACTTGTGACCATTACATTTTTGACTAGAAAAGATGGGTTCGATATTCAAGTTTTCAGGATTGTTAGCGATGGTCGTCATTCTTGTTGTCGGTATATTAGTTGTGGCAGAGGAAGAAATCTCATGGCAGCAACATATGAAAAAGAAAATTTGGGTGGCGGTGGAGGACTTGGCGGTGGGGCTGGTGGCAGAGCTGGAGGAGGTGTTGGGGAGGTGGTGGTCTAGGAGGCGGAGCAGGAGGGGGCCTTGGCAGAGGTGGTGGTGCTGGTGGTGGTCTAGGAGGCGGATCAGGTGGGGGTCTTGGCGGAGGTGGTGGTGCTGGTGGTGGTCTAGGAGGCGGAGCAGGAGGAGGCCTAGGCGGAGGTGCCGGTGCCGGTAGTGGTGCCGGAGGTGGTCTAGGTGGCGAAGCCGGGGAGGAGCTGGTGTAGGTGGTGGTTCGGCGGCGGCTTGGGTGGAGGAGCTTGCGGAGGTGCTGGGGCTGGAGGAGGTGCAGGTGGTGGCGTAGGAGGAGGTGCTGGTGGTGGTGTTGGAGGTGGATTCGGTGGAGGTTCAGGTGGTGGCGTAGGAGGAGGTGCTGGCGGTGGTGCAGGTGGAGGATTCGGCGGAGGTGCAGGAGGAGGAGTTGGTGGGGGCAGTGGCGGAGGAGGAGGCTTCGGTGGTGGTGGTGGGGTTGGATTTTAAACTATGGAAAACTTTCTATGTTATGCGTTGGTGATTAACATACGCCATTGAAATATTGGGCAGCTTATTGGAACGCAGAGAATAAAATGTTTCGAATAAAATAATTTATTGTTATATTTCATTTTATTGTGTTGGTGGAAGTGAAACTTGTTTCTTGTTCTAAACTTCTACGTATAAGTGATTTTACATTTAAAAATAAATATATTTTAAAACAACGAGAAAAGCAACGAAATTATTGGTTACAAATAGACTAGCACTATTTGTATGCCGAAGTGGTTTATATATGAGCTTGAGCCTCCTGGTTTTGATAGTTCGGGCGAGAACAATGGTGCACATTCTTAGGCCGTGCATGTGTTGAAATCTTTACGGCCAATAGTGCATGTCTTCTGTCAGGTCTGATACGACGTAGCATACTCCCAGCCTATGCATGTTTCTTGTCAGAGGCTGAACTTAAAGATCTAGATCAATTTGTACATCGATGTTGAAAATCTATTGCTCTCCATTTTTGCGCTGCTACAGAGCCTTTCCTCCTTGAAATGAAAATGAAATCATCTGTGGGGGTTTTCAGAGATACTCTTTCTCTGCGTCCTCCTACCTTGAACGGATGCCATACCTATTACCTGCCTCATCCCTGACCTCAGTCCCACGACTTGTCTGTTTCCATTTTGGGCTGCTTGCAGTCCTTTGCCACTTCCTGCAGTTTGTTTTGCCACCTGGCAGCCAGAAGTAATTTCGCACCTCTCTTGGCATATTCTCTCGCTCCATAGTGCAATACAACAACCCCCATTATCATAAGACCCAGAAATACATCAAAAAAGAAAGCTTTCTTGTTGTAAAATTGAAGGTTTGTAACAGTCCATAGGTGAATTAAATCAAGAAAAAATAAGTTTTTAAAGATTAAAGGCCAATAACAGTCAAAGATTCAAATTTGCCTTAATGGTGTCCAACATTACTTAAAATTCTTACAGGTTTTAGGATGTTATGCATATACAACTATCCCTATCACTTCCTTTACAGACAAGACTGAAATATTTTTTGAAACATGTAAAACTAGAATATCATGACAGGTGAGAGAGGCTAATTAGCCCAAATGGTGCTATAATTGCTCAGGGTTCTTAATGCCCAACTCATTGGTTGAGTGTAAAGACATATAACCTGGCCTATGCCTGAAGAGGCTCCTGTGATGAGAACTACATCTCCCTTCACATGGATTGGGCTTCTGAGAAACGTTCTATTGATAAAGTGGAGCAATTTGCAGAGAGAAATGGCATATGGAAGCATGGGCAGCAGGGAACTGATAATGCAATGTCCCATCCCCATCTCCAGGCTGATTTCATCATCGCAAACATCGTTGTATCTGTGATTGAGAATTGTTATCGTGGATGTGTATGTGGGTGATTTTATTTCATTGCGTGGAATGACGGAGAAGGAGGAGAGCATGGCTGCTATGTGTAGGTGTTTTGAGTAATGGTGTGTGATCAGCCTAACTGTCACGTAAGTTAGCAGCTGACGTCAAATATTTAAAAGTGTTAAAACAAGGCGTGGCGTAATGGTTTGTGGGTGTAGTGGGATCGCAGAGGTCCCGGTTTTGAATTTTGGTGAGAGCTGTGCTAACGTGCGTGATCGTTAGGCTCAGCCAATGGTGTGTACCCCGAGGAAATGGTGGATTACTGCCAAGTTTTTCATGATCTTGAATATGACGAAATTACTTACATCAGTTTTCTAAATATACCCTGCCCTTTCGTTATCATTTTTTCTTAGGTTTCGTCCGCGTATTAACATATAAACCTAATTAAGAACCACTTGATCTAAGTTTTAAGAGTCTCCAAAGTCTCCACCATATGATGTTATTACACCTTTTATTACAACATAGGAGATATTAGGGTTACAGATTTATCTTTGTGTGCACTCCTGATTTAACCCATATTGGTGTATCTTTTAGGATGCCTATTAGTGAGAGCTTTGTGTTGTTGTTCATGTGGCATAGAAATTTACCAGGAAAGGAACCAATACCGTATACACATAGGCACTCTGGTGTGCGATCCAAGATTTCACAATATTCTTTATTTATGAAATTTACCATGTCCTCCTTTGCAAACTTGTTTTGGCACTAACACTCTTCTTTATTAAAAATGACATTAAGACATGATTATCAATATTTCCACTTCACATCTGCAATTCTTTTGCATCAATACCTATTTTATACTAATCGAATAAAAAAATAGACACCATGATATCCCAGTTGAATACATACTAAACAACCTTTGTATGATAACACTTAGTTTTTACAACCTTACCGGAAGGAAATTGTAGAGGATGACAAATTTTCCAATCTTCTTGAATGTAATCCAAATCCACACAAATTTCAACAACCCTTATCTGAAATTTTAGAGTTTTGTTCGAATTCCATCAAATTTGCCCTCCAATTTACACAAAATTATGAAACCATGACATATTTCTACGCCAGAAAAAACACAAATATTCCAGGGAAAAAACCCCACTTTGCGCAGCGGCTCAAAAGCTAAAAATATTGCCTGAAAACATGAACAGGTTGAAATCCAGAATTCCCAAAATGGAGTAAGTGGGCACAAAATTGTTTTAAAAACTTTGAAATTCTCTTGGTCATACATCCTCTTCACTGATATGAAACACTTGTCAAGTATTAGTACACTAGATGTACACATGGATTTTAAACTTTGCACGTCATACGCTTCTTTATTTCGATGTAAGGCACACGTATTTATGATCGGTGCACCCGTATGGTTTTCAACTTTAAAAGCTTGACATATTTTCTCGTATTCTTTTGACGTCCTCTTCTCAGTGTCAATCTTTTTAACACTCATTCAAATTACTTATAAAATTCCAAATCTTTTCCAATCTTTCCCCTATTTTATTCTACATATTAAGAACACTTCTTTTATTGATTGAAAAAACCATGAAGTATTTTGAAATATTATAAGCCAAAACCAAACATTAGAAGATATGTAAAATGAAATCACAACCTTGTTTAAATTGTTTTAATATATTTGCAGGAATGTTTAGGAGTCGGTCCCCCTCAACACTTTCCCTGTCCTTGGGCTTCTCATCCCTCCACCCTTCTTTATCAACTCCCTTCCTCTTGTTATTCCAATCCCTCCATTTTCACTTCTTCGATACATACCCTTGAGCGTTTCCATCATATATTCCTAAATCACGATTTCTAGTATTATAAATGTAAATATCTAAAATGCTAGAAAATATTGCTAAACATATGGCTTTCCACAAATACAATAAGATACATGTCGATGTATAATTAACAATTACATTATTTTTCGGAGTTGGCTCTTAGCATTAGAGCAACACTTAATTAAGTGTTTCGATTTTTCATATGATTGACAAAATGACCGTATGTTTGTTTGAATAATTATACATTTCATCAATCAACAATAAGCAGTTTGTAACATAAAAGTTTCCAAGCCAATAATTATTCCTCTGTATTAGCTTTATATTTCTAAATTTGAGCACTCAAATTGGCCTAACACTTATGGCTAAATTACATTTCCATTTACTACTCGAGCGAAAAATTTGGAACATTTTGGTAACATGGTGGAAAATTTTTGATAAGGGAAATAATGAGAGGACAACCAATGAATGCCTTTGGAAAAAGTTACATGGATTTGAAGTGCACAATTTAATCACTAAATCAATGGAAACCACAAATGACACAAAAATAACAAACCACTCAAATTTATTGCTCAAGCAAAATCTATCTTTAGTGCCTTGTCAAGACGACTAATGCAAAGCAATGAAATCTCATATATAATTGAACTGAAAAATCCTTTCTTGAACAAATAATAAGCTTTTCTAGTAAAATTGATAGTAAGAGGTTGTCTGTATAATGTTCACGTTTGTTCTACTAAATGGAAAAGATGCACAACTAAAACCATGTTTTAGTGAGGATTATTTCCACTTAAATTTTGAAAAACATGTTACCAAGATTTCCAAATGGATTGAATAGGGAATGCATATTTAATATGAAAGAATAGAGTAAGAAAAATCTTGTTCAAAAGGAATTTGCATTTCCATTTGCTTTTAACTATAGCTATAGTAATTTTGTGTCACAATAGTATGTTGATGATTCGTCATGTTTAATATCTCTCACGATCCATTTATGTTTTCTACATTCAAATCAAGAAGGGTTTGACCGTGACAATGATATTTAAAATTTAAACTTAATTGAAAAAATAAAATAACAAGTGAATGATAATGTATTATGTGTTGCATGTGTTTTCCTTGTCATCCTCGATTGTTTTGCGACATCGTGTGTGATGTCCCATGTTTGCAACCCGCTCGCTTTTCATGGTCTACATTGTATTCTTGCTTGTTAGCTTACATTTGTCTTCTAAGTGTGTTTATCTTGTTTGCAATAACACTTGTTTTTCAGCCAATTTGCTTGTGTGTTCCTTGGTTTCTACTAAGCACATTCCCTCCCCACTGCAGGGCTTTAGTTTCAAGCTGCGTCCGGTCCTCCTTTGGGCCACATACTCCTTGCGACATCGCATGCATCCCAAAAAGAGGGGGGCATCATTGGGTGAATTAGTCACCCCATACAACAGTTCACAGTCATAGTACAACATAGTTCAGTACCGGTACAACACAATCTTTAGTCACAACAACAACACGAGAGAATCCAACTTAGGTCACTGATGTACTACGGACACTAGCACCTAGATGCGGATAACAATGCCTAGGTGCCCTTGTTCCTTTTTGGGCTCCTATGACCAAGGGGAGGTTACACATTTTTTCTTAGTTTGGCATTGTTCACAATAGTTTACACAACAACCTTTACAGGACAAGCACAATCCTTCAGCACTCGACATGCATACATTACACCTTTTTCTATTTTCATGTTGGATCATCTTTGGATCAGATTTGCACACACTTTCTATAGTGGTGTTTACTCTTCAAGAAGTAGTCAAAGGTTGGAGAATAACACTAGAATCTTCTCCTATGCTTCTTCCATACTTGAGTGCAGGTGGCGTGAGATCACCCAAAAAACACATTCTTCTACAACATCTTCAGGATCCTTTCTATCTCTTTTACTCATCACGAATCAGGTACACATGTTCCTTTTGGAATTGTCACATAATTTTTATACACTTTTTACTTTTTTGAATCAATTTTTTTCATATACACGTATTTGAATGCTCGTTTCATCTTCTCTTTTACTGAAGTCTATCCTTATGGGAATAAACAATCACATCATCCAACATCAAGTGACATCAATATGGTAAAACACAACATCTACACATATACTTTTAACCTAGGGCCATTTTCATTTTTCATACCGTCTTCTCTAACATCCACGCTTCATATTTTTATCACCCCACAATTTTTCTTGTCTCCTCGACATCCTTTTCACCATCGATCTACATGGTTATCAGAGATACACATATCTTATCTACTTTATGTTATTGATCAGATTACTCAACAACATAAAGTGGGGGCAAATGTAGACACTAAATCACGCGATTTACGCATATTTATAGTCTAATCACATTCCACTATTCATATGATTCCTAAGCGAGAAAATTACTAATTAACCACTTGTCTTTGACCTCTTTACTTTCTTTCTACTTGCCTTCTTATTCTCACACACCTTCTTTCCCGATCGACCTTTGACAATTTAGTTTTTGAGTCCGGACACCAACACTTAGCCGGAAGCTAACACTCAGATGCCCATGTCCCCTCTAGACACCCTGACCTCTTTGTATCTTTCTCGCATCTTTTGGGTCATTTCTAGTTGTTGGGTAGATTATTTTCTTAGCTATCAGGATTTTAGTGGTTAATCATGAAATTCAAGCAAAAGAATCATATAAATACAAAGCTATGTGTGATAATAAAGGACCAAGTACTAAGAATCTATTACCATCACCTAAAGTTGCATTCAAAGGTATTACAAGAGCATCAAAACATCCATCTAGCATCCATTTAAGGTACAAGGGACTGCACTCTTCTACATACACTTCATAGGAGAGGAAGTTCATTTTTCCATACACACATCTATCTACATCTTCCACATCTAGATATTTCTTGCTATCAAGTGTGCCTCGCTCAAGAGCTACCTAGGCATGCTTCTACACACACACACACACACACAAAACTACATGGATTCTAAAATGATGTGCAACAAGAATCATAATTTCACTCGGTTGGGTGACCGTTGGGTTAAAGTCTGACTCCCCATTTGCATATTTTTATTTTTAGAATTTGATTTATTTTGGGGTTTTGTAGGTGTTATTTCTTATTAAAAGATTTATGAGAACTCGGTGATCATACAACAACATGCTCATGACAAAGAGTGATGTTCAATGACATCGAAACGACGTTGTAACAATTAATTTATGAGGTTTTAAGTAGTCACAAGCGCTCAAAAGAGGTCTACAGCACTCCAGAAACCCTTGAACTTGTCCAGGCGCCCTAGTCCCAACATTTCAAGAAATCACATAATTTTATGGTCTTGGTTATGATAGTATGACTTCCTATTTCATCAATTTTCTAGCTTAATTCTACAACTTGAATTATTGCAAATCAGCTAAGTATCTTACCCTCTCTCTTGCACTTAAGGTTTCAAATTTATTATCTTACTTGTTTGGTTCAAATCTATACTTTATTGCATATATTTATCAACATTGTTACATAATTAGTATTTAACATATTTATTTCAATATTTGTTAAATCACATGATCAAATTCTAGGGTGATACTTTTACCGTTAACAATTAATTTTTACATTCAACTCCTCCCACACACTATCCTTTAGAATACCTCCTAAAGACATTAAACATTTGAAAAGAATACTACACAAATATGTGGATCAATCATAACTAAGTATTAGTTTGTTATTTTACCGCCAAATGAAAGAGGTGATGCACCAAAACTAGAACAATCATGAATTATGACCTTAAAAGATACAACTTTAGTCACACATAAGAATCTAAGGAAAACATAGAGCTCTGAAGGAGATAAGTGAATAAAAATCAAGGAAGATAAGAGGGCGAAACATTTTCAATAAATGCAAATGCATTGATGGGATAAACCCCAATTATATGGAACTCGAAAATTTAATTTACATTTATAGAGAAGAGTGTCTGAAATTCTTACAAAAATGCGAGTGACAGAGGTATGAAGGTAAGAAACACAAAAATCCAAAAGGAGAGCTCCCAAATCAACAAAAAAACCATTTTGATGTGTATAAGCACTTACATTTATAGATAATGTGAGAGAGAGAACACAGGAAGTGACCAAACAGTCATAAATTTTCCATTACCAACTACCAAGGATAAAATGCTATCATTTTTACAGAATAAGGCATGGGTACCCTATCGTCCTTTAGTTTGTGTGCCATTAGGGCTACAGGATAAGGTATGGGCACTATTAAGTAATAAATTTGGGTAGGTTGAGTTTTGAATGCCTAAAACTATTAAAAGCTGCATTATTTCCTTGTAATCTTGTGTTTTTATGGTTATCCATCAAAACAACATCCTTTTCTGCTTTTATTTAATGCAAAATGTAGCCCTTGGAGAGATGAAGAGAATGCAAAAATTCTCATGTAAATTTAAGCTCTTAGTCGAAAGTCATGGCCAAGAAACCAATGCGTAGTTGGGGGTGAAGATGATTTCATAGTTTATAATATTGAAAAAACTAAATACAAGGGTGCACTTTCCTTGGTGAGCTCTAGGGGTACCAAGGGGTAGTCCTTAATTGGCCACGAGGATGGAAGTGAAGTTTACAACTTACAACTTGTAATTCATAAAAATGCGAGGCTACATGACAATTTACTTCATTTTGTAATTTATAGACTTTTGCGAGTTCTTTATTGCGTAGATTTTGAATGTTCTGTGGCATACTAGCTTTTTCCAACCCATATAATAATGTAGTTGACATTTCACAACCTTTTAAGTTTCCATACTTGGTCATTTGTGGGTCCTACACTTGGCCACCTTCAAATTAAAATCCACAAATTTATCTCTTTAAATAACAGAAAATCGTTGTAGACTCCACGAAGGTCTAATTCTTCTTCTACCATGGAAACTTTTCTGCGACATTGTTCCTTTATTCATCATGTTTTTAAATCCATGAAACAATGCACCTTGGGAAATCTGTGGGGCACTGAGTTAGTGTTTCACAACTTCTAACCTTAGTCGCTTCATAACATACTTACCCTTCTTTAAGGCCATGTGTGACATGTTCTTCTTGTACCACAACTTATCCCTAGTAGAACCCATGTTTTGTTTCCTATTGTGAAAGCCTTGATTCTTTTACCACAGTGTGAAAGACTAAAACTTAAATTCTTACATGTAAAATCTATGGAACACTAAATTGGGGGGAATGTTAGGAATTCATATGTTAGTGCTCCATTATTGTTAGTTATCATATGGTAAGTTATTGTAATGACCCGAAAATCCACACACACGAACAACACAGTAAAAGACAGGATAATTTTTTTTTGACTTGCTCGACACATAACATGACGCAACATGTCGTCACCAAGGATACAACTAACACTGTGAACAACTTGATACAAGGATGGCCATAAGGGCAGCACGGAAACGTTCACACCTATCAAGGACAATACATTTTTTTTTCTTTTGACAAGACAACATAGAAGTCCAATCACAGAACACACTTACAGTTAGGGCCAACCACAATGAGATATTCTTGAGGGTTATTTATTTTAAAAGGACATCTTGCAATTCTTAGCTTACGTTTTCAAGGAGGCTCAAGATATGATTCAAACAGTTCATCTTTCCAAGCTAAGTTTATTCTTTTTACACTGAGTAATCATCTTTAAATCTTCTCTATTATGACCTTTATTTGCTTAATTCGTTTATCAAGAAAAGGAAGTATTTAAATTCCACAAGGCCATCTGCTCACCACTAATGCTACTAAGATTCGTTCTTGCCCACAAGACAACATGGTTTTAAGTTCAACACACTTAAGAGAAGTGATACAAGGTGCCTTGGAAAAAGGGTTAGAGGGAGAAGGTCGAGATGAAACATCTTTAGGACCTCATTAGTTATTACCAATATTTAATTGAAGCTAGGGCTCTTAACCAGAATTATCAACAACTTTACTTAGGCTTCGCTAAAAGTATTAACAAGGAGTAAAAATTTACCTTCCAAATGGCGGTGAGAAAGATAGTGAGGTCTCAATTTGTTTCTCTAGCTTATTAAATCTTATCATCTTCAAACAACTAACAGTTCATTTCACCTTAGGGCCATTTTACAAATTTCACCATAAAAGGAATAATGTTCACTAGAGGAGCTAGGGTTATCATGTTATAAAGTTTACCTGCAATGATAGTCTTGCCCTTGATTACTTAAAGAATTTCTTACTCTCAAGTTGGTGACCCCTACGTTACTTTATTTGAATACAACTTTTAATTTAACTTCCAAAAGTATTAAACAATCCCATGTTAGTTTACTTATGACACTTTATTACTAAGTCATATCAAGGTTTAACTCAAAATTTATTCTCAAGGCAAGGTTGTAGCAACACTCATTTACATGAACAAAACAAGATTACATCAATTCTTAAAATACTGATACTCCAACAATGTCACTCAACAACAATAACCAAATTTTCTTAAAATTTCAATGATGGTCAAACAATACAAGGTTTCCAAAGTTCAGATGACAAAGTCCACAATACTTTATACTAAGACATTAATCCTCTTTTAAAATTTCCACTTTGGACGTTAACAATAGTGGAACAACATAAAAAGGTTTGAGCAAAGGAGCTTCTCACCGAGGTTGATTACAAAAGTCTACAAATCTATCCCTCATCTACACGCAAAAATCCATCTACAAAGAAATTTTCTACAAGAGTCGGTTCACAGAACCGAGCAAGATAAGGCTACACAAACCCACCATAATCAAGTATCTATCAATATCATGAAAAGAAGCACTTTATTACAAGAATTTTGGTCAAACCTCTAAACACTTTCAACACTTCAAGTTATAATAAAGTCTCTAACATGCCAATCAAAGAAGGAGAAAACCTTGTACTTCAGCTAGGAGTAAAAGCAACGAAAGTATAGCAATTGTATGAGAATGGCCCTTGGCCCTATAAGGAGAAATAAACAATCTAGTAAAACAGAATTCCCATCAAGTAAGTAATTAAACAATAATTACAAGATTGAGATTTGATATAAATAGACCAACCATGTAACGACCCAAATAGTCACACACACGAACAACACAGTGAAATACAGGATAATTTTTTTTTGACTTGCTTGACACATAACATGACGCAACATGTCATCACCAAGTATACAACTAACACTGTGAACAACTTGATACAAGGATGGCCATAAAGCAGCACGGAAATGTTCACACATATCAAGGACAATTTACTTTTCTTTTGACAACAGACAACATAGAATTACAATCACAGAACACACTCTGGATGGGGTACAACCACAATGAGATATTCTTGAGGGTTATTTATTTTAGAAGGACATCTTGCAATTCTTAGCTTACGTTTTCAAGGAGACTCAGGATATGATTCATACAATTCATCTTACCAAGTTAAATTTATTCTTTTTACACAGAGTAATTATCTTTAAATCTTCTCTATTATGACCTTTATTTGCTTAATTCGTTTATCAAGAAAAAGGAGAATTTCAATTCCACCAGGCCATCTGCTCACCACTAATGCTACTAAGATTCGTTCTTGCCCACAAGACAACATGGTTTTAAGTTCAACACACTTAAGAGAAGAGATATAAGGTGCCTTGAAAAAGGGTTAGGGGGAGAAGGTCGAGATGAAACATTTTTAGGACCTCATTAGTTATTGCCAGTATTAAATTGAAGCTAGGGCTCTTAACCAGATTTAACAACAACTTTACTTAGGCTTCGCTAAAAGTATTATCAAGGAGTAAAAGAATTTACTTTCCAAATGGCTGAGAGATAGATTGTGTGGTTTCAAAATTGTTTTCTCTTGTTTATTAAATCTTATTATCCTTAAACAATTAACAGTTCATTTCACCTTAGGGTCATTTTACAAATTTTACCATGAAAGGCATAATGTTCACTAGAGGAGCTAGGGTTATCGTGTTATAAAGTTTACTTGCAATGATAGTCTTGCCCTTGTCTACTCAGAGAATTTCTTGCTCTCAAGTTGGTGACCCCTACGTTACTTTATTTGAATGCAACTTTTAATTTAACTTCCAGAAGTATTTAACAATCCCATGTTAGTTTACTTATGACACTTTATTACTAAGTCATGGCAAGGTTTAACTCAGAATTTATTCTCAAGGCCAAGTTGAAGCAACACTCATTTACGAGAACAAAACAAGATTACATCATTTCCTAAAATACTGATGCACCACAAGTCACTCAACCATAATAACCAAATTTTCTTATAATTTCAATGATGGTCAAACAATACAAGGTTTCCAAAGTTCAGATGACAAAGTCCACAATACTTTATACTAAGACATTAATCCTCTTTTAAACTTTCCCTTTGTGTCGTTAACAATAGTTGAACAACATAAAAATGTTTCGAGAAAAGGAGCTTCTCAAGCGAGGTTGATTACAAAAGTCTACAAATCTATCCCTCATCTACACGCAAAAATCCATCTGCAGCAAATTTTCTACAAGAGTCAGTTCACGAGAACTGAGCAAGATAAGGCTACACAAACCCACCATAATCAAGTTATCTATCAATATCATGAAAAGAAGCACTTTATTACAAGAATTTTGGTCAAACCTCTAAACACTTTCAACACTTAAAGTTATAATAAAGTCTCTAACATGCCAATCAAAGAAGGAGAAAACCTTGTACTTCAGCTAGGAGTAAAAGCAACGAAAGTATAGCAATTGTATGAGAATGGCCCTTGGCCTATAAGGAGAAATAAACAATCTAGTAAAACAGAATTCCCATCAAGTAAGTAATTAAACAATAATTACAAGATTGAGATTTGATATAAATAGACCAACCATGTAACGCACCCAAATAGTCACACACACGAACAACACAGTGAAATACAGGATAATTTTTTTTTGACTTGCTTGACACATAACATGACGCAACATGTCATCACCAAGTATACAACTAACACTGTGAACAACTTGATACAAGGATGGCCATAAAGCGCATTAAAGCGTTCACACATATAAAGGACAATTTACTTTTCTTTTGACAAGACAACATAGAATTACAATCACAGAACACACTCACGCAGTCGGGGCCCAACCACAAAGAGATATTCTTGAGGGTTATTTATTTTAGAAGGACATCTTGCAATTCTTAGCTTACGTTTTCAAGGAGACTCAGGATATGAATCATACAATTCATCTTACCAAGTTAAATTTACTCTTTTACACGAGTAATTATCTTTAAATCTTCTCTATTATGACCTTTATTTGCTTAATTCGTTTATCAAGAAAAAGGATAATTTCAATTCCACTGGCCATCTGCTCACCACTAATGCTACTAAGATTCGTTTCTTTCCCACAAGAAAACATGGTTTTAAGTTCAACACACTTAAGAGAAGAGATATAAGGTGCCTTGAAAAGGGTTAGGGGAGAAGGTCGAGATGAAACATTTTAGGACCTCATTAGTTATTGCACAAGTATTAAATTGAAGCTAGGGCTCTTAACCAGATTTAACAACAACTTTACTTAGGCTTCGCTAAAAGTATTATCAAGGAGTAAAAGAATTTACTTTCCAAATGGCTGAGAGATAGATTGTGTGGTTTCAAAATTGTTTTCTCTTGTTTATTAAATCTTATTATCCTTAAACAATTAATAGTTCATTTCACCTTAGGGTCATTTTACAAATTTTACCATGAAAGGCATAATGTTCACTAGAGGAGCTAGGGTTATCGTGTTATAAAGTTTACTTGCAATGATAGTCTTGCCCTTGTCTACTCAGAGAATTTCTTGCTTTCAAGTTGGTGACCCCTACGTTACTTTATTTGAATGCACCTTTTAATTTAGCTTCCGGACTCCACACGAGCCAAGCCATAAAAATTATAGGTATCTTGGAATCCGGGTGCACCAGTTCTAAGCGGTCCACCAGTCGAAAGCATTCATTCTTCCACCTCACATGCAAAGTAAGCACCATGACCACTGTAGAAAATCCCATTCCAACTGCCAATCCAAAACCCATCCAAAACCATGGAAACCCTTCATCTCTCTCTTCCTCATCATCCATTGTGGGTACTGGTGGAGCAGACTGTTGTAAATGAGGTAGAGAACAATTTCTCTCAAGAGGGCATCCCCACAGATGTGGATTTCCTAAATATGATGATGAATTATCAAATGTTAACATATGACCATCCCTTGGTATCCTGCCTGACAGATTGTTGTAAGACAGATTTAGATATCCCAGAGAATCGAGAAGACCAAGCTGTGATGGAATCTGTCCTGAAAGAATGTTGAGAGAGAGATCCAACGATTCCAACCATTTTAAATTTCCCACACTATCTGGAATTGGCCCATTCAGAGTGTTCATGGAGAGGTTGAGAATAATCAGTCCTTTTAGATTTCCAACTCCAGGAAAAAGATGACCACTCAATCTGTTATTTGACAAAACAATGCATGTGAGGCTGTAACTACGTATTCGCAAACCAAGTTTGATCCTTTGATATTTAGATGTAAACCATCCACATAGCTGTCTCCATCCTTTTCGCTCTCACCAATCATCCAGCTCTCTCTCCATCCAGTTCGCTGTCTCCCATGGCTCTGAAATTGAGATATGTATCCGGGATCTCACCAAACAAAAGATTTGAAGAAATGTCTAGAATTTGAAACTCTTCCATTTGGCCGATCTGCGGAGGCAGTTTACCTTCGAAATTGTTGGATCTCATTACAAGAACTCGCAGACTGGAACAATTTGCAATCCAATCAGGGATGTTCCCTGTCAAATTGTTTTCCCCCACGTCGAGCACCTCTAAGTATGATAAATTTCTTAGAGTAGAAGGAAGAAGTCCCTGCAGGTTGTTCTTTCCCATGCGCAATGACCTGAGCTTTGTCAACATGCCAAGCTTCTCAGGAATCTCACCCTTGAACCGATTATCTGCAATATTAAGGATCAATATCTCTGATAAGCTGGCTAGATTTGAAGGAATTTCTCCTTGCAAACTGTTATTTTGCAGACGCAGAATCTGAAGATTTGGCAGAGCATCCAGACTAGCTGGAAGAAGACCTTCCAAGACATTTTCTCCAACATTGCATAGATCTCCTGACAAGTTCATACTTGCAAAGCAAATTGTGCTTCATGAATACACTGGAATGGAACAGATCCGCCTCAATGAGATCCTCTTCCATGGGTTGCATCGTGAAACAAACAGAAAGGTTTCAATAGAAAATCTTTGCAATAAATCTCATCAGGTCTGCTGGTAACACTCCTGCTGTCACTTAATCGATTTTGATACAAAATATCTTGAAGGAGAATCCCGACTTTGAGGATGCAGTCGAAACTGAACGGATAACAAAGTAGTTGGACAGCCTGCTCGTTGGAAGCGCTCAAAATGGCTTCTGCCTCACTGAAATGCTCCTGCCGCCTGGGAATTTACTGTTACAGGCTGTTTGCCATGGAGATCTGCAAGAACACACCTCGCAGCACCCACGAAAATGGAGGAAACGCACCTTCCTCACTCGCTGAAGCTCCACGCCCCTCCTCCACAAGGAACCAGTCTCCAGAGGAGCCCACGCGGCCAGGAAGAAAGCTCGAACAAAAACAGACAAAAACCAAACCACAGACTCCCCAAAACAGGGGTTTCCTTTCCCAAGCCGTCAGACAAATGCATCGGAAGTCAAAGAAGTAGAGCGAGGTCATAAAAAAATACAGGTCTGAGTGGTTGAAAAGTTGCTGGAAGAGACAGGCGGCCAACTGCCCGCCCACTTGGCATTCAAACCAAAAAAAAAAAAAAAGACCAATCACGCCTAGACTTTACTAACTCCACCCTCCACGCCAAGAGGGAGATAAAGCATGCTGACCAAGACAAGGTAGGTTTGGGGGCATTACAAACCATCTAGAAATTTATCAAAGGCACCAAACGCATAGGCTAAAATAATATATACCTAAAAGAACAAGAGTTGATCGCCCAAGAAAGGAGAACCACGGGTTTCAAAAATTAACACAAAAGGCCATGTATAATTGAGTTTCAAACCGGAAATCAAATAGAGTATACACACAACATAAGTTTGAAGTGAAGGCAAGGTATACTAGTTTTGACCATTAACTCCAAGAGATTTTCCAATCATCAAGAAGGGTCCAAGTCTTACAATGTGCTAGAAGAAAACACGCGAGAGAAGAAGGGAGTTCCATCAAACAAGAGTATACAATAATTTCATCAACAAATTTTATAACACTAAGATTTACAAACCTCCACAACAATTCTAGTGTTTGGATAATTTAAAATAAATTACCCATTTCCCAAAACAACCATATTTTAAGGCAACCCTTGGTGACACAGTCAACCGTCACACATGGATACAAACATAATGTCTAAGTGACATTATCAAAACAAAACCTTTCGCTATGAATCCATAAGACTATCAAATGAAAGATGAGTTTTTTTTTTTCCCGAAGATTAATCACATTTAAGGAAATTTCCCTCACAAAATATCAAGGTAATTACGTGCATAAAAACCGACCAATATTAATTAATAGCGTTAACACTACAAAGGAGAAATAATGCAAGTTAGGAAAAATAGAAGAGCACCATCAACAACAATTCCGAGAGGGGGATTAGACCAAAACTATTCCAAAGTGTCAGGCGAAGTCTTTGGATTCGCACAAAGAAACCTCGAGCTTAGTTGATCCGAAAGGATAGTTATGGTTCAAGTTGTTAGGGATGGTCAAGGTGCTTCCTAAGGATGGCCTTAAAAGCCTAGAAACTAGATGAAAGATAATATAAGAGTCTCCACCGCGAGACGGAAAATACATGCACACAAACCTTTTCATTCTACCGGTTTTTATACCAAAACTCTAATTTGGCTAGCCTGGGCATTGCTCACACAATCCTGACCTTTCTTTCTCGATGCCAAAAGGTTATCAAAGGGACTTGTGAAGGAGCTAACAAAAAGCGTCAAAAGACAACTTGGGTGCTAGGGAGGAGCTTCATAGTTATCGTAAACTTACTTCCATGATATCGAAAATACTAGTCTGATCAACATAATAACTTGCAACTCAATCGCAGAGAAGAATAATACATAAGCAAATAGACGAAAGTCTATCACTCAAGCAAGAGAAACATAACACCCAGGGAGAGGGCACACACATCCTTTCGACCAACATACTGACAACGATAAAAGCTAAAACAAGAAGAAACAAGCAGGAAGGGGAAATCTCCCATCATGACATCCAACTGACAATTCAATGCAAGGAAAAAGTGTTTCGATTTCACAATAATTTTAAATAAAATAGCAGTAGAAAAGTGTAGAAATATCTTGCCTTTTTTCTCCAGATCCAGTAGGTTTCATGGACACCGCCGGATCAGCAACAACAACCCAAGCCAAATTCCATTTTCTTCAAGCTCGTTGGGCGCCCAAACATCGACCATCTTCACGTTGGCACAGGTAGGAGTTCACGGCCAGGGTGGGTGGTCTAAAATACTTGCCAACATCCTCCCAACACCGCTCCAAAATTAGCCCTAGAACCTCTGTAGGCCCCATTTTTGGCAATTGAACTTGATCCTTCGTCATTCATCCAACACCTCCACCATCTCCATATGCATCTGATTGTTTTCTGATTTGGACCTCCTAACCTTGGTGCTCTCATATTAGGAGCAGCCCTAGTCTGAGACGAAGCAAAAGAAGATGGCTTTAAAACCAAAAAAAAATCTCTTGGTACAGACTCCATATCAAAAAAACAGTCCCTAGACTCAGCATCCTCAATTAAGGCTGACCAGTCACTAGATTGCTTCACCAGGCATTACCAATACTCTCTACAAGAACATTTCCCTTTTTTTAAAGTGATGGAACCGCTTTGCCTCTCTCACAACAATTTGCGTTGCAACAATCTTGGACAAACCTGGTGCAGTGTGGCAGAGGAATACTTTTACTTTCCCTGTTCACTCAGCACATGTTCTGAATCTGACAAATATCCTGCTACCTTCATCTCCCAAGACATTTTCTCCAACATTGCATAGATCTCCTATGCCTGTGGGTGTGATCTGTCACCAACACAAAAAGCATGCGCCATTTTATTGGCTTCGCCGAGTTGAGCACGTGCTACGGGCCAAGCTAGGTCCCGCGCTAGGAAGGTCTCATGTTAATTTTACAACCAAATTGTTTATACATTAACTCACCATATACCAACTCTGTGGGCTATGGCCGAGCCAACCAGGATCACCCAAACTTAATTCCACATGCAAACCGAGTGATCCGTTCACAACACAACAGTCTTGATACCGCCAAGCTTGATAGGCCAACAAAAACGAGCCAAAGTGTGACCGAAGTCACCGGAATCGAACACAAGAAGGAGACAGATACTCATCTACGGGCAGAGTGGAAGAAATGAAACAACAAGGCAATTTGTGCTTCGTGAATATTCTGATAAAAATAGATCCGCCTGTATGAGATACTCTTCCATGAGTTACAACGTAAAACAAGTAAGAAATCAATAGAGAATCTTAGTAATAAATTTCATCGGGTCTCCTGGTAATACTCTCATTGTCACATAATCAATTTTGACAGAAATATCTTGAAGGAGAATCCTGAATTTGAGGATGCATTCGATACAGAATAGATAACAACATAGTTGGACAACAACGCTTGGAAACACTCACAAAGGTTTCAACCATCTTTGGGAACGTGCGTGCTGCCGGGTTAAACATCATTGCGAGGTTGTTCTTTGTGGATCACCGACCGTAAAACACCTCACAAGACCCAAGAAAGTGGAGGTAACACACCTGCTCCCCCATCCTGAAGCTCCATCTACACCCACGTGCACAAGAAGTAACTGTGAAGAAGACGCCATGACAGAGAAGGTTCGTGTAGTAAGAAACAGGACAAAAGCGCATAAAAAGGACAAAACAACACTCCAAACATGTTTTCCCTCCATCAATGCCTGCAGCTCAAGAAAGATGTGCCTCCCAACCATACGCATTGAATAAAGGATCCAAATGAGATCTAGGTGAGGAAAAACGGGACTCCACCGACTCCCATCTCCCTCACGCAAGGACAGAAAACATAAATTTCCACCCACTGCCAGCTACAACCTAGTTGACTACATTCTTACTTCAATTTCCATCCTGATATGCCACACAATGCTTATGTTTTCATTGAGAGAAAGATTGTATTATCTAATTAAGGCCAATCACCCTTGCGGTCAATTAGGAAAAATGGTCCTACTTTGACAATTCAAGTATATCTTGTCTTTTAGGAAGATAGCTACAAAGCCAACCCCATGATTTGAAGCTCGAACACAAGACATAATGATTACCTCATGCTTCTGGCTCTGAAAGGCATCTACCGTAATGATATATAAACCTTTTCCTTCATCAGATTTGAGGACAACATCAAACTCTCGGTGCAAACATTTCAGCTGTAGCTTGTAAGGTGTGATAATTCCCACAGAAACCTTTATGCCTGCCAACTTAGTGACTCGTTGAAGAAGCTCATATAATTGCAAAGCTAGGCAAGGGAAAAATATAAAGGCGCATAGGCTAGGAGAAGAGTAAGATAAATGTTTTCTTCATTCAGTTGGGTGGAACGCATTAACTGCACAAGACTAGCCACAACGACCTCCTCCTTCCAATCTCACGCAAAAGGACAAGGACGTAACCGCGAAAGTCGATGCCGAACAGGGCATTACAGTTATTATTACTATTTATTAGGTTAGCAATATTGTTATAGAGTTGTGTACTAAACAAATTATAAGAATTATTGTTAAGTTTAAACAACTCACGTAAAATGGTAGTGAGTTGTTTTGGAAATTATTTCTCCTATTTTATAGGAAATATATTTCCTATAAAAATGTATGAATTATGATGAATGAATATGAAGAATTATTATTATTGAGATTTTTGTGTGTGTGGCTCATAATGGTATTGAATTTATTTGTATGCAGCTTTTAAACCTTACTTTAATTCAATAGGATTTAGATATTTCAAGCCTATAATGAAGGGATGATATTGTTCCACATGTTAACATCCTATAGTATTGAATTCAAATGGATTGTTTGAGTGTAAAAATTACATATTTTTCTAGTTAAAAGTATAAAGCACAAATTTTGATTCATTGAATTGATAAGTAGAAGAAAATAATTTGGTGTTTAGGTTATTTTAAGGATATTTATAATCCATTTATTCCCTAAAATTCTAAAAATAATTACATATGGAATAGCTCATCAATATCTTTCTAATGCCTTTTGAGCAGAGAAAAATGGATACCGTATGCGAGAAGATACAATCCACAGTGCTAATGTGGCATGTTGAGAATGCGAGAAGTGTTGAAATGTGAGCGTAACAAGCGAGAGAGTCTTCTGATCAAATATTTTTATTTTTAACATCTAGTCTTCGACGATCAAGGTGGGTCCCACACGGTATGCCCACTAGGGGCTTAACAACCAATGGGGTCCACTCTTTTCCATGAGGGGGGCCCTATTTCCTATTTCACATTACATTGTAACCGCATTTGCTTACTAAGACTATGGAAGTTCATATTTTGGTGCATGTGGGACAAATTTCCAAGTCTTTATAAATGTGCCTAAAAATATCAGTGAGTTGGAGGAAAGCTAAGAGTGTCGAGACCGTTTTGCCATCTTGTTACAGTTCCAAACTCGAGCCAAGCCATCTCATAGTTTAACCAACTCATCAGTGAATTCAATGGTCAAGCCACATTATCACCGGTTGATCAACTCTCAATAATATAAACCAACTGTTGAGATACTGAGGACTTTCACACAACATGGTGGAACCAATTTAACATCTAAACCTCTAAGAAACCAATGTGAGACCGATTCCACAACAACTTGCACCAACCAACTAGCATGGCCACTCGACCAGTCGAGGAACATGTCGAGCCAATAGCCAAGAAAAAACGGTAAGCACTTGACCCAAGCCATTAATAACATGAACTGGTCAAAGGATTTTAAAATCCTATAATCTTATCTACTTGAGAAATGTGGGATAAACCCACTCTCACCAAAAACAAAGGAGATATTAATCGGTGGGGGTTAAACCGGTGACTCCCCCAACTTATTCTAAGGCCTTAACCTTTGGGACACCACTTGACTCAGCCAAGAAAATACCAAATAATGTTTGTAAATTTTATTTGTGAAGAATAAACCAAGATAAACCATACATAGATGGTGTGATTTGAACTTGGCCCATTTGGGAAAAAGATATGCAGCTCATCATGATACCATATGGCTTAAAAGAAATATAAAATACCTAAAATTATAGTTGAAGATAATTATTATTATTACAAGGGATCTATTAGAGAGCTTGGATAGCCCTTACGAAGGAGAATTTAGATTGTTATGTCAACTTGATGTAGGAATTTTGTTGTATAGAGACATAAAAAAGATATTATAGGCCATTTTGGGGAATTTTAGCCTTGTATAAGAGAGAAAATACAGGTGGAGACTATGTTATGTGAGAAGATTACATTGTAAAGTTTCAAGATAGTTGTGGAGACTTGCTAGAGGTGGTCATAGATGCTTGCAGGTCCTATTTTCCAATTTTGGAGAATTGATGTAATAATTTGTGTTTATTGCGCATCATTAATAGGATCGATTCTTCGTATTCGCAAACCCAAAGATATAATCCCTCACGGATGAACTTTGTTATCACATGTTGAGTTTTTTCTCTAATTTCCTTCATTATTCTGTTGTTTTTTTATCATTTTTGATGTGATTTAAAATTTATAATCCAAGTTACGTAATTTACAAGTTTGTATGGGAAATTAGGATTTGAAGGGAATGAAATCAAAATTGGTGGAATAAGGTTTATTTGCATTTTTCTCATCAGATTTAGATTTTTTACATGCCAAATTTAACATAGTATGTGAATTTGAGAGAAAATTAATAAGTAAATCCTCAAAATAGGAATTGAGTTAGTTGTCATTTTAACCATTTTTGGATCACCAAGTGTGAACATGAATTAATAATACAATTTCTATCACTACTACAAGACATTTAATTCACACAAGAATAGGGCTGATTTTACACCACCACATAATTTTTTTATTCCTTAACCAAATTTTGGCACAAATCTCATGTTATTTTAGTGTAAATCCAATACTACTTGAGTGTATTCATTATGTATTTTATGATACTTTTATAAAATTTGTTTTACTACTTCTCTTCACTTATCTTTTAAGGAACTTTTGTGCATATATTATAACCAATTTACCAAATTTTTAATTTAATATTCACCAAGAACTTTAGGAATAGTTGTTTTCCTTCGTAAAAAATATAAATAATATCATTTTATCACATCTCTCTTCTACACACCAACCTAAACAACCTCTTTAAGATTTAATTTCATTTCTTTTACACCACTTTCAATAACTTCAACTATTTTTTATGTTGGAGACTACTTCATAGTGTAACTTTATAAGAGAATATGTTTGTAATAGATAGACAAGTAAATTGTATTCTCATATGTTTCCTTTATCCAATTAAATGTGTTTTATAGAATAAATGTATTACAAATGTTTCCCATACCAATGAAAATAATAATGGTACTTAAAGTGTACTATTCATATGTTCATTAGTTAGTGAGGTCCTCCATCTTAATCTCCACAATCACCACTTTCAATAACTTTAACTATTTTTATGTTGGAGGCTACTTCATAGTGTAACTTTATAAGAGAATATGTTTGTAATATATAGACAAGTAAATTAAATTCTTATATGTTTCCTTTATCCAATTGAATGTGTTCTATTAGATAAATATATTATAATGTTTCCCATACCAATGAAAACAATAATGGTATTTAAAGTGTAGTGTTCATATGTGGATGAGTAGGTGAGGTCCTCCATCTTAATCTCCATAATCATTTATCCTACAGAGCTACGTTTCTTTATGTTGACACAATTTAAAGTTAATGTTTAAGAAGTCCTCTATTTTAGGTTACCGATTGTGGATAGTCTAATTAAATAAATTAGACTGCTTGAATTTAAAAACCCCACAAAAAAATCAACAAAGAGAACACCTCAACAAATAGTATATAAATACTTTTACTAAAAAAAAATGAAGAGGAGGAAAAAATAACCTTTGTTGAGTTAGGGTTTGATAAGTATCCTCGAAAAAAACAAATAGATAAAGATTTTGTTATATCTTGCATCTTGTTAAAAGATAATATTCCCTTTGTAAATTCCATGAAATTTATAGACCATTCACTTTTGAAGATTAAAAGTATAGTTTTTATTACTCACATTCATTTTTATTTCTCTTTATTTTCTATTTTTAGATGAAATAGAGATAGATTAATTAAACTAAATATTACTGATTGTTAAAAAAATGCATAACAAGGTCATAGAACTTGATATAGAACATACAAGATAATACTTAGGAATGATCCGTGTGATCCTCACATTGAAGACTACTATAATGATAGAATTTATTAAAAAAATAAAATAATGTACTTAATTAAATATCATAAATGTTTGAGCAAAGTGAATGACTTTGGGGTAGGAATTCACATATTTATTATTTTTTTAAGATTTATTAATTTTTACATTTACAAATAAAAGTTATATGACAACCAATAATGTGACTTTAATTATATGATACATTCGATATTAATTTTTTAATTTAAATTTTGAAGACACTTTAATTTGTGAATTCGGTATTTGATAATGCAGTGTTGTCTTAATTCCTTAAATTATGAATTTTATGTCTGTTTTGAGCTTATTTGTTATATCATAGTCCATCGTTTGTCCTATTGAAATAATTTCTCTCCTCATTACACTACTTATTCATTTATAAAAATCTCATATCATTCACAAAAGTACATTACTCCTAATTATCGTGTATAGAGCTTCACAACACCATTCTCCACACCCATACTAAGTTGTCAAATAGGAGGTCAAACCATCAAATGGTTCCATCATAGGAAGAACAGTCATGTCTAAGGTCATAAAAAAAGTAGTTTCTCAATTTTGGTATCTTATATGGGTTAGTACTTCCACTATGTATCATCCTTAATGTCAAATTATATCCACAAAACCTTTATAGGCAATTCTAATGCACTTATTTACTCAGATGAAATTCTCAAGACCTCCCTAGAAAATATCTATCACTTATTATGAAAATATATTCTAAACCTCCCTAAAGAAATGGAATACATTAGGATCTACCCATAAATGGGGTTTTAGAACTCTAAACTAGGTCAAAGATTTAATATTCCAAAATTAAGAGCCCTCAAAGGCAAGTCAAGAAAATCCAAGCTAAGTAAGTACAAAACAATTATCATGTGTTCAAATTATCAAATATATTTTGCATCATTTAGTATTATGTTACATGTTTTGGTAGATAATTACATGTAATTTGAGGACTCTTTAGAGTACTTCCAATGTAGGTGGTGTACAAATTGCACTTGAACCGAGCAACCTTTTTATAGGGGTTTTACCCTATGTTAGGGTTTTAGTATAAGTTGGTTGATTTTATAGGGTTTCACACATTTTTAGGGCATAATATTTAATGTCAAATCATATAAAAGTCAATTATATATGTTCTAAAAGATAAAAAATATGATTTTCATTTCATACCAAACTATCCAATATGATGAAACTTCCACAAGGTTTGGTCCAAGGAAAATGGTTTTATCATGTGTACAATGTAACTCCATAATTAGAGATAAAGTATATAAAATATATTTCTAACTATTCTTCTCCTCTATCACACCTAAATTATCTTCAATATTAGTTAAATATATACTTATTTTCATCTTCTTGTGTTTTACTATATTTAGTACACATGTTTTAATTGTTTATCCTTTGATGATTTATATGTCGATAAAGTTAGAACATGATGTATATTTTGATTATTTATTAAGAATTAACATTTATATATGAATAGTAAGTATACTCTAATTATTAATTAGACATTAACACTCACATTGAAATAGACATATAAAGCATTTAAATATAGAACAATTAGAATATGTGATAAATATAACAAAACAATTGAAGATGAGAGTCCTTAGTTATTTTAAAATTTTGGTAGTTGATCTAGATGTGACAGAGGATGAAATAGATAGAAATATCATTCATATGCTTCATCTCTAATTCTATATTTACACTATACACATGGATGAATAAGGTTTCCTTGTACCAAACCATATTTTTTCATTTTTCCTTGTTAGATGGTTTGGTTTTGATACTAATTAGACATTCTAACTTATAAATCCTTTGCAAAATGATTGGTATATGGTTATTTATGAAATATTAGGTTTTAAAAATGAGTAAAACCATATAAAATCAACTACCATAGCCCAAAACCCTAACCTAGGGTAAAACCCCTGCAAAAAGGCTAGTGATGTAGGTTGAAGTCCAACCCATATGTAACATACATTGGCACTAATATGAAAATACTTCAAACCAAACATATTTATCTACCAAGAGAAGTGACATAATAATGCATAGATGAACTTATATTTGATGGTTTAAACTCTTGAAAATTGTTTTATATTACCTTAACCTCTTTATTCTTGACTTGGATTTGAGGCATCTTGACTTGGGAGTATTGACTCTTAGACATATTTTAGATTGTTTTAGAATAATGTAAGGGCTACTCCTAATGTTTGTTGTTGCTTTAAGGAATTTTAGGAGATTGGTGTAAGAGTTGATAGATATTTTCTAGGGGATATCTTGAGAATACCATATGATTAAATGATTGCATTAAAATTTCTTATATAGTGTTTCATGGATATAATTTTACATACAAAGTTAACCCATATTGAAATTAATAACCCATAAAATATACCTAAATTAATAAAATTAACATTGGGTGTCTCTAGATGGGATCGGTATACTCAAGACCAAACTATTAGAGGGTTTGATCTAGGTGTGAAGTAAACTATTTTGAAAATTTGTGTATGAAAATTTGGAGTAATGGACTTCTTCTAGTGGATATCAACATTTATTTAAGTTATTAAAAAATGTAATAGGGACAAAATTTCTTGCAATAAGACTACGAAGGATGAATAAGGATATAAAAATAGGATTAATATGTTCACAAGTCATGATTAAAGGGATTAATTAAATATTGACATTATTAAGTGATAAATTACCAAATTTATGTGTCTAGAGTCCCCCTGCCTTGAGATAGGAAATGAAATTTTATTGCTTAAAGGAAAAATATACCTAAGTATGTAAACATGCATTGTATTTTCTCATGATGCTTGATATCTTCGTATTCTTAAAAGGTTGTAAGATACCAAAAGTGGAAATTATAACATGGAGTTTGGTAAACATCTCTATATAAAAATTTAAGTTTACTCTAAATTTAAATTTGAAAATTGAAAATGAACAAAACATGAAAGGAGTATACTTATGTTCATTGTGAGTGTACATGAGCTTCCTATTGAAAAATTTGGAGAGAAAGATGAAAATTGTTCCAATGGAGGATTCAGAATGATCAATCCCCAATTTTTAGGATTAATATGAACCACAAAGGATTTGGGTGTCCAAACACTAAAGTAACTAAAATAGAGTAAGGATTAAAAAATGTGTAAAATAGCCAAACAAGTCATGTGCAACTATACTCAAAGCAGAATGAGAATGACGATGGGGTGTCACTAAACCCATAGTAAAACCATCCACCTATGGACTTATAATGCTACAAATAGATCCAGCATTCATAGTGTGTAAATTTATACGCATTTGAAAGGGAATCAAGTACACTCATGCCCTTACTTTACATTATAAAGTTGAATTTGAAGCTATGAAAATGTAGAAATAATGATGATCATGATTATGTACCTATTTTTCCAATGTGATAATGTAATGTTTTTACGAAAAGAAAATGAGTGACCAAATACTACATTGAAACTATTATTCTACCCCCACATTTTGTACTAAAAATAGAGGATTATATATTACAATTTTATATCTATCCTTGAACCTATACTAGAGTAAAAACATATATTTCCAAAAAAATAAAATTAGATGTCAAAATCTACCAGGATAATACCCTTAATTAGGATAATAATTTCTAGAGATTCCATCCTCTATTGGATAGTTTTTTCCATATTGAAGTTACGTGAATAGTTTTTATCTATTTCTATAATTTGTCCCTCTTGAATTCTATAATTTTTAATTTTATATATTTACATGAGTTGTATAGATATTATTTTCATTAACCCATTAAATTCCCCCTCATTTGAGGTGAGTGATAAAAGATACAAATTACTTAGCTCAAAATAATTTAAGTGTTTCCATGTCATATATATCATATAAGCATCATTATAACACATAAAATATAATTATAGGAGACAAAATGTGGAATCTATCTTGACAAAAGAGTACATGATAAAAAGCATGGCCCAAAGATACATCACACACAAAAATATCCAAGTATACAATCATATAAGCACATAAACATACAAGTACAAAAATGATATCACACATAATGTAATAGAGCATGCCGAGGTCCATATACAAGAAACGTGATAGTGTCACACATACAAACAAGATACATGTGAAATCGCAAGAAAATGAAATTAAGGAAAAATATAAGTGATGAAATAATTTCAAATACACGCATATAAAAGGCCAAGTGTCACATACAATAAAAACAAATAATCAACTAGATGTGTGATGATAAAAATATGCGAGTAGTCAATAGTTGCATAAAACAAGAGATATTTTTCATATATGGTCCACATGTGTTATTCCTAAAAATCTAAATAATTATCAAATACCACACCATACTTTATAATCATAACTAGGATGTGAATGAGAATTGTATAATAAATGAAATAATAACACTTGATAGTGTATAATGTACCCCATATTATCAAGGCCACTAAGCGAAGGGTAATTACAAAACTTATGATCATGTAGGGTCATATGTACCTTGAATCACTCTCACATACCTCATGACATGCATGTGGGTATATAATATATAAAATTCTATCTTTATGTAGACATGAAATTATGCACTTAGTACTATTACTTCACTCCTATAGCATGTCACTATATTTGTGATTTTTAATCAAGAAAACTATACATTAACAACACTCTCTTTTCTTTACATTGACATTGATTTATCTTTCCATGCTTTCATCCTCTACTTTTTTGGAATTATCCATTTTCTTTTGGACATCACACAATGTGTTACCCAACTCATTACTTCCTATTTTATCTCGGAAGTCCCCAAATATTAGTGTCCGAGTAATGGACAAGAGCACCTATGCACCACTCTTGTACCCTTTGGTAACTTATGTCATTTCCCTTATTTTCTTATATTTAAAATGCCACATTAATTGTTATCTTTTCTAATCTTCTATTTATCACTTTGGGTCAGATTTTAGGGTTTTTAATTACAAAATTCAAGAAAAGGAATCATATATATACACGATATACTAACTATTCTTAGGGGAAATAAGGAAATAGGATCAATTGGTCTATTAAATTCTATCTACTACTTCGGAAATATGAACACTTAAGGACTGCATTTTTGGTTGCATTATTCACTACATAGGAAGGGAAAAAATTTAATTCCATCACACACACTATCTTGGGGGAAAATTATTTATACCCCAGTCTCTTGGTGTAGCTTCCATAAGGGGAACATAGCTTCAAGAGACACAATTCTATCACATACACACCAGGTCTACATTGATTCTATGAAATGTAGTACAACACTCGGTGAAAATCACATTGGGGTGACCGTTGGGGTCATTTCCACTCAAGAATATGCATATTTTATTTAGTCTAATGTATGTTTGAGCCTTTTGCAAGTAGTTAAGCTTTGTTTAATAGAACAAGTGTGACAATAAAACCCCTGTAGTGAAGTGTATGTGAGTAAAGTAAAGATGACGTGATCCAACCCTAAAAGAACCAAGTCTATACCTATTACTAGGAAAATAACACCCATTATAGAGACTAGTGTTTGGGGTAGTATTGTCCTCTTCTACGTGCTATCATCCAACATATCTACCATTCATTGTCCTCTATATGAAGCACAAAAACTCTGTATCTATCCTATTTTATCATCATTCCATCCTAGATTTAAGTTATCAACTAAGTCACTCTCATCCTCTTGTTATGTGTACTTATTTACCATTGCATAACATGTATTGTATGTTTATAATAGTATATTGTTTATTTGAGCCCTTTGATTAATATTTAATTTTAGTTAAATTATTTGGTGAAACCGACGTGTGTATGCTCTTTATTTGATCTATTTTTCCAATCCCTAGTGGCTATAGATTTTGTGTGCTTCTTCTTTCATGCCCATTACCCATAGTGGTCACTTTGGCCTTCCACAAATACTGAACTTCTCCCATAGACTCAAAAAATTTCCAATATTATGGCTAAATCTAAAAAATCTTGGATTCCCATCATATCCTTTTTATCTAAATAGAAGCTTCTGATAGCGAACATTCTTATGATGAAGACACTAATGTTTATGAGGAGTAACTTGATGCCAACACCAATTTTTGTTCCACATTACATGACAATATCGATCATATACCACATGTTCTTGATGTTTTATTAGTGACAAAATGTGCCCATGACAATGTTTTTCATGTCAGTATGGTTTTTACCTTAGCGCTCTTTGTTGTTACCACCCCTTTTATTCCACTTTCCTCTCCCCCACCAATGTGGGGACATCCACCATCCACATGCCTATTTCCACACCCACCACTCACTTTTCATTCCCCCATTATTTCTCATATCCAACCTAGCACTTCTTTAGAACCATGCCTTAAATTCCCTATACCATGATTTACAAGATCAAATTCATCAATTACAACATACATTTTCTTCTTCTTCTCCATCTCTCGATTCTTCACTTCTCCTACATAGTCCTCTTGCACCTAAAGTTTATTCTTACCCACTTCTTCCCATTTACTTCACCCAATTTCCCTCTTTTTGATGGACATGGATATCCATAAGAGAATATTAGATCATTTCATGTTGAATTCTTGAACTAAGTTTGTGACGATACCTTATTGGATAAGTTGTTTCCTAGGTGCTTAGAAGATTATGATTTATAATGGTTTTATGATTTTCCTCTACACTATGTTAATATTTCACTCCTCTAGAAAATCTATTTTTGTCTCACTTTTCTATGAAAATTGGAGCTAAAATATCATATGCATAAATGGATAAAATGAAGCAAGGATCTAATGAAAATATTAGTGACTATGTTTTGCATTATAAGAATAATCTTACTAAAATGAATAATGTCTTGGATGAATCTAAATTGCAAGATCTATTTATAAAAAAATGATTACATTCTTGATGCAAGAGCATCATCCTATCTATTTAAATAAACCATGAAGACATCAATTAAAGGTTTTCTAGGTTTTTTCATGAGTCCTAGGATTCATTAGGAGTCAGTATGTGTGGTTAGTCTAGTTGTGGGTCTTTCAAAATACAAATGGAGATTTTCCCTCCATTTTGTAATATTTGAATATTTGGTCATTTTGGCTTAGTTTGAGGGTTGTAATGCACTCTTGAGACTTGAAAATAATGTACAAGGGGTGGAATGAGGTAACATGAAGTATTAGGACCTTCTAGGTCATATGTCATGAGAAGAGTTGGTCATGCCAAACTTAGGCCTATTAGGTAAAATAACCTCCATGAAGGATATCTCATGATAATTCATGTTTGTAACTAACCAATGTAGAATAATATCAAATGAGGAAGATGGAGAAGAGATAAAAGCATAATGTAACTATTTCTCACTCATTCTACCTAGGTATGAATCAAGGTGTAATTTTCAAAAAGAATAGTAAAGGAGAAAAACTTAGTTTGTGCTAGCTTCTTACATGATTTTTGTTTTAACTCAATTTTGTGATAGTTTCTTGTATGATTTTATGTTTTTTTCTTGTGCATTTGGAGGATTCTTAATCTCGAGTGAGGATAAGCTGATCTTAAAGCTTGACTAGGAGTATGGAGTTATAGAGAACTAATTTTTGTGGTTTTTGTGTTATTACTCTCTGTGATGGTTGTAGTATCTTATGCTTGGAGGAGAACACTGGAGAAGTGTGAATGCCAAGATAAGGGAGAGATAAAGTCAGGTGAAATCATTTGAAGAGCCTTCTTGGTGAATTTTTTTGACTTCTTTGTTTATGTGTTAAGTACATTCTTGTGATAGTGATGTGAGTCTTAGTAGGTGAGAAAAATTGTGTGATGAAAGAATTGCATGATTGAGGGAGAGTTTAATCAAGATTAAATCATGCATTCATTTATATAGATAGCTCATATTGTTGGGTTTATGAATTACAATCTAAGTATTGAAGGTACAAAAAGGAAGAGCACACGAAATAGGGTGCGGAGGTGCACGTAGAAGTATAGTGAAATAGGGTGTGCCCGGGAAAGTGTGATATCGGGACTTATCCATTTTGCATGATGAGGCTAAATATAGATGTTGAGTGTAGGGAACACATCAACATGAAGACTTGGAGGTGAAGCAAGGATATTTTGGACAAGTGGAAGATTAAATGACATGCATAGTTTTGAGCTATTAATAGGATTAGATCTGTAGTTGATATTATTAGATAGTCTATTATTAACAAGCTTGCATGATTTTGTATTTATCATGTAAGGGTGCATGGCTATTATTAGCATGTATCCTATTTTGAGGATGCATGAGTAGTGAAGGGAAATTCCCACTACCTATATATATGTATTGATTTACATAGTTTAGGGATCCCCATTTTTAGAGTTATGTTGTTGGTTTATGTGTGCACATGACTCATGGTGACATTATTTTGTATGTATTCATCTTCTGTGTTTTACAATAATTAATAAAATGGATCTTTGTGGTTAGATATTGGTTGTTGATATATCTGTGACTGGTTATTGTATGGTAAACCTAATATTTATTATTGTATAATTTATTCTTGCATATGGTTATGATCTAGAACTATTTATGGTTATCCTTGCATTATTATTATGTTCTTGGAATATATCTATGTATGTGCTTATCATACTAGCTCCTTGAAAATGCTTCCATAAAAGAGGGACTGGTACCCTTGCGTGATTTTGGTGAGCACTCAAGTTTTCCTGGGTGATGTGTCAACATGCCTTGGGTATTTTGTAAAATAAAAGACTACATTTTGGCTCAACAATAATCCATTATCTAGCATTTAACATCATACTATAATAACGTCCATGATCATGTTCATAATATAATTAGTAGTATCATGATTAGTATAAAAAAGGTTTCAATGGGAAGTGGGCACTACACGTGAACCCGACACAAAACTATACATATTTAAAATATCAAGGGTGTTATTAAGCTCTTCTTCTAAATTTTATAGAAATAGTAGCTTGTCATCAAAAATGAAAAATTATTACAACATTCATGAGATATGGAAATGCCATATATGAGCTTCAAATGATTATATCTGTCCAGCGGATACACAAAGCATTAAGAGTGAGCACTAGGGTAAATTTAGTACTAAGTTTAGTTGGAAAAACAAGTTTAGTACTATGGCATTTTCATTGATAAATGTGAGCATGAAATTTTAGTGAAAACTAAGTGGCATTACTAATTTTGAAAGGCAAGTTAATAGGTGAAAATTTGGGGGAAATTAGTACTTATTCCCGCATGCATTAATTTCATTGGGAACCCAACCCATAACCTCGGGTAAATGCAAGGTTTTTTTGGGGAGATATGGGAGAGTTGTTTTGTTGTTGTTTTTCATTTTTGAGAGGTTTTACTTGAGCTATGCAAGCTCAAATCTCACCCTATTTTGGGGTTCTCTGTCTATTTGATCTTGCATACATTTTCAATCTGAAAGTGGAGATATTATTGGGAAACAATGACATATGGGTTTAATAAATATTAATGGAGGAGCTATGAGGTCTTTGCATTGTTTTTAATCGATTTTGGGGAGATATGGGAGAGTTGTTTTGTTGTTGTTGTTTTTCATTTTTGAGAGGTTTTACTTGAGCTCTGCAAGCTCAAAGCTCACCCTATTTTTGGGTTCTCTGTCTATTTGATCTTGCATGCATTTTCAACTAAAAGTGGAGATATTATTGGGAAGAAATGATATCTGGGTTTAATAAATATTAATGGAGGAGCTAGGAGGTCTTTGCCTTGTTGTGGAATTGATTTTGATGTTGTTTTTGTAAAAGAAAGCTTGGAAGAGAAGGAGAAGAAGAGGGCTTCATTATCAAACATGATTTGTTCTATTACTTTCCTAATGGCTTATTCTATTTATTATTTGCATAAGTAAAATCTTTGCAATATTGTTCATTTGATGTTGTGAACTGGGTGTATATGTTGTATTATTTCTGGATGTTGCCGTGTACTTTGATATCAGACTCTAGTATGTATATGTGCTTTGGGTAGTTATAGTTTTGTCTATAATTGTTGGTGTTTTATGTTATTATGGATGAACTTATACATACTTATACATATAAAATTCAGGAGGTCTTTGTTTTCTATTAACAAGAATAGCCATTTTAAAACTGGGTTTCTATGTTTATCCTTAGCTAGAAATTTTGGTTTGAATACATTTAGATGTGAGGAAGACGAATGATAGGGATTTCGACATACCATATATGGTATGTGTTTAGGTATTGTGAACAGATAATGGGTATCGTTCCACCTTCATTATTTTACTTTAGTTGTATCTGGTTTCATTCTCATGACCTGTGTGGTCGATTCGTTGTTTTAAGACTAGAAATCCTTTACATTAAAATCCTTAAGGGATCTAAGATCTTTGATGATTACGTTCCAGACAATATTTGGATTATTTCAACTTTTCTGTACCTCTTTATCAATTCGCTGAGTTTCTTGAGTTGGATTTATGTACCATAAATATGTATTGATATTAACGTGAATGTTGGTGGATTCGTGGTGTTTTCATTTACAGAGTATGATCTCCATGCATTCATCCAAACATGTGATGTATTATTTCCCTTGTGGTGTCGATTTATATTGGATTTCACATATATGGGGTTTGATTTATAAGGGTCGCTACAGGTATTTTAATGGATTTTGATTTAGTTAAGGTAAATGCAATTTACCTTAATATTTTCAATTTTCATGAGTTTTTGTTTTAAAAGTTTAATTTGACCCTAGAAATGATTGTGTCATACCTGTATGGTTAGGACATAGTATGGTAATCAGTATTAGCATCACTACTAAAAGAAATCAAGGCTTTCATGCATGATTGTAAGGTGCCTTCCTTTTGATTAGTAAACAGTTGTGATTTCTGTGGGAATATGTGGTGTCATTTGACTTGGTTAATATATTGGACTTTAGGGCTTTCGATAGGATTAAGGTAACTGATATTACCTTAAAACCATCAAACATTCATTTCTAGTCATTATCATTTGGTTATCAACCTTGGTGGTTGTGTGTTCATTTAACTATAGTATAGTGATGATTGAATTTGGGGTCTTCGATTGATTAAAAGTAAATGTCAATTAACCTTTAACAGTCTGAACCTGTGTCAACACTCATTACTTTTATATATTCATATTATTTGGTTAACGGGATTACCAAATAAACTATCTTATAGATAAATTAAATTCGAGGCTAAAAGCACTCAAATGCATGGAATAAATCTCTTGCCCTGCTTTGACCATGACATTATATTGACCTGTGAATAAAATAATGTATACTTTGAGGTTTGGATATTGTTTTGTTTATGGGAAAATAAGGATTCCCTTTATAAGAATAACAACCAGATTAGGGAAAAGTATTTGTTATCTATAAGATTGCTACTTGATATGTAAAGTATCTAATGATTAATGGATGTGAAAATCATTGTCAATCTAAAGGGATGATATTGTTCTAATTTTGTCACTTTGAATTTTCCATTAAGGCATTAGAATAGAATGACATGATTAGATATTGTGAATGCAAATTAAATTATCTTGAGTAAATGTTTATTGATCTTACGTTATTATGTTGTTTATATGGTTTAATTATTGCAGCATTTTATTTATACAAATATTAAATGGCATAAATTGTTAAGTGGGAAAGAAAACTTACCATGCAAGCCCTATTAAAATAACCTTTTCTAACATTTTGTAGATGACATAATTTAAGTTTTCATGGCGGATGTTGTTGAATGTTATTTTTATTTGTTTCAAATTGTTTGATTAAATGTTGTAATGTATTGAATATTCAAATTGTAAGCAAGTGAAATGTCATTGTTTTGTTTTGATTAATAAAAGGGCTAAATTAGCTTTGATATAATTTTGTAACTTTGATGAAAAGAAAATAAATCAATTGTATTTAACGATTAAGGATGTACCTTTACGGATTAAACTTATGGGATAAGGGTACTTTGTTAATTAATTTGATGTTATGGACCAAATGTTTGATTAAAATGGCATAAAGTTGAATGTTAAAATATATCGTATTAACTAAATAATAATTGAATATGTTATAAACAAATATATATGTGATTATGTACAATATGGACTATGGTTTAATCATTTCAGAGACATAGATATGATAATTATACGGTATAATACCTTACTAGTGTTAATAGAAAAATTAGATTTCATTGGATTAATGCGGTATGCTAATTGAAATTAACATTCATATTTTAAAAAAATGTAAGATTATAAATTTAATCTACATTTTCAACATACATGAATCAAAATAGTAAGTGGGAATGGACATTAATGAGCGAATGATTCAATTTTGATAACAAAACCAAGTGACATGGTGATGGGACATGTTTCAGAGACTTTGTGCAGTCTAGAAACAGAGCATGCAATGCATGACTCATAAAATTTGGCCAAAGTAGTGTATGGTAGTACACTGTCAGGTTCACCTAGTTCTAACTAAGTGCATGATGTCGAATGGGATTCGATTAACTAAACCCAATTAGACACATTGAAAAAAACACAGTAAATCAATGCCGAGAAGGGCGATATGTATACTTTGTGTACTAACTCGAAAGAGCACCTTATGGGGGATTGATCAGGATCTAGTTGACCCATGCATATGCACATGTTTAATTGATTTATTATATGAAGAATTGTAATTATTTGATGTTGGATTTAAATGTTAGTTTGTACATTTAAATCATTAAAGGCATATGTTTAATTTGGGAAACAAAAAAATCCATGGTTAAGAAGTGTAATAAAGAGGTGATATATTTTCCACATTCGCATTCATATATATACTAATTACATATTTACAATTTTGTATGCAAATTCCAACTATTAAGTACAAATCAAATATTCTTCACAATTGCTTTACCCCTACCTGTTGTCTCATGGGAATTAAATATCGAGATCAATTGCATATTGTTATCCTCCAACATTAAGGTATTTTAATGTTTATGGTATGGCACAAATTTTACTAGTTGGTAGCACTATGTATGATATCAGCTAATAACATACGTTATGTTATGGGTTGGTAGCACAAATTGTGTCATCGGTCGGCACAAGACAAAGCTGTACCACCGCCAACAACATACATTGTTTAACCTTTCTATAGCAAAGCTTATGGTACTTTCCACTAGAAAATATTTCTACCAGTTAACAACATGTGTATACTATTGGCTAATAGTATACATAATGCTACCTAAATTAGGTAACACATTTTATCAAGATTCAAATACTTGTTTATTCTCATGTCATTTGTAATTTTTAAACATGCTCTTAAAAACTAATCTATTTTAATATTACATCTTGATAGGTACAATGGACTATGTGAATAAAGAAAACAAGGAAGATCAATTCAAAAGGAAAAGTAACATATTAAATTATTTTACTAGCCAAAAATTGCAGACTCCAACTTACATCCATCGCTAACACATATAACACTTAACATATTATAAAAAAATTTCAGTTAAGTTTAAATATTAAATATCATTATCATGGTGAAACCATTCTTATGTTTGCATGTGAAAACCTCATCGATAATTGTATTTTGCATGAAAAAAGTCACAAAAACATATCCCTTAAATAAATAATTAACATAGTAGATGAAAATATAGTTGATGATGGCATGCGAGCTAGAAGATAATCCTCATTATCAAATGCCTCCCATAGATTTTTTATTGAAAAGATTCAATTAGAAGATGATATTCACATTACTTTCCCGTAAAAATGTGTAAAGGAAGAAAACTTGTTGGATAATTGGAAAGACTTTTAAGGTAGACTGGGAATAAAATATCATTTCTTTGAACATGTAGAGACATAAAATGGTAATGATACTCCGAAAAAAGAATGTAGATATACAATTTGTGGTTGGAAATTAGGATAAGAACACAAAATGCAACTAAAGTTAGAGACAATTGAGAAACAATGTGGTAAAGTATATATGTGATAGTCAAGGAAAATGATGGAAAAACAAGAAAGACATAAATAGAAAACTACAAAAGAATCCATGCATGTAAGATATGCAGAGGAGTGTGAAAATGAGCATAAACATAGTAAAAATATTATGGAGAAAGGAGGAACAATTGATGCAAAATTGTGTAAATATCTCAATGTTAATCTTAAGATAAAAAAACATAGTTTCTACCTTATTCGTCATTCTAAAAATGGGCATACCTATTTCAAATATTTTATAATTTAATAATTTTTTAAAATTTTAATAGGTTTCCTAACCTTCCACAATCTCATTGGTTAAATAGTAGTGCGTGGGAAATGAAAAAATATCTCTGCAATGATTGAAAAGAAGGATTTGAAAGAGAGAGTCAATACTACAAGTTGATCTCTCTTTCAATTGATGAGGTTTCAACAGTTGAAAAAATAACTTAGGTTTGCATACATGTTTATAATTTTGAAAACCACACAAGGCAACTTCATCTTCTAGTTGTTCAAAAAGTGATGGAAAACTGCAATGCTGAAAATCTTTGTAAATTGGTTATTTGTAATTTATAAGATATAGATGGGATGGATGACTATTGAATAGCTACAAAGATTGTATGTGTTATTGTTGATGGTGCATAAAAATGCAGGGTCATAGAAGTGGTCTATGCATTTTCCTACAAATAGTTTTTACCCTTTAAATGATTCCAATTCATTGCATGGCTCATAGGATGAATCTTGCATACAAAATAGTTAGCACATTTGAAAATGTTGTAAAAGTGGAATAACTTATACGCAAATTGCACATTTCTATTTCGAGCAATAAAAAAATATTCTAAAGTTTCATAAATTTATAATTTGAGTGCAAATGAAAACTTCTTGAAGATTTTGAAACAAGATGGATTTCCATGTATGAGTTTGCATGTAGAAATTTTAATGAATATCCATCATTAGTTTGTTTTACATGTAAGTATCATATGGAGGTTGACAAGGCAAAATATTTTCTCTACCACTTAACAAATTTGGAAACATTTTTTATGTTTGGCAAGTATTCTACCCATGTTACATTAAATAAATTTATTAATAGAATATGCTCAAGAAAAATTCATCTATATAGTCGACTTCATTAGGTTGAGAAAATATGTATATTAACCACTATGTGTTATACAACTATGATGAATGTTTTCAAGGACATGTATTCAGTAGTTGGAAATATTTAAAAAATTTAAAGGATCCTTAAAGCTATTTTAAATTCAATATTAATGGTCACCTTTGTATCCTTATGAATGGGAATGAGATTCAAATGCACACTTTTCAAAAAATAATGGATATTGTTGGAACATACATTGAAGAAGTACCTGTAACACACAATTTATACGAAGGTATTATATCTCAAACACGGATCAAATTAAAAAAGCACAATTCTTATCTAGTGAGATCAGAGAATGCTTTAAAAGGGATGAGATTCTTGAGGCCATGGGAGTGATCAATCCTATATTTTGGAATCATGTTCATTGGTAAGAAACTTATAAGTGATTTATATATATATATATATATATATATATATATATATATATATATATATAACTATATATATATATATATATATATATATATATATATATATATATATATAACTATATATATAACACATGGGTACTCTCATTAAGAATTGTCAAAAATCAGTATAATGTAATGAGGTTCAAACTAAAGGTATTCTTCAAAAGGAATTAATTTTGTCTTAATCAACTCGTTTCAACTTCACAATGTTGAATAGTATGAATTACTAAGTAAACCAATAGATAATAGTGCAATTACACGGCTATGGAACAAGCTTTATAATATATTAACATCCTACATGAAAGCATTAGTGAATATTTTTCTTTGTATGAATTGTGTCAAACAATGATATTAGGATCATGGAACATAAAAAGATATTTAGCAAATTAACATTTATCAAACAAAAATACCAAAACAGACTAGATAAAAATCTTAAACTTGTTTGAAATTATATGTGTCATGATATGTTAAAGTTAGAAAAAAACAACCAACTTGAAATTGGAACCACATAATTAATTATTTCTCATCACAACATTATTTTATCCAGAGAAATTGTGCATAAATAAAGTACAATGACCACAACCGTATGCGTCCCAAAATCAAACACACGAACAACACAAGTAAAAGACAATTTTTTTTTTTTGTCACACACACCAAAAGGATAATACTTGTTGCGGGGATTTTTACACTTTTTTTTTTTTTTTTGACAAGACAACATAGAAGTCCAACCACATAACACTCTAACAAATAGGGCCAACCACAATGAGATATTCTTGAGGGTTATTTATCTTAAAAAGACATCTTGCAATTCTTAGCTTACGTTTTCAAGGAGGCTCAAGATATGATTCATACAATTCATCTTACCAAGCTAAGTTTATTCTTTTGACACTGAGTAATCATCCTTAAATCTTCTCTATTATGACATTTATTTGCTTAATTCGTTTATTTAGAGAAAGGGGTAATTTAATTCCACAAGGCCATCTATTTACACTTACGCTACTAGAACTTGTTCATGCCCATATGACAACATGGGTTTGCATTCAACATACTTAAGAGAAGAAAGAAAAAGCACCTTGGAAAAAGGTTAGAGGGAGAAGGTTGAGTTGAAATCATCTTCAAGACCTCATTAGCTATTACCAAGATATAATTGAAACTTGAAAACTTAACCAGAATTATTAAAGATTTTACTTAGGGTTTACTAAATGAGTTTTATAAAAATAAAACAATTTACCTTCCAATGGCTGAGAGATAGATTGCGTGGTTTCAAAATTGTTTTCTCCTGCTTATTAAATCTTATTATCTTCCAGAACTAACCATAGATTTCCCTTAAGTTCATTTAAGAATTTCACCATGAAAGGGATAGTGTTCATTAGTGTAGCTAGGGATATCAAGTTATATAATGTTACTTAACAAAGGATAGTTTCATCTTTGATCACTTATGGAATTACATGCTCTCAAGTTGGTCACCTCTACACTAATTTATTTGCAATATAAATTTTAGTTTAACTTCTATAAGTATTAAACAACCCATTTTATTTTACTTATAACTCACAATTACTAAGTCTTAGAAAGATTTAACTCAACATTTAATCGTAGGGATAAAGTTTAACAATATTCATTTACGAAAAACGAAATAAGGTTACATCAACTCTTAGAATACCGATAATCCATTAAGGTCACTCAACAAGCGGTAATCCAAATTTTCTTATATTTTCCAAGATAGACAGACAATTCAAGGTTCCAAAGTTAAGACGACATAATCCACGATACAAAATACTAAGACATTGATCCTCTTCTAAATTTTCCACTAGATGTTATCAATAGTTGAACAATATAAAAAGGATTCATGCAAAAGAACTTCTCAACTGAGGTTGATGTAAAAATCTACAAGTCTATCCCTCATCTACTCGCAAAATCCATCTGCAACAAATTTTCCACAAGAGTCAGTTCGCGAGAACTGAGCAAGATAAGGCTACACAAAACCACCATAACTATTATCTAACAATACCACAAAAGGAAGCACTTTATTACAAGAATTGGGTCAAACCTCTAAACACTATCAACACATCAAGTTATAATAAAGTCTCCATCATGCCAATCAAAGAAGGAGAAGACCTTGTACTTCAGTTAGGAGTAAAAGCAACGAAAGTAACAATCGTATGAGAATGGCCCTTGGCCCTATAAGGAGAAAATAAACAATCTAGCAAAAACAGAATTCCCATCAAGTAAGTAATTAAACAATAATTACAAGATTGAGATTTGATATATATACCAACCATCTAGAAATTTATCAAAGGTACCAAACGCATAGGCTAAAATAATATATTTCTAAAAGAACAAGAGTTGATCGGCCCAAGAAAGGGGAACCACGGGTTTCAAAAATTAACACAAAAAGCCATGTATAATTGAGTTTCAAACCGGAAATCAAATAGAGTATACACACAACATAAGTTTCGAAGCGAAGGCAAAGTATACTAGTTTTGACCATTAACTACAAAGATTTTCCAATCATTCAAGAAGGGTCAAAGTCTTACAGGCTAGTAGCAAACACGCGAGAGAAGAAGGGAGTTCCGTCAAACAAGAGTATACAATAATGTCATCAACAAATTTTATAACACTAAAGATTTGCAAACCTCCACAACAATTCTAATGTTTGGTTAATTTAAAATAAATTACCCATTTCCCAAAACAACCATATTTTAAGGCAACCCTTGGTAACACAGTCAACCGTCACACATAGATACAAACATAATTTCTAAGTGACATTATCAAAACAAAACCTTCCGCTATGAATCCATAAGACTATCAAATGAAAGATGAGTTTTTTTCCCGAAGATTGATCACATTTAAGGAAATTTCCATCACAAAATATTAAGGTAATTACGTGCATAAAAACCGACCAATATTAATTAATAGCGTTAACATTACAAAGGAGAAATAATGCAAGTTAGGGAAAAATAGAAGAGCGCCATCAACAATAATTCTGAGAGGGGGATTAGACCAAACTATTCTAGTGTCAACGAGGTACTGGATTCACACAATGAAACCTCGAGCTTAGTTGATCCGAAAAGCTAGTTATGGTTCAAGTTGATAGGGATGGTCAAGGTACTTCTTGAGGATGGCCTTAAAAGCCTAGAAACAAGATGAAAGATAATATAAGAGTCTAAACACGTGAGACGGAAAACACATTGCACACAAACCTTTTCATTCTACAAGTTTTAATACCAAAACTCTAAGCTGGCTAGCCCAAGCATTGATCACACTAATCCTACAACCTTTCTTTCTCGATGCCAAAAGGTTATCAAAGGGACTTGCGAAGGAGCTAACAAAAATGTCAAAAGACAAACTTGGGTGCTAGGGAGGAGCTTCATAGTTATCGTAAACTTACTTCCATGATATCGAAAATACTAGTTTGATCAACATAATAACTTGCAACTCAATCGCAGAGAAGAATTAATACATAAACAAACAGACGAAGGTCTATCACTCGAGCAAGAGAAACATAACACCCAGAGGAGAGGGCACATGCATCCTTTCGACCAACATACTGACAACGATAAAAGCTAAAACAAGAAGAAACAAGCGAAAAGGGAAATCTCCCATCATGACATCCAACTGACAAATCAATGCAAGGAAAAGTGGTTCGATTTCACAATAATTTTAAATAAAATAACAAGAGAAAAGGTGTAGAAATATCTTGCCTTTTTCTCCAGATTCAATAGGTTTCATGGACACCGCCGGATCAAGCAACAACAACCCAAGCCTAATTCCATTTTCTTCAAGCTCGTTGGGCACCCAAACATCGACCATCTTCACGTTGGCACAGGTAGGAGTTCACGGCTAGGGTGGGTGGTCTAAAATACTTGCCAACATCCTCCCAACACGTGTCAAAAGGGAAAGTTACAGTGGAACATGGACATCCATCCAGCACAATGGAAAATCCACTTTTGGAGCCCATTTAAGAAGCTGGAAATAAAATCTGGTCTCTTATTTATCACTGCAGACCTGGCACAGTGCGCCTTGTTATAGTGCCAGACTATGTCTGCAGATTGCTTCACCTGGCATTACCAATAATCTCTACAAGAACATTTTCCTTTTTTTTAAAGTGATGGAACCGCTTTGCATCTCTCACAACAATTTGCTTTGCAACAATCTTGGACAAAACCTGGTGCAGTGTGGCAGTCAACACATACATTAAGGTTCTGAATCTGAAAGATATCCTGCTACCTTCATCTCCCAAGACATTTTCTCCAACATTGCATAGATCTCCTGTGCCTGTGGGTGTGATCTGTCACCTACACAAAAAGCATGCACCATTTTATTGCCTTTAATCCAACTACATCCAAGTTTCTTTTTAATTCCTCTATCCTTCATCGATCTCCTAATAAGTTCAATATTGCAAAGCAAATTGTGCTTCAAGAATACTCTGATATGAAACAGATCACCTCTATGAGATCCTCTTCCATGGGTTACATCGTAAAACAAGCAGAAAGGTTTCAATAGAGAATCTTTGAAATAAACTTCATCAGGTCTCCTGGTAACACTCTCACTGTCACATAGTCGATTTTGATAAAATATCTTGAAGGAGAAACCGAATCTGAGGATGCATCTGATACAGAACAGAAAACAACATAGTTGGACAACCTGCCTGTTGGAAGCGCTCAAAAAGGTCTCTACTATTCTGCAACCTGTCTGGTGCTAGGCTAAAAACTGTTGCGGGTCGCTACTGCGGATCCCAGACAAGAACACACCTCGCAGCACTCAAAGAAAATGGAGGCAACATGTCTGCTTCACTAGCTTGAAGCTCCATCTAAAAAAAAATGCAGCGCAGGAGGAACCAGGAAGGAAAGACGCCATGAAAAATCATCTATTTGCTCCCTGTGATTACAATCTACAGTGTACAGACTGGTAAAAGACCGCTGATCAAGGTTGAGGAGGTATTTGAGACTTGTTTTTCACCTTTTGAAGCTTGTGGACTGCTTAGAATGGCTTCAACACCTTCCATGGGTGTTCTTACCCATTTGAGATCACATAATCACCACTGTTTTACCTTGGACAATCATTCTTAGCTGTCACAGTTGAAGACTCCTTCATGCTCTGTTCAGATTTGATGCCAAGGAGATAAAGACCTTCAACCAGAAGTTGCCACAGACTTAATGAAGTGGATTGATACATTCACCTCAGCTATTCACATCGAGGACAATCGTAGTTTGGAGGAGAGAGCCCTAACCACATTTTGAATCTTCAAGACAGTGCACTCAATAACTCTCACACAACTGTATACCAACTTAATGTTGTCCGCCACCAACCAGGGAGAAAAGGCGTTTCAACCACCCACACGCAGTCCATCCAAGGAAAATCTCACGTGGTCAGAGAAGGAAAAAGAGAGAGCGGAGAATTAAGGACGCAAGAGATTTGCAAATCAGAATTAAATGAAGGTGGGGTGGCTGGCAGAGGTAAGGCCAGTGGGAGATGGCCACGCACCAAGTCTAGATGGCAAAAAGGGGTGAGGGACGGTAGAGCCTTAGGCACAAGAACCTAAAATTTTGATTTTAATTCAGTCTCCTCCAACCTGCGCCACACACCTACCCCCCCTTCTTTCCACGCAACCACAACATTCCTTTATTTATTTATTTATTTTTACTTATATTTTATTTCATTTCATCTTATTTTTATATCTATACATGTATATATATATATATATATATATAATATATATATATTTAAAGAAATAATAAACCAGTTAGTTTGGTTTTTAAAAAATGCAAACCGAAAAGAATGCCAGCAACCTATGAATAACTATTAAAATATTAATAATGTCGACAGCAAGATCCCCTTGAAAAAGGATAACGCACAGGACATTACACAGTCCACAAAAGGGAGGTGTCGATAACGACTCGAGGACGCCAGAAGGAGAGGGGCGGGTGCTAAAACATCGCTGAGACATGGTCTAAGACAACAGAATTACACTCAGTCGTTCGACGCCCAACGAGGGAAAGGTCACTACGCCGAGAACCTGGGTAACCGCCAAATGGGGCATTACATTCTCCTCCCCTTAAGAAAAGCATCGTCCTCGATGCGACATAACACACAGAGGAAAAGAAATGGTTCGCAACCAAGAACAGGTAAAGGAGAAAGTACACCCTATGGTTTAAAATTTTAGTTGATTAAAGCACGGTCACAAAGTAGCCTTAGGAACATTTGGTAGAAATTTTAACTTTCAAGGTTCTGTGAAGATTGGCAGTTCCTTCTTATTTATTATTTTCATTAGTCTCTTTCCATTAACATTATTCTTAGTTTAATTTCTTTTAAAATTTCATCATTGAAGAGTTTTGGTTTATTCCTTATTGTGGGTGCCCAACATGAACTGCTAACACAACACCCTATCAGGTTCACAAGACACTACAGATTCACAAGCACGCAAGTATATACTTCAAGATTGTATTACACCACAAAAGGTTACTCAAATACGGAATAGAATAGGCACAGTCCACATAACATAGTACTCGTCACACATCAATGACTGACATACAAAATACTCAAACAAAAGAGTACTACAATCCACCAGACATTTCCTCAATTTGCATCGATGAAAAAATTCACATAACACCAAACAAATGCTACAGGTACATAGTGTCCACAAGGGAATCAATGACATATCCACAACATCACAACACATATCCATCTGACATGAGTAACACATACATCAAAATACCACTACCAAAACATCACAATAACTCAACATATATCCCAAACATCAACCATACACACAAATATCATAAGCCTCCCTCAAACTCTTATGCCTCCCTCAAGTCTCTTATGCCTCCCTCAAACTCTTATGCCTCCCTCAAGTCTCTTATGCCTCCCTCAAGTCTCTTATGCCTCCCAAGTCTCTCTCATGCCTCCCTCAAACTCTTATGCCTCCCTCAAGGAGGCCGGTTGACCCTATGGCCTAAGACACATAGAGTTCGAACACTCCTAACCCAAGTGACATAATAACGCGTGGTTCAACAACCCGCTAGTTATCTGTAACTCCTTGGGGCGTACCCCATACAATGAAGCGGGTCCATAGGTCCAACCATTCCATGGTGCATCCCATGACCCTATTCCACACATCACGACAATAGAACCAGCACAACAATCCAATCAAAGTGCCAAGTGGCAAAGTACAAGCCTTGGGCAAGGCGGTAAAAATTTAAAATTTAAAAGAAGATCCAAAACCAAGCAAAATAAATGGCCAAATAGCCATAGTTAGTATCAAAATCCACATGTTAGTGCCACAAACCAAGGAAATGCCCAAAATTGTAAAGCATGGCAATCAAGAAAAGTTGTTGGTCCTTACAAAATAAAGTAAAAAGCTCAATTTATGAATAAAATCAACTTATAATAATGTCACATTACGATAACTGTGTGGCCTTATCTAGCCACCAAAGGGGTACTCAACGAGTTGCTAGCACTTGGAACATCGAGCCTCAGCTCGCAAAATACATATCAATAATACAACTGTCATCACCTCTATCTGAATCATCCCGCCACCACTTCTACAAGGCTAAACATAGTCATAGATACACTAAGGTTGTACCCATAAAACAACCACATAAAGAGAGAGAGAGGAAAGAATCCACATGTTATCTACTAACCTAAGTTTTGGCTCTAGTTATTGACCCATGGTACACCTTTCCTCACTCTAAACACACACTTTACCGATTCCCTTTAGGGTCGGTTAGCGTAAGGTTCACAACATAACATGTAACTACATCACTAACACAATGGTGGTACATATACAAGGTAGATCACAATCATACATTCACCGAGTGTAACACATCACTTTACCACATTCTGCACCCAAAGTGCAATCACCATACGATAGGGTTCATACACTCACCGTATGACCCTAAATCACAACATGAAGCATTACATATTTGCACAAATCATACATACGATGAACATAGTACATCTCAACATAACATCCATTGCTACATAACAAGGTGGTACACACATTTCTTCAAAACATGGTAAAAACATCATGATACAACTCATTTCTTTTAACATCAATCTAGTCATACAACACATTGATACACCTACATATCACAATATGCCACAATGCTCCAACACTATGTCATCCACATTATAATTCTTTTCACACATCACAAACAATAATTCACACGTGAACTCTTCATAGAATCCACAAGAAGGAGAGAGAATACTCCCATCCCCAACATATCAATATGATAACAAACACGCACAAAGTGACATACACATCATGTGCATTCACAATATCACAATTACAACATCAATTACATCACGCTTGTACCACATTACTCTTCCAATATAAATCATCATCATGCACATCATCATCTCCATGAAACAATATCATGTAACACCATCACCATCATGTAACATCACCATACAACACCAATCCGGCCCATAGGTTCGAGAGCATGAACCTACGCTCTGATACCAAGTGTAACGACCCAAAATCACACACACGAACAACACAGTAAAAGATAGGATAATTTTTTTTTTTTTGACTTGCTTCGACACATAACACGACACAACATGTCGTCACAAAGTTACAACCAACTCTAGGAACCACTTGTTACGGGGATGACCACAAGGTCAGCACGGAAACGTTCACACCCAAAAGGATAATACACTTTTTTTTTTTTTGACAAGACAACATAGAAGTCCAACCACAGAACACTCTAACAAATAGGGCCAACCACAATGAGATATTCTTGAGGGTTATTTATTTTAAAAAGACATCTTGCAATTCTTAGCTTACGTTTTCAAGGAGGCTCAAGATATGATTCATACAATTCATCTTACCAAGCTAAGTTTATTCTTTTGACACTGAGTAATCATCCTTAAATCTTCTCTATTATGACATTTATTTGCTTAATTCGTTTATTTAGAGAAAGGGGTAATTTAATTCCACAAGGCCATCTATTTACACTTACGCTACTAGAACTTGTTCATGCCCATATGACAACATGGGTTTGCGTTCAACATACTTAAGAGAAGAAAGACAAGGCACCTTGGAAAAAGGTTAGAGGGAGAAGGTTGAGTTGAAATCATCTTCAAGACCTCATTAGCTATTACCAAGATATAATTGAAACTTGAAAACTTAACCAGAATTATTAAAGATTTTACTTAGGGTTTACTAAATGAGTTTTATAAAAATAAAACAATTTACCTTCCAATGGCTGAGAGATAGATTGCGTGGTTTCAAAATTGTTTTCTCTACTTATTAAATCTTATTATCTTCCGAACTAACCATAGATTTCCCTAAGTTCGTTTAAGAATTTCACCATGAAAGGGATAGTGTTCATTAGTGTCGTATTTAGGGATATCAAGTTATATAATGTTACTTAACAAAGGATAGTTTCATCTTTGATCACTTATGGAATTACATGCTCTCAAGTTGGTCACCTCTACACTAATTTATTTGCAATATAAATTTTAGTTTAACTTCTATAAGTATTAAACAACCCATTTTATTTTACTTATAACACACAATTACTAAGTCTTAGAAAGATTTAACTCAACATTTAATCGTAGGGATAAAGTTTAACAATATTCATTTACGAAAACGAAAAAGGTTACATCAACTCTTAGAATACCGATAATCCATTAAGGTCACTCAACAAGCGGTAAACAAATTTTCTTATATTTTCAAGATAGTCAAACAATTCAAGGTTCCAAAGTTAAGACGACATAATCCACGATACAAAATACTAAGACATTGATCCTCTTCTAAATTTTCCACTAGATGTTATCAATAGTTGAACAATATAAAAAGGATTCATGCAAAAGAACTTCTCAACTGAGGTTGATGTAAAAATCTACAAGTCTATCCCTCATCTACTCGCAAAATCCATCTGCAACAAATTTTTCCACAAGAGTCAGTTCGCGAGAACTGAGCAAGATAAGGCTACACAAAACCACCATAACTATTATCTAACAATACCACAAAAGGAAGCACTTTATTACAAGAATTGGGTCAAACCTCTAAACACTATCAACACATCAAGTTATAATAAAGTCTCCATCATGCCAATCAAAGAAGGAGAAGACCTTGTACTTCAGTTAGGAGTAAAAGCAACGAAAGTATAGCAATCGTATGAGAATGGCCCTTGGCCCTATAAGGAGAAAATAAACAATCTAGCAAAAAACAGAATTCCCATCAAGTAAGTAATTAAACAATAATTACAAGATTGAGATTTGATATATAGACCAACCATCTAGAAATTTATCAAAGGTACCAAACGCATAGGCTAAAATAATATATTTCTAAAAGAACAAGAGTTGATCGGCCCAAGAAAGGGGAACCACGGGTTTCAAAAATTAACACAAAAAGCCATGTATAATTGAGTTTCAAACCGGAAATCAAATAGAGTATACACACAACATAAGTTTCGAAGCGAAGGCAAAGTATACTAGTTTTGACCATTAACTACAAAGATTTTCCAATCATTCAAGAAGGGCCAATGTCTTACAGGCTAGTAGCAAACACACGAGAGAAGAAGGGAGTTCCATCAAACAAGAGTATACAATAATGTCATCAACAAATTTTATAACACTAAAGATTTGCAAACCTCCACAACAATTCTAATGTTTGGTTAATTTAAAATAAATTACCCATTTCCCAAAACAACCATATTTTAAGGCAACCCTTGGTAACACAGTCAACCGTCACACATAGATACAAACATAATTTCTAAGTGACATTATCAAAACAAAACCTTCCGCTATGAATCCATAAGACTATCAAATGAAAGATGAGTTTTTCCCGAAGATTGATCACATTTAAGGAAATTTCCATCACAAAATATTAAGGTAATTACGTGCATAAAAACCGACCAATATTAATTAATAGCATTAACATTACAAAGGAGAAATAATGCAAGTTAGGAAAAATAGAAGAGCGCCATCAACAATAATTCTGAGAGGGGGATTAGACCAAAACTATTCTAGTGTCAACGAGGTACTGGATTCGCACAATGAAACCTCGAGCTTAGTTGATCCGAAAAGCTAGTTATGGTTCAAGTTGATAGGGATGGTCAAGGTACTTCTTGAGGATGGCCTTAAAAGCCTAGAAACAAGATGAAAGATAATATAAGAGTCTAAACACGCGAGACGGAAAACACATTGCACACAAACCTTTTCATTCTACAAGTTTTAATACCAAAACTCTAAGCTGGCTAGCCCAAGCATTGATCACACTAATCCTACAACCTTCCTTTCTCGATGCCAAAAGGTTATCAAAGGGACTTGCGAAGGAGCTAACAAAAAACGTCAAAAGACAAACTTGGGTGCTAGGGAGGGCTTCATAGTTATCGTAAACTTACTTCCATGATATCGAAAATACTAGTTTGATCAACATAATAACTTGCAACTCAATCGCAGAGAGAATTAATACATAAACAAACAGACGAAGGTCTATCACTCGAGCAAGAGAAACATAACATTCTAGAGGAGAGGGCACACGCATCCTTTCGACCAACATACTGACAACGATAAAAGCTAAAACAAGAAGAAACAAGCAGAAAGGGGAAATCTCCCATCATGACATCCAACTGACAAATCAATGCAAGGAAAAGTGGTTCGATTTCACAATAATTTTAAATAAAATAACAGTAGAAAGGTGTAGAAATATCTTGCCTTTTTCTCCAGATTCAATAGGTTTCATGGACACCGCCTGGATCAGCAACAACAACCCAAGCCTAATTCCATTTTCTTCAAGCTCGTTGGGCGCCCAAACATCGACCATCTTCACGTTGGCACAGGTAGGAGTTCACGGCCAGGGTGGGTGGTCTAAAATACTTGCCAACATCCTCCCAACGCGTGTCAAAAGGGAAAGTTACAATGAACATGGACATCCATCCAAGCACAATGGAAAATCCACTTTTGGAGCCCATTTAAGAAGCTAGAAATAAAATATGGTCTCTTATTTATCATTGCAGACTCTGCACAGTGTGCCTTGTTATAGTGCCAGACTATGTCTGGAGATTGCTTCACCTGGCATTACCAATAATCTCTACAAGAACATTTTCCTTTTTTTTTTTTTTTTTAAAGTGATGGAACCACTTTGCATCTCTCACAACAATTTGCTTTGCAACAATCTTGGACAAAACCTGGTGCAGTGTGGCAGTCAACACATACATTAAGGTTAAATCTGAAAGATATCCTGCTACCTTCATCTCCAAGACACATTTTTCCAACATTGCATAGATCTCCTGTGCCCGTGGGTGTGATCTGTCACCTACACAAAAAGCATGCACCATTTTATTGCCTTTAATCCAACTACATCCAAGTTTCTTTTTAATTCCTCTATCCTTCATCGATCTCCTAAAAGTTCATAATTGCAAAGCAAATTGTGCTTCATGAATACTCTGATATGAAACAGATCCACCTCTATGAGATCCTCTTCCATGGGTTACATCGTAAAAACAAGTAAAGGTTTCAATAGAGAATCTTTGAAATAAACTTCATCAGGTCTTGGTAACACTCTCACTGTCACATAGTTGATTTTGATAACATATCTTGAAGGAGAAACCGAATCTGAGGATGCATCGATACAGAATAGAAAACAACATAGTTGGACAACCTGCCTGTTGGAAGCACTCAAAAAGGCCTCTACTATTCTGCAACCTGTCTGCTGCCAGGCTAAAAACTGTTGCGGGTCGCTGCTGCGGATCCCAGACAAGAACACACCTCGCAGCACTCAAAGAAAATGGAGGCAACACGTCTGCTTCACTAGCTTGAAGCTCCATCTAAAAAAACACATGCGCGCAGGGAGGAACCAGGAAGGAAAGACGCCATGAAAATCATCTATTTGCTCCCTGTGATTACAATCTACAGTGTACAGACTGGTAAAAGACCGCTGATCAAGGTTGAGGAGGTATTTGAGACTTGTTTTTCACCTTTTGAAGCTTGTGGACTGCTTAGAACGGCTTCAACACCTTCCATGGGTGTTCTTACCCATTTGAGATCACATAATCACCACTGTTTTACCTTGGACAATCATTCTTAGTTGTCACAGTTGAAGACTCCTTCATGCTCTGTTCAAATTTGATGCCAAGGAGATAAAGACCTTCAACCAGAAGTTGCCACAGACTTAATGAAGTGGATTGATACATTCACCTCAGCTATTCACATCGAGGACAATCGCAGTTTGGAGGAGAGAGCCCTAACCACATTTTGAATCTTCAAGATAGTGCACTCAATAACTCTCACACAACTGTATACCAACTTAATGTTGTCCGCCACCAACCAGGGAGAAAAGGTGCATTTCAACCACCCACACGCAGTCCATCCATGGAAAATCTCACGTGGTCAGAGAAGGAAAAGAGAGCAGGTAGCAAGGGACGCAAGAGATTTGCAAATCAGAAATAAATGAAGGTGGGGCGGCTGGCAGAGGTAAGGCCAGTGGGAGATGGCCACGCACCAAGTCTAGATGGCTAGAAAGGGGTGAGGGATGGTAGAGCCTTAGGCACAAGAACCTAAAATTCTGATTTTAATTCAGTCTCCTCCAACCTGCGCCACACACCTACCCCCCCTTCTTTCCACGCATCCACAACATTCCTTTATTTATTTATTTATTTTTACTTATATTTTATTTCATTTCATCATTTTTTTCATCTTATTTTTATATCTATACAGTTTGGTTTTAAAAAAATGCAAACCGAAAAGAATGCCAAGAACCTATGAATAACTATTAAAATATTAATATATTTGAAAAAAGAACGCACAGGACATTACGGTCCACAAAAGGGAGGTGAAATATAAAAACAATATATTTATTTATAGTCTTAATAGAAAAACTTTTTACAACCATTTTTTTGAAATATGGTTCCAAAGCCAAATTTACAAAATGCAATTTTCACATATTAATATTGTAGCTTCATCGTAAGAAATGGAGTCTTTTATTTGCGCTATTATCTCATCAATATAGAAACCTTCCTTTAATACTCCAGACCGAACAAGATCCTTTTTACTGTGCATTGATACAACAAATTATTTCACATTCTAGATTTGTTCAGACACGGATGATAATAACGTTGGATCGTTTTCTATTTTCCTCTTACACAATATTTCAAGATCCATTCCATTAACCTTTATGATCCTTCTTAAGGTATTATTCTACTTGTTTAAAGTGATAAATGTTTTCTTCAAATCAACAACGGCAATTAAATTTTTCCTTGCACTTTTGAGATGAGCATCAAACATTATTGCCTCATTCTTCAAATTATGACACTTGGAATGCATTTAAAATTAAAATAATTAATTAAATTTAAAAATATAGTAAATCCTATTTGAAATTTTATTAAAACTTACCAAATCCTTTTCTCTCTATATTCACAATAACTATAAGGATCTTGTCTCTTGACCACATATTGTGGTAGGATTGTGCTTCTGCATTTAAATTCTCAATTTTGTTCAACATTATATCTAATACATTATCATTGTAAGAATTAGAAATAGAAATTGTGCAAGATATTAAATCTAATACATTATTGTCAGTGGGTGACTCAACCATATTAAAATCACCACTTATGACCCAATAAGAATAAGAAATTGTGTAATCTATCCATCTTTAAAGATTGTCCCTTTCGGCTGCATTGTTAGAGGTGTATATATTAATGAGGCCAAAATGGTGGTCATCAACATTAAAGAGGACCCATATGGCATGGCTGGTGGGGTCTATGTCGTGGTCAATCAAAAAGGGCCATCATTTGGGTGCAAAAAGGGAAATTAAGCCCCACACCCCTTCATGATTACCGTAAAGGTCAAGATGTTAGGCCAGATGGATTTACAAACCATCTTTAATTAAAAAATTATGAATTTCACCTCTTGCAAAACAAAACATCTAAATTTGAAAATCTTTGTTGAGATTCACAAACAACATACTTGCGATTAGAGTCTCAGAAGACCCCAAACATTCCACGATAAAAAATTCATCGGCAATGATGATCAAGTGCCATGTCATCCACATCCAAGCCATCAAGGGAATTGAACCGGTTTTGGGGAATTAAGTAGTGTTATCTTTGCAAAAATCCTGTAGATCAATTTTCTTCTACTCGGTGTATTCAATGTTGTACTCCTCTTCTGTTGAATCTACATTTGCACTGGCTATGATCCTCGAATATGTGAGAAGGACTTCATGGCCTTTTTGATGGCCCATGTGAGCTGTTGGTTAAAAGCAACGCGTGGTTGCAAAGCATGGTGACATTGTAAACATATTTTTTTCTCGGTCCGTGAGAACCGAGGTTTCCTTGGGCATGCTGCATAATTTAGGTAACTTGAATGGCAAGTTGAAAATAATAGTTGGTTCCTTAGTAGTAAGTACAATTGGCTCCTTAGCTTGCGGGATATGGGGTTATTCTTTAACACCTAGCTCATGTGGGTTGTTTTAACCAGAGGCCTTAGATTGCTGATTTTATTCCTATTTTTCCAGCCTCTAGTTTTTGTCATCATTCCTCCTTAGGGGTTTTGGCTATTCTCGGAGGCATTTTGGCTAATGGGTGATTGCGAAGGACATAAAGAGGACAATCCTTGATCTTATGATCAGAGGCTTGACATCGGAAACAAGTGTTAGGAAAGTTGATATATAAAATACGTTGGGAGTAACGTTTGTCTCCCATATGGATTTCCAAAAATTATTTCAGTTCCTAAGAAAGATATACTTCAACACATACACGCCTCTGTGGATGAGCGTGATAAAAATATTGTGGTTCAAGGCAGACCACTCGCCCTATGGAAGAAGTAATTTGATGCAAAAATGAAGACAATGCAAGGGTAGGCCAGAAATTATACAAAGATTGACACTTTAAGTGTAGCATACTCAGAAACCACAAAGTCTTTGGTCTATGGAGAGAGGACCAGCAAGGAGTTGCAAACATGCCAAGTGGCATGTTAGGCCAAATTGCTAGGGGCATTGGTTTGGCCATAAAATTGAAAAAGGAAAAATCCTTTAGTCATATTTTCAGACAATTTGTCAAAAATTGGACCCCATGAGGAGTCGAGGTCATGTTAACCCAAGATTTGTGCATGCTTTTAGAGGGAATGCAACCCACAAAATACTTAATGAGACAAAATTATTCCAACCATTGAGAATAAGTATTAAAATCAGGAATAGGTAATACAACATCAGGAAGAGAAGCATTACCTCGTGGAAGACTTTCAGGATGAACTTTTGAGGGTGTTTATGAGGCGGTGTCATTGATCAAAGCTCCACTATCTCCAGCCACGGTTGCAACAACCAAGCTTGAAGAGGGAGAGGTCATTATATAGAGGCACCCAGAGGGCGAGAAACCCTAGGAAAATTGATGGTATTACTATCCCGCAGTGCCCAAAAAAGCCATGGAATGACAAGTTTGAGGAGGAAATCCTATGAGCCACCTCGATAAAATTAAAATTTGTAATATGAGAACTATCCCTTTCTTCAAGTTTTAAAACTTTGACGTATATGTATTCTTCTAAATAAATTTCAAAGCCAACTCACGTGTCACAAATTTCAAATATTATATTGCACAACTTTGAGATTATTTCTCAAGACACCGGGCATGGATGTCAATGTAGCAAAGGCGTAGAAGAAAAACTTGAACCGATTATGATGTGGCTAGTAGCATAATAGTATGCCCAATGCACGATGGATTATTAATGGTATGTTCTCCAAATCACATGAATAGAAGGGATGTGAACATAAGAAATGGTAGTGAACAAGACTCAAATGTAAAAAGGATTGATCTACAATGTTCTTTGAATGTTGGTTGAGCCTCCATTCCAGCTAATCATGGCTCTATTCACTAATAAGATAAATTGTCACAAGATCCACCAATCTCATGAGTAGTCATCAATAAAATGTACAATATACATAGATCCAATACAGAGCTTAGATTCGATTGTGGTCGCACAAGCCATGGAGTGAGAACTCATTGAATATGAACTCTATGAAGGGAATGCGAATATCTACCAAAACTTTAGAATCTACATAAACTCTAGAATATTCGAATAGAAATAGAAAATAAAATGCAAGTGGATTTAAATGATGCAAAACAAGGGAAAAAGGAGAAGCTATAGAAATTTATAACAAAATAGAATAACACACTTGGCTACAAATAACACAGATCTGGGCATCAAATTGCTTCAGCAATACATATATATATTCCCAATAATGAACAGCAGCTACAACTGCACACAAAACATTCATTCATACAATAACAACTGAGAAATGAAGTTTTTCTATCAGCAAAAATAGTCCAGACTTGAGCTGGAACTGCGCACTTTTCTCCTTCTCCCAAATCTGGTTTTTCTCCTTCTTCTGTCTTCTTCTTCTTATTTTTCTCCTCCTTTTCTTTCTACATCTCCCAATAAAACAAGATGCTATTGATAATAAACACCTACATAAAAACTTGCCTTACAAGTCAACACAAAATCTCTAACAAGAGATAATTAGGGAGAATAATCAACCAAAAATAAATGTGCAACAGTCATAATTAAATGCAAATCTGATATTTTGAGGGAACTAAATGAGAAAGACAGATATTAGATGCACATTAAATTCTAACTTGATTTTCCAACACTCCCCCTTAATTATGAATTGCTGCAGATCATGGAAATATGAATCAAGTTTGTTCAAAAACTGTTGTAGCATTTTTGGAGCTAACTAACAATTTTCCGAGTTCTAGCTAACTGTCAGGCAAAGTCAAAAACTCCTAAGCCACTTCATAAATACTAAAATGTCTCTTTTGCCAATGTTTTTTAAATATGTCAACCAATTGATCTTCAGACCTACAAAAATCAAGACAAATTTCTTTGTTGCTTACAAGCTCTCTGATAAAATGATACCTCGTATCAATATGCTTAGTTCTCTTGTGAAACACATGATTTTTAGATAATGTTATGGCTGAACTGTTATCACAGAATACTGTAGTGGCTTCCTTTTGATCATGCATCAAATCTTTCAACATCCTTCACATCCAAACAACTTGACACACAACACTAGTGGCTACCACATATTCAACTTCACCGACGAAAGGGTCACAATGGGTTGTTTCTTTGATGCCCATGACACAACACTGTGCCAAGTGAAAAGTATACCCAAAATTACTTTTCCTATCATCTATGCTACCCCACAATCACTATCGGTGTACAAAAAAACTGAAATCATCAAGTGGAACACAATATACCAAAATCTTTTGTACCATTTACATACCTCAATATCCTCTTACCGGCCTACCAATGTGAGTCTTTCGGAGACTCCATAAATCTTGAAATCAGACTTACACTATACATAATATCTCGGCCTTGTGGTTCTTAAGTACATAAGGCTTCCAACCAGCCTCTTGAACAATGTAGAATCCACACATGCTCCATCATCTTCCTTGCTTAACTTCATCCCACGTCATAACCGGTGTTGGGGATACCTTGCACCTTGCCATATTAAATCTCTTCAAAACTTCATTTCCATATTTAGATTGAGAAATAAATATACCATCATTGGATTGATGGAATTCAATCCCCAAGAAATACCTCATAAGACCCAAATCGGTCATTTTAAATTCATTCTTCATTACTGATTTGAAAGAATCTATGTTTAGATCATGGTAAAGATTAGATCATCCACATACAAGCAAACAATCAAAATGTCACCTTGCTTGTTGAATTTGATGTACAATGTTGGTTCACAACCGCTCCTTTGGAAACCATTTTGAATGAGATAGAGTCAATGCAATTTGCACCAAGATCTTGGAGCTTTCTTCTACCTATACACCTTGTCTTCATGACCCGGTAGCTCATAACCTTGTGGTTGTTCCACATACACTTCCTCCTCTAAATAACCATTTAAAAATGTAGACTTTACATCCATTTGATATACATGCCATTTGTTGTGGGTAGAATAGCTAAAACAATCATAATTGTATCCAACCGAGCAACCGAAGCAAATGTCTCATTGAATTCTATACCGGGTTGTTCTCAGTAAAGCCCCTCGCAACTAGCCTTGCTTTATTCTTTTACACTTTCCCATCAGCATCTTGTTTAGTCTTATAAATCCATTTGACACTAATTACATCTTTGCCTTCCGACAAATCAACCACCTCCCATGTTTGGTTCTTTTCAATGGATTCAATCTCTCATCCATGGCTTTTGCCCATATATCACTACTCATGACCTCTTCAAATGTTAATGGATCATCAATATGAGAAAATAAAGCAAAAGCTGAAAATGAATTAGTTGTGTCAACATTATACAACTCACTCAAACTCCTTGTTTTTGTGGCATCATGCTTACTAGAGTTGGATCGGAGATGAAGAACTACTTGGAGTGCTAGATGGTGTTGCTCCAAGGATACCGATTGATGTAGATGTCGGTGTAGATGCTTGTGAAGTTTGTTGTCTGTTGGTGTGGACAGCAGAGCCTTGAAGATCTCCTTGGTGTGAATGAAGGTGTAGCTTGATATGCAACTTGTGGTACCATCCTAGGATTGGAAGGAGTTTGTGTTTGAGTTATATTTGGTGTAGGAAACACTTCATCCACCATATTATCATTAGGGACGATGAGCTGCAAATTTTGACAATCCCCTCATGCTTCCATCCCATGCTTCATCCTCCACGAACTGAACATCATGGCTGATTATAACTTTCTATTGATAGGATCAAACAACTTATATGCTTTTGTTTCTCCGAGTAACCAACAAATATACATTTTTGTCCTTTATTATCTAGCTTCTTTCTCAACTCATCTAGAGCATGCGCATATGCTATGCATCCAAATAACTTCATATGAGAAACACTATGTTTCCTTCTTGTCCATGCCTCTTGAGGGACTTTGTTTCTTACACTCTTTGTTGGGCACCTATTCATGATGTAAACAGCAGTTTGCCCTTGCCTCACCCTAATATTCATTTGGTAGATGTTTGGCGCCATCATGCTACGAGCCATCTCCATAATTGTTCGGTTCTTCCTCTCCGCCACACCATTTTTTGCTGAGGTATATAACCGGCTATAAATTGTTTGTGTATGCCATGAGATCTGCAAAAATTATAAATTCATTAGATAAAAATTCACCACCTCTATCCGTCCTTAGATACTTGATGTAATGGCCGCTTTGCTTCTCCATAAGTGCCTTGAACTACTCGGAAATAAGCAAATGCATCAAACTTGTGTTTTAAGAAATAAACCCAAGTTTTCTTATGAAATCATCACTATAAGTAAGAAAATAAGTGCAGCCTCCTATAGATGGTGTTTACATTTGCCCACAAATATCCGAATGCACAATCTCAAGTGGAGCTATAGCTCTATTTGCCTTCCCAACCGGAAATGACTCTCTATGTTGTTTGCCCATAATACAACCTTCACAAATTCTTTTCTGGTTTCTCAATTAATGGCAAACCTTTTACCATATTCTTCATATGTTGTAATTTCAGCACTCCAAAATATAAATACCAAAATCTAAAATGCCATAGCCAAGAATCATCATTTACCACTGATTGAAACGCTGCTTGAGTTTCTACATAAACATATTTTTCCTCTTTGGAGCTATTCTGGCCATTTCCGTAGCTGTCTTGGACATTTCTGTAGCTCTTGAACCTTTTTGTGGCTGTTTTGAACATTTCCGTAGCCGTTTTTAACTTTTTCGTAGCTGTATTTGGCTACTGTTGATTTTGTATCTTCTACCTTAAAAGCTGCTCCAAAATTTACAGTATGTGTCTCAACTTGATTGGGCATATAGATTTCATTAATAATTTTCAATGATAATTCTTAATTGGATTTCCTTTTATCTTATTTCTACAAAATTGGTGAGAAAGTTGTGTATACGTTTTACTAGTCTGGTGTGTCTTCTTCCTATAGTCGTGACAATTCTGTAACAAGGTCCACTGGAGTCCTATGTTCTTATGCGGGTTTTTGTGTGATGCATGTGATTTGGAATATAGATTTTTACGTTGAAAGAAAATTAATTTTTACGTAGAAGACGTTTTTCATAGTGGGAAATACCTAGGGATTCCGACAATGAACAATTTAATTAAATCAACGGTTGAAGGTTAATTTGTACATAAACGTCGATTGAATTTATTTGAGCCATTCATCTCCCAAACCTTCACCACATCAGCGATGCCCATTTTACTCTCTCCAAGGAGACTATTAATTTTAACATCTTCAATTAACCACAGGAGCAGTTGGACCGAGGAGCTGCGGACTTGTGACGCCGAACACACACTAGAGCTCAAGGAAATTTGGCTTCCCGTACTTCCAAGAATAATTGGTCGTGGCTCAAGCGCTTGCTTGGAAGCCCCGCCACCCTCGTGGCTCCCTCCGCTGTCATCAACACAACCATTGGGGCATGCAACAAACAAATTTGTGTGTTCTTCGTTATGCCTCTCAATCACGCTGCAGTTTCGTGAATCATGCCTTTTCCCAAATCACGATGTAGTTCTCTGAATCGGACATGTAAGCTAACCAAATGAAGAGATATCCTCTCCTTGCATGCAAAATGCAAAGTGACTCTATTGTTTGAAAACACAAGTGGATGCTCATGCTTTTAACTGGTTACGCATCTGGGAATAGCCTATCCTCACACACGTTTGTGAGGGACTTGCGAAAATTTGAACTCAAGACCAACAGGTCAACAGCCAGGTGCCCGACCGTTGTACTGTAGCATTTTGCTAATTCAATTTTGACCTCGGAAGAATGAATTCACTCCGCGAATGTGCGTGAGGGTTAGGCAAAACAACGCATTTGAAGCTTTTTGTTAAGTTACAGAACCCCGAGGAAAAGTCTTATCATGATAGATGCCATTCTGTCAAAGAGAAACTCAATTTGGAGAGTCTATTACTCAGAAGACTGAAATTATGATGAAATAGAAGCTCAATTTGAAAAAGTTGTTGATTGTAATGTCAATTGTCGATAAGGTTACATGTTGTTTAAGGTAATGGACAAGGTTTCTACTGTTAAAGAAAATGTTTCCTTGTTTATTTCCATTTAACGGTAACTTATTCGTAGATTCTTGAAGTTTTGCGGGTTTAATGGTACTTGTATTAGTTGATTAAAGATGTGAAGGTGTGTTTACAGTGGAAATCTGGGATCCCTGAAAACATCTTGTATTCATCACCAGCCATATTTACGCCTTATCAACCACCATGAAATTAATCTATGACGTGCACGCCTAACCAATTATGTCCACATCTATTTCAACAACACTTCCTCTTTGTTGTTCCGGTCATATGGAAAGGAACATGTGGGGCGTCATTGCCTTCAAATCTTTGGTTTGTAATAGAAATATCATATGAGTATGCTTTTAAAAATACATTGTTTGGCCAAGTACGAGAAGTTTGGTCCCATCAAGGATTGTGAACTGTGAGGTACTTCTATGGGAATATAAGGCATCCACCACAACATGTATCTACATGGAGGATGTGGGATTCTTTGTACACACCCAAGTGTTGGCCCCTGTGGGAGGAATCACAATATGAGAGATTTGTTTGTTGAAGAGCATCGTTGGATAAAATGGGCTGGTCATCAAGAATTGCCACTTCTTCATGGTGGTTGTTGAATGAGCCTTACCACTATGAGTTCGATGTCAAATTGTTGTTCGTTTGGTCATAGCATCCACCGAAACAAGAATCTACATGGAGGACGGGGATTATTTCTATACACCCGTGTCATGGCCCCTATAAGATGAATCACCACATGAGAGATATGTTTGTCGATGAGCATCGTGGGAGTGACGTCTTTGGTCATTAGGATTATTACTTCTTCACGGTTGGTTGTTGAATGGACCTTTCCACTATGAATTTCAATGTCAAAGCGTTGTTGTTCTTCGGTCCTTGGTAACATTAAGAGTTTAAAACGTTGGTGCTTACATCTTACAATCTAGGAGCATGTGAGTGGAGGATGAGACATGTGATGAGAATAACTACGTCGATGATGACTATGGGGGTTTTCCAAGGGTAAAGAAATGGTAAAAAAAAACATTGTTGTTTCTAGGAGGTTGTTGTAAGGTCCCTGGAGCTGGTGCACAGTAGGTGGGTAGAGATGCACATATCATGTATTGTTGTAAGTATCAAGTTCCATGGCGTAGCTCGGATGCAACCCTATAGGGTGTCATGTTGTGGGCTTATTTTGATATGTTTTCATGATAGAGAGAGTTAAGGCAAAAAAATGATTTCGTGGATTTGATGCATTGGAGAGGGAAGAGTCTAAGATGGTGTCAATACCTGTGTCATCGCTTTATGGCACTCATAATCATCGCCACCGTGTTTTGGTCCATATCTTTGGGCGGTGAATTATTCAACTTCTACTTCTTTTTCATAGTTCTCCTTGACTCCTTCTCGGCGGCTAACTACTATGTCATCTTAAGCATTGTCACAAATCGATGGTCTCCCTGCACCATTGGCATTGTAGTGTCCACTTCCTTTGACACCTTTTTTATACTAATCATGATAATCGCTAATTATATTATGGACATGATTATAGACTTTATTATAATATGATGTTAGATGTTAGATCATGGATTATTGTTGACTTGATTCAGTTATAATGCATGATGATTATTAGAGACATTTTATATGTTGATGATGATATATTGTTTGACATGGTTATATTATGGATGTTGTTCGGACTTGTGATATTTGGATATTGTGAGTAGACCTAGAAATGGAAATTATTGGATGATGATATAGTTGTTGATAAAACTATAAATGATATTGTTAGATTGCTTTGATGTTGTTGTGATTCATATATCTAGATGATTTTAGGAATTATATTTATATTATTTTGGATGTTCTGATATGGCCATGAGGCCGAAAGAGGTATTTGTGTTTTGTAGGTTAAAATATCACAACAAACATCGAGGGATTGGAGACCAACCACATTGGAATTCTAGATGAATTCAACAAGGTCACCATGGCAACTAGTATTTGTTTGTGCGTGTTTGTGTGTGTTAGGGATTCCCATGGGGGGATCACCTTTAAATGTGACCAAGGGGTTTTATGTATTTCTTTTATTTTGGTCCATTTGTTTATGTTTGCATGTGTTTATTTTGTGGTGCTTTTACCCCTTTCATTATTCATTAAATGGTGTGTAATATTGTGAGTAATCATGTTGTTAAGTTAATTAATTAAAATATGTCATAAGAAAGTAATTAATAGAGTTGTTGGCCTTGAATTAAAGTGTTGTAAGAGATGTGTAAGTGATGTGTAAGTTAACTTTTGAGTGTGAAACACTCCACCTTCTTGGAAATTCGAATTTGTCCTTGGAGGCTGATTTTGGAGGCTTGTGGGACAAGTTAAACTTGTCTCATACCTCTTAAATTTAATTACCAACCATACCTACGGTTGGAGAGTTGAGATTAGACTTTTATAATGCTTTTGAGAAGGAAAATTGTAGGTTTTAATTGCACTTTTCTTACATAATTTAATTTCAGTCCTTTGGGGTGTGGGTTGGATTTGAGTGTGTAAGTAAACTATCATATTATTCACCCACCTATTTATTATGCATTGGAGAATGAAGTTGACTTTGGGGGTTGGAGTTGAGGATGTGTGATGTGACATCCTACATGGACCCACCTCATCCTCTTCCCTTCCTCTTCTATTAAATTCAAATTCCTTGCCTTGTTTTGGGGTTGCTTCATTTTGGAGACTTCATTCTGGGGTGAATTCCTTGCTATTTTGGGAGCTCTTGCTTGAAGAAGGTTTTGGAAGATTGTTGCATGCTTGTGCTTGGCTGATTTGAATTGTTTTCTTTGAAACATATGTTGTTTGGAACTTGGGAAACTCCATCATGGAGAGGTAAGAGCTTGGCTCTTGAAATGCTCTTCTTTTATGAATGTAAATGTTAATGTGTGAATGTTTTGGCATGTTTGTGGGCTGTTGGGTAGATGGCCTAAGAATGGTGTAGGAGAAGACTATGGGGTTTATTTTGTGGGAGGCACAAGTGTGTTTTAGGGAGGTATAAGGGTGGAGGGAGTTGGGATTTGGGTTCCACCTTACAAATAAATAACTTGCATTTATTTACTCGTTATGGGGTGCCATAAGAGGTTGGGGAGGCATAAGGAAATGTGAGGAATAAGGGGTACTTGGGGAGGCATAAGGAATGTTAGGGCTTTGATATACTATATTTTGACGGTTTGTAATTCAGGTGGTGATACCCATTTCCCTTTGGGAGGCATAAGAAGCATCCCCATAGTTTTTGCTCCGTTTCGCTTGCTTGATGAAGCCTTAGTATTTTTTGTCATTCTTTAATGTAGTTGTAAACTACATTGCTTTTAGACCGTATTTTTATTGTGAAAATGTTGCTTGTTGGTTTGTGGAAGCTGTTGTTGCCATGAGTTGGATCACATATTTTATTGCATTGTGGTTGGGGCTCGGGGCCAATGAAGAAGGATGGATTCTCTTTTTCATTAGATGTCTTGGTTGGGTGGAGAGCGTTGCCTTTCCCCTGCTCTTGTGGTGATCAAATTTGGAAGAATGAGAAATATGCATGTTGCTGTTCTGGAGCTAAGATAAAGACAGTTTGACAGTCCCTTGTGAAATGAAATCTTATTGTAACCTTTCCCACTTGAAGTGGATGAACTTGTATATGTTTTGTAATGGAAAGATGTTGTAGTGGTTATGAAAGTGTAAATTGAAATGTGAAAGAGACATACTCTGTTCTGTTCTTTTGAAAGCAAGAAATTGTGTTCTGTATGATGAAATTGAAGAATGAAAGAAAGAAGTTGTAAGTTGTCTTTTGGAATCAATAAATTATTGTGTTACCTTTCTCAAATTGCATTGTTGTATTGAACCTGATCACTTAAATTTATTTGAAATCTCTGTTTGAAAGAAAAAAATGAAGAAAATGTAATACTCTGTCTTTTGAAAGGAGTGAACTTGGAAATCAGAGTTGAGTATTGTCTTTGAATACTTTGTTTTGAATCAACTGGATGTATTATATTTGAATGGGAATGTATTCTAATACTTAGAAGACAAAAATGGAAGATAGATCTATTCAAAATGATCTCTGTTTTATGTTTTTAACCTGAAAATATTTAATCCAAAATGCACAGATCGAACCTGTAACAAAGAAATAACAAATGAAACATTAAATTGGACATAATAAGATCTAAAAGAATTCATCTAGACCTAAATACTTAAGGAACTTCTTAGAAAACTTAGAAAAAATGGGCTCAACCCTCTTACAGTCATTTTGCTGTCAAGAGATGTAAACTTTTAAATTGTAAATCAATTAAAAAAATTGAATCTTGAAATCCTTCTTAAATCCATCTAATAACAATTCTCCATGTCTATTTGACATGTTGAGAGAGGAAGAAGATCAAATTGAACAAATCTTATAAGTTAAAATTTACCAGTTTACACTGTAAAATCGATAGATCATTTTCTTGAAATTGACTCCTTAAACTTTATCAAAATCAAAATTTAATGATTCTTGAGTAAAGAGGACGTCAAGAGCTTTCCATAAAGTCCTTGTTTTCCCAAACCGAGCTCTCTATCAAAATTTATGGCCTTCTGAAGTTTTTCTTCATTTGGCATTAAAAAAAAATTGGGAAAAATTTCCTTATGCATGAGACCCATAGGCCCAAATTTTCCCTTAACACTTTGGAAAATTTTTGGGAAAATTTTCCTAATTTTCCCCCGGCCCAGCCAATCAAAGGCTACCACAAGGCACCATGAGGCATTCACGAAGAGGCGGATCCATTTTTAAGCTTAGCACTTTGGAAAAATTTTGAGAAAATTTTCCTAATTTTCCCCAATTTGCCGCGCTAATCGAGAGGCTACCACATGGCACCATGAGGTGTTAGTGGAGGGTGAATCCTTTTAACTTAGTGCTTCAGAAAAATTTTGGGAAAATTTTCTAAATTTTCCCCGCCCGCAACCAATCAGGAGCTGCCACGTGGCATAACAAGGCATCGGCGAAGGAATGGGTTCCTTTTTGCCTTTTGTGTTTTTGAAATTTTTGGAAAAAAATTCTACATTTTCCACTGCCACCCCACACTAATCAAGAGCTACCATGTGGCATTGCGAGACATCGGTGGAGGTGTGGGTGAATTTTACCCTTTTCACCCTTCGGGGCATTAAAAATATTTTATCCCCTCTTGCCACTTTCCCCTGCGTTAGCTTAGAGGTGCCACGTGTCCCTTGCGGACTTGCAGACTCGCGGGAGCGTAGGTGCAAAGGTGGATTTTCACCCCCTGAGAAATTTCCAAATGTCTCTCGTGTCCCCACCGACCTGGCTCCTCCTCTCGAAAATATTTCTCCCTACGCCCTACAGACCCACCCCTAGGGAAAATTTTCTCCCCTAGGCCCGCAAGCCCACTCTTGGGGAAAATTTTCACCCCAAGGCTTCATTGGCCCATAACTTGAGAAATATGAGGAGTTAGGAGGACTTCTTTATATCAATAGAAAGGGAAAGTTTTTCATATCCAATGGGAATGATTTAGGAAATTTTGAATGCATTAATTTTGAGAAAAATCAAGTTGAATCTTTAAGCCTGTTAGAGAGTGGGTATGGTGAGGAATTACCCTCTGAACCTAATTGAACTTTCTAACCCTAAATTTTGGGACCTTGTGACCTCTAATAATTGTTAATAAAAGAAAAGTATATTCTAGTGGATTAGAATTGTTCTAGAACTTTTAGTGACAACTGTTGTCTTGTAACCCAGTTGTAGACTCTTTTAAACAAAAAAACATATTTCATAATTTTCCTAACTAATCCTAGGTTGTTCTTGGGTCTCAAGTGGGTTGTTTTTAATGGGTGTTACACTTGGTATCGGAGCGGTGGTTCAAAATCTTATGCCATTGGGCACATTAGAAAACTTGAGACATGAACCTTGAACCTAGCACACTTTTAACATATTTTAGTAAACATGGAAACTAAATAAAAATTAGAAAGATGAACTAACTCTTGCCTTAGTCTATGTAGGAGGCGCATATGGGACGAGGGGTCTTTTCACAAAGAACTAGACTTACCACCACTAGGTCATGCTTTGTAGCATCCATCCTACCCCAGTTTTGTAGACTCTTGGGATGTTTAATGTCGCTCTATGTGGAGGATCAGTAAGAGGACATGCAGCTAGACATGATAGAGTCACTTCCATTGAGGGTCATGTATCTCCTCGACCCAGTGAGGAGCATGGAGGAGAGAACTTCCATGCAGAGTCAGCCAGAGAAGAGTCACCACGGGGGATAGGGTGACCGAGTTTCAGGACATAGAGAGAGTGTCCGTAAGCCCAGGATTAAGGATGAGCATGCGAGAGAGGCCAGAGGCTATCGGACCATAATTGCGAGATCACATCAGGGAGATCCTGAAGCTTTGGCCATCACATTATTCTAGTGACATAGGTGGATTTTAGGCAGAGGCCTAGTTGGTGAGCTTGATCGGATGCTTCAAGCTCTATCCTTATTCTAGCAACATGAAATCTTATGTTGTGATCCATCTACTGAGGGATGGAGTTGGTGTATGGTGGCAGACAGAGGAGTAGAAGCTCCATGTTGATTCTGAGATAGTTACTGGGAGCTCTTTGAGGGGCATTTCTAGAGTAGATATTTGTCACAGAGGTTCATAGAAAGCAACGAGATAGATGAGTTCCATGACCTCCAGCCAGACATCTCTTACGGTCATTTGAGTATGAGAGTAGATTTGGATCTACTCAATATGTTGATTACATGCGGGGATGAGCGGTGTGGATCCATAGGTTCATCAGGGCTTGAATCTGGACATTAGAGGTGTAATGCAGATCCATTGTCCTGAGACATTAGTGAGGCCATCGAGAAGGCCTATATAATAGAGGAGACTCGAGGAAAGACCCCATAGGCTAGAGGCCAAGTCCGGAGTTACATATAGTAGATGCGGGACAACAGATCAAGGTGGTCGCATACCTCTTCCTCATGGTGGACAGGGTTTAGCACAGTCATCTTTTAGACCACAATAGCGATAGCAGATTCCACCCACCTTATAGACCTCCACAGAGGTGTGATGCATGAGAGGTCGAGTATGGGGCCTCCTCCAGGGGTCCCATCAAGACACTGAGGGTATCCAGAGAGCTCACTAAGAAGGAACTCGCTAGTAGAGACCTCAGCAGACAAGCCAGCTGGATCATCGGGATCCACACATAAACCTCTAGAGTACCGGCTGGACCCTCTACTACATGGGGGAGAGGATCGGGTGGTTGTTTTGGTTGTGGTGTTATTGGACAAATTTGGGGAGATTGCCCATAACCCTAATAACAAGGGTAAGACACAGATCTCAAAGCCTATTGTTGCTGATATGGGGTGCATTCATAGGATGTATGCAACGATTGAAAACTACCAAGCGAGCATCAAAGTATAGTTATTGAGACTACTGAAATAACATTGGTGGTATTCCTACCTCTACTCTGTTTGATTTTGGTTCGTTTGATTCTTTTATTGCACCATCTTTAGTAGAGTGATGCGGCTGGTGGCGGTTAGGCGGGGTCATATTTGGGATGTTAAGATGTCTTCTGAGCCAAGATCTCTATAGACTCCTTAGTTAAGGAGTGTGTGGTGGATTTGGGACCTTTCACCACTACCTCGGATTTTCGTATCCTTCCTTTGGGCTCTTATGGAGTCATCTTGGGTATGGATTGGTTATCTGCACATAGGGCCAAGATGGAATGTTACTACAAGATTATATCTTGTGCAGATGATTTGGGAGTTGAGTCGGTGATTTCAGGGGTCAAGAGACCCGTTTCTATTTGTACCATCTCTGCTTTATGCAGCTTAAGCGATGTGTGTAACGAGGTTGTTAGATGTATGTTATTACTGATTAGTGTGAGATCAAAGGATGGGTCTAGTGGACCATCACTAGATGATCACCCCATTTTGAGAGAGTCTATAGATGTCTTTCTAGGGGAAACCACGTAAGATTGATTTTCATATAGATCTAGTTAGGGAGCAGAGTCTATCTCACGAGAACCTTATCGGATGACCACCCCAGAGCTCTACGAGCTCAAGTTGCAGCCTGGAGGGCCTCCAGAGAAAGGCCTTATCCATCCTAGTGTATCCCCTTGAGGTGCACCGGTGATTTTGTGAAGAAGAAGGATAGATCCTTACGGTTGTGTATTGATTATGCCAATTTGAACAAAGTAATGATCAAGAATCATTATCCCCTTCGCACATTGATGATTTGTTTGGTTAGATGAAGGAGCCACTTTCTATAAGATAGACCTTAATTGAGTTACCATCATTCGAGGATTTTAGGCGAGACATTTATAAGACTTCAGCATGCGAGATATGGCTTTATGAGTTCACGGTGGTGCCTTTTGGTTTGTGAATGCCCCCATAGTGTTTATAAGTTTGATGAATGAGGTATTTATGACCTTATTAGATTGCTTCATGCTCATCTTCCTTGATGACATTTTGATTTACTCACATACGCGTGTGGAGCATGAGGGCATGTTCGCGGGTTTTTAGTGTCTTCGGAAGCGGTAACTACGAAACTTG